>CM022882.1:19290053-19316536 GCA_012654025.1 Pachypsylla venusta
AGGAGGAGGAAGACGAAGACGTTCTTATCATATCCTGTTTTCTTCCTTAAAAACGGATGAAGATCGAAAGAATTTAACGTCACGACCAGAAGAGGGCTGTTTTCAAATACTAATAACAAAACATGTATGTTTGAAAGAAGAACAATTCTCACAATAATATCTTTATAGGAGTCCAGTCTGACATCAAATAGGGGTGGGCTTCGACTAACCAACTCAACCAACATCTCATCTTCATCAGAACAAAATGACATTATCAGTTTTCTACCGAAATTAATAAGAAAGATAGTAAAAATTACGAACCACAAACACAAGTAAACAAGGAATGAGTCGCCTGACTGGAGCGACAGTACTGCTCTCGGAGCGCCAGGGTCGCGCGACCCAGTCGCCTGCTTCGGTCTGTCCTTGATTTATATACATAGAAAGCAGCTGTGTCGTGGCCGCCTGTCGCGGTCGCGAGGTTTGGTCTGTCCATTAGACGGGGCTTAGGAAAAGAGGAATCAAGGATTCAACCCAAATAAAAATTTGAGGAAAATTCTGAATTTGCTCCTGTACTGAAAAATAATTGAATATAGATACTTATTAATTTAAACTACTAAATTGATTTTTGTTGGATTCATTACGGTTGACAGTTGACATTTGTTCTGGTCCCCGGTCTGAACGTATCTGGTATACTTTGTGAACACGTTAGGTTTTATAATTTCTAGTTTATAGTTCTGGCCGTACATACTTTAACAGCACCTAGATTTGTGTACAATGTTTACAGGGTGTTCATTTGTTTTGCTTTAAGTCTCTTCAAAATCTTAGGTCTTTGGAGACGGGGTTTTTATAGCTGGAGGGTAGAAATAAATCAGCATATATCTATTAACATAACTTGTTCTTCTAGCAAACTCCCTAGCCTATAGTGAGCATTACGCTGGCTTTTCACGCGGTACCTACTATTCTTAGCTTTACCATTTCCTGACCCGGTATTCCTTGCTTCCCGTTAATAGAACCGACACGTATTAGTAACTGCATTTTGCTGATGACCATCTTTGTATTGAACAAGAGTTTCAAAGGCTGGATACTGGATACCCTTTCTAACACCAAAAACCCTCTGTATTTACACGGGCTTAGGACCGTCACCTTTATCAGGCTGGCTTGCTCCCCTCGGTGACTATTGATAATACGATTATACCCAGTATAGAGAATGTATTTAGGATGTTTGTAGTCATTTTGGAATGTCAGATCACTGAATTAAGCAACGTCGGACGTGGTCAGTACTTGGATCGGTGACTGCTTGGGAACACCACGTATCCCAGGCTGGATGAGGTCAATGTGTGTAGCTAGTTTGCAAGTTTCCAGCGAATGGAGGGTAAAACCCCCGTCTTGAATGACCAATAGATGTTAAAGAGACTAAAAAAAAAAAAAAATGAAATATTAAATTGTAAAAATTTATGTATCAATATATTAAGAATAAAAAAAACACTTTAAATATTCACTCATGCATACATTGCGTTTTTAACAAAGTGGTTCTTTGCATGCAAATCGTATCCCAGGCTTGAACCTTAGCAGAACTTTAAAAACATATCTTGTTCGGGTACATGCTAATTGTAGATATATACCAAAGTTATACCGTTACCAACTTGTGGATAAGCTTATACTTTGTTGTTGTTGTTGTTTCATATCAAATTGATAGTATCTCAAGTTTATGCAATGTTAACTTTTATTAAAAATTTAATTTAGTTGTTTTTGCTGAAGTATTTGTAAGATAAGTCTGGGCGAGGTTTTTTTTTTCTTTCTAAAAAAACAACATATAAAGATAAGATTTTTCTTTTGAATTTGGAATTTTGATTTCCAAGTCAGCTAATAGTAGTATGACCAAAAAGAATGGATTTGTCTTTTGAATTTGGATGTCCAAGTCAGCTAATATTAGTATGACGAAATAGAATGGATTTGTCTTTTGAATTTTAATGTCCAAGTCAGCTAATAGTAGTATGACCAAAAAGAATGAATTTGTCTTCTGAATTTGGATGTCCAAGTCAGCTAATATTAGTATGACCAAAAAGTTTGGATTTATCTTTTGAATTTGGATGTCCAAGTCAGCTAATAGTAGTATGACCAAAAAGAATGGATTTGTCTTTTGAATTTGGATTTGCAAGTCAGCTAATAGTAGTATGACCAAAAAGAATGGATTTGTCTTTTGAATTTGGATGTCCAAGTCAGCTAATAGTAGTATGACCAAAAAGAATGGATTTGTCTATTAATTTGGATGTCCAAGTCAGCTAATATAGTAGATTGATCAAAAAGAATGAATTTGGATGTCCAAGTCGGCTAATAGTAGATTGACCAAAAAGAATAATTTGGATGTCCAAGTCAGCTAATAGTAGATTGACCAAAAAAAAATGGATTTGTGTTTTAAAACATTCGCTAATGTTTAAAGGAGTATTCAAACTAAGCAGTGACAGTGATAGTGCCGTGACCGACAAGTGATCCGCCCGACAAAGCAAAAATAATCTTCCAGTCATTTGAATGATCATGTTCATACTGGACCGGCACGTGACAATTTATCACTGAGCTCACGGTCAGCGGGAATCACTTGCCAGCACTGTCTCGGCTAAGTTGTGAATGCTCCTTAAGAAGGGTCAATATCTATGGCATGCATAATTTTAAAATCATATTTGATTTCCACCTGTGGAAAGGTTCTGATATCTTCTCAGTGTGTCAAATATAAGAGTTCCAAATCCGTCATCGCAAATGAGTTCATTTCAGATTGATGTCGAGATGATGAATGCGTCCAACACACAATTCATTCTTACTTTACAAATGTTTATCTAGCAATCTGCAATCCTACACATTCACACTTTCTCCTAATAGTTCTAGCTCATAACCATAATATTGTACAGATAGACACACATGCCATACAAGTTCGTTGTTAATCGGCCGTTAAAAAGTTTTGGCAGTGGTATGTAAATTATAGAAGATGATTTGTGTTGGAACAATTTGTTCAGAGATCAAACAGAAGGAACGTATTGGATGTACAGACGGCTCAAAGAAGTATGAAGGATGCATTCACACCACAGTAGTGACAGTGCCGGCAAGTCATTCTTGCTGACCGAGAGTTCACAGTGATGCACTGTCACTGTCAACTGCCGGTCTAGTATGAACATATTCCGTCAACTGCCTGGAAGAATATTTTTAGTTTTGCCACTTGCCAGTTAGCAATGTCAGTCTCACCTCTTCGCACCCTGCTCTGAATGACGAGGCTCTGGCGTCCGACTACTTTCCGGGACAACTCTGGTAATCAAAAGTTTCGAGCGGATGAGCCAACAGGGAAGAGCACTCTTTTGTCCCCAATCTGGGAAACTGGCTACTTGAGGCGGATGATCTGCAGAATATGCTGTCCTCGGCATAGGAATGGAGAAAATATAGGACAAGACATCTCATTAAAGACCCAGAATGGACTGGTCCTATCATTCTATTGCAATGTTTCATATGAAATCAATTTTCGGAGTTTCAAGTCCTCCAATCAGACCTCAGGAAGGACGATTGGAAGTTCAAAAAGACGCAGAACATGCTGAAAAATCTTAGAATTTGGTTCAAATATACATTCCCACAACTCTACCGGACTGCTGCCGACAAAACGAAAATTGCCATGATGATCGCCAACATTTGTCGCGGATAGGCACCTGGGAAGAGCCAGGAGAATGAAATGGAGGTTGGCATAGATTCCCTCAACTCTTCCGGATTGCTGTCGACAAAACAAAAATTGCCAAGATGATCGCCAACATTTGTCGCGAATGGGCACCTGGGAAGAGCCAGGAGAATGAAATGGAGGTGGGCATAGATTCCCTCAACTCTTCCGGATTGCTGTCGACAAAACAAAAATTGCCATGATGATCGCCAACATTTGTCACGAATAGGCACCGTGACAACATTTGTCACCTAGGAAGAGCCAGGAGAATTAAATGGAGGTGGGCAGGATAAATTTTAAGAAGAACATATGAAAAATAGACAACACAAATTGTTTTGGCATCTCAGAAGAAATGAAGCCAAAAGAGATATCAGGAACAAGATGGAGACATGAAATCAAGGATGTACCTGAGATAAAATGATTGGCAGAGGTTTAAGATTTGGAACAACTCGGTATTAAATCAACATTGACACGTTGTCAATGTTGATTTAATACCGAGCATGATTCGGCCTCTGCCGATTACCGTGGTCGAGAAGATTGTCGGTTCGAACTCGCCCGTAGCGAAAAATTAGTAAAAGAAGTGCCCTGAAGTAATGCCAAGCGGTTTGGCCACTGCGTTCAATGGGAACTTCAGCAAATGGGCTGAAGTATTAAAATGGTGCCCTGAAGTAATGCCAAGCGGTTCATTTGGCCACTGCGTTCAATGGGAACTTCAGCAAATGGACTGAAGTATTAAACTGGTGTCCTGAAGTAATGCCAAGCGGTTCATTTGGCCACTGCGTTCAATGGGAACTTCAGCAAATGGGCTGAAGTATTAAACTGGTGTTCTGAAGTAATGCCAAGCGGTTCATTTGGCCACTGCGTTCAATGGGAACTTCAGCAAATGGGCTGAAGTATTAAACTGGTGTCCTGAAGTAATGTCGAGCGGTTCATTTAGCCACTGCGTTCAATGGGAACTTCAGCAATTGGGCTGAAGTATTAAAATGGTGCCCTGAAGTAATGTCGAGCGGTTCATTTGGCCACTGCGTTCAATGGGAACTTCAGTAAATGGGCTGAAGTATTAAAATGGTGTCCTGAAGTAATGCCAAGCGGTTCATTTGGCCACTGCGTTCAATGGGAACTTCAGCAAATGGGTTAAAGTATTAAAATGGTGCCGCGGAGTAATGCTAAGCGGTTCCTTTGGCCAATGCGTTCATTGGGAACTTCAGCAAATGGGCTGAAGTATTAAACTGGTGTCCTGAAGTAATGTCGAGCGTTTCATTTGGCCACCGCGTTCAATGGGAACTTCAGCAAATGGGCTGAAGTATTAAACTGGTGTATTGAAGTAATGTCGAGCGGTTCATTTGGCCACTGCGTTCAATGGGAACTTCAGCAAATGGGCTGAAGTATTAAACTGGTGTCCTGAAGTAATGTCGAGCGGTTCATTTGGCCACTGCGTTCAATGGGAACTTCAGCAAATGGGCTAAAGTTTTAGTTAGAAAATTTTAGTAATCACTGATTTTTAAGATTTTAAGGAACGAAAGTGAAAATTTAAGTCTTTGTTTGCAGTTTATTTACACAAGCGCATCGCATACAATTCTAACTAACGGACAGAAATTAAATAACAACAACTACATCAATTAAATTATTGTTTAATTTGTAAGAAATTCTCACAAAAAATAATGAAATGTTAGTCTTAATTAGAAAATGACCGGATGAACTTTGGAAATTACCATTACCGTAATTTGGTGTTTCTAACAACTTACCAAGCTGGTGCAAGGAATTAATTTTGGATGAGCTTTGAAAATTACCATTACCGTAATTTGGTGTTTCTAACAACTTAGCAAGCTGGTGCAAGGAATTTAATTTTGGATGAACTTTGAAAATTACCATTACCGTAATTTGGTGTTTCTAACAACTTAGGAAGCTGGTGGAATGAATTTAGTTTTGGATGAACTTTGAAAATTACCATTACCGTAATTTGGTGTTTCTAACAACTTAGGAAGCTGGTGCAAGGAATTTAATTTTGGATGAACTTTGAAAATTACCATTACCGCAATTTGGTGTATCTAACAACTTACCGAGCTGGTGCAAGGAATTTAATTTTGGATGAACTTAGAAAATTAGCATTACCGTAATTTGGTGTTTCTAACAACTTAGCAAGCTGGTGCAAGGAATTTGATTTTGGATGAACTTTGAAAATTACCATTACCGTAATTTGGTGTATCTAACAACTTGCCGAGCTGGTGCAAGGAATTAAATTTTGGAAATTACCATTACCGTAATTTGGTGTTTCTAACAACTTAGCAAGCTGGTGTAAGGAATTTAATTTTGGATGAACTTTGAAAATTACCATTACCGTAATTTGGCGTATCTAACAACTTACCGAGCTGTTGCAAGGAATTCAAGTTTGGATGAACTCTGGAAATTACCATTACCGTAATTTGGTGTTTCTAACAACTTAGCAAGCTGGTGCAAGGAATTTAATTTTGGATGAACTTTGAAAATTACCATTACCGTAATTTGGTGTATCTAACAACTTACCGAGCTGGTGCAAGGAATTAAATTTTGGAAATTACCATTACCGTAATTTGGTGTTTCTAACAGCTTAGCAAGCTGGTGTAAGGAATTTAATTTTGGATGAACTTTGGAAATTACCATTACCGTAATTTGGTGTTTCTAACAACTTAGCAAGCTGGTGCAAAGAATTTAATTTTGGATGAACTTTGAAAATTACCATTACCCTAATTTGGTGTACCTAACAACTTACCGAGCTGGTGCAAGAAATTCAATTTTGCATTCACTTTGGAAATTACCCTTAACTTAATTTAGTATTTTTGGTGTTTCTTACAACTTAGCAAGCTGAAAACAAACCACAGTTCATAATCATGTACTTCATAATCGTAGCCAAACCCTAAAATACCTATCATAAAAGTGGAAAGTAAAACAACCATCATGCATAAAAAAAAACTCATTGTATTCCCAGGAATACCAATGAAAGTTCAATTAATCATTGTCTACGCGGCCGTCATCATGATTTGGTATTTTCAGACCAAATGTTTAGTCCAGATTTATTTTATTTTGTAAAGGTCATTCTAAATATCACTATTACAATGTGGAGATGGTGATCTCCAATACTTGTTCGTTAAGAACATTTTTTTTTTTTTTAACAAACTTGTTTTCGTCAATTTGTGTTATTTTATTTCCTTATGAGAATTTTGAAGTCAACTGGTTTTCAGGGATACAGAGGACCAGATGACATCCTTAGAACATATGTTTTTCCTTGCAAATATGCAAGAATCTATGGCATGTAATAAGATATACGAAGTGTGGACAAAAAGTTGACTGATTTTTTTCTGGAAACGTGGCAACGCTGTAGTCAATGACTGTGTTGAAGGTCTCACGTACAACTGTTGTGAGCATTCAGTAAAAATTTCGGCGCAATCGGATCAGTACGTTTTATTCGCCGTCGTTTTTCGTAAGAGCATTTTTCGTCAGCGGTAACAAATAGAGCGATCCGATTTAATCGAACAAAGGACGAACATCAAGTTTCTTGTCAGACTTCGAAAAAGTGTACCAGAAATGTTAAATATTGTGTATGGCGCGTCAACTATGAAACGTGTTTTTAAGTGAGTGAACCGGTTCCGGGCAGGTCGTGAGAGTGTGGAAGACGATGAGAGAGATGGGCGCCCGAAATCCTCCCGCGTTGAAGAGAACGTTAAAAAAGTGCGTGATTTGGTGCTGTCTGAGCGTAATATCACCACACAAATGATTGCTGATGATATCGGAATCTCTTAAAGGAAGTGTACAGACGATTTTGAAGGAGGATTTGCACATGACGAAATTGTGCGCCAAGATTGTTCCAAAAGGCTCACACAGCCCTGATTGTGAAGCAGTTTTTAGCGGAGAAAAATATCGCAACCCTGGAACACCCTCCCTATTCCCCGGATTTGGCTCCATGCGACATTTTTCTCTTTCGTAAAGTAAAAATGACGATGCGAGGCAAACATTTTCTGGACCATTCAAAGAGAAATGACAGGCTGTCTAAAGGCGTTGACTTCAAGTGACATGGAACATTGTTTTCAAGAATGGCAGAAGCGCTGGAGTAAGTGTATCACTTCTAAAGGGGAGTACTTTGAAGAGGATTAAGTAGTTGCAGACGAATAAATAAAAGAAAATTTGTTACATCAGTCTACGAACTTTTTGTGCACACTATGTATTAACTTTTAAATAAATAAAAACAAAACACTTACCAAAAACACTATTTATAATTATTTATAAAGAAACTAGTTTCGAATCATTTGATTCATCATCAGTCTAGTCGAGTCGAAGGATGGAAGTTGACTGACCATTGTTCATCGCGTGCTGAGTAGAGTGACGCGAAGTACCGTCAAAATATTTACAGTCTATGTCTAACACTTTTTTAAATAGAATATTGTCACTGGCCTTATCAATTTCAATTTGATTATTTAGTAATGTATATTTTTCACTGTTATTATATTTATAAATTTCATAGGCTTCATTTGTATTGATTTCATTATGATTGTTAGAAATACGGATTATATTTAAATGTTCATTTATATTATTTTTCAATTTCTTTATATTTGTATGTTTTATATTGTTTTTTAAATGTAATGTAAATTTGGAAGCACTATGTATACTGGTTCCAAAAGTTCGTTGCCTAATCTAGATGGAGAAGGAAAATAATATCCACTGTGTCTTATTTTTCGACAGAGATTATTTGGTCCGTGACAGAGATATGTAACATGTGCATTACTGCACCCCTATTTGCTAATATTTGTGCATAAAACCTTGCTGTTTCACTTAAATCGACACTTTTATGCCCAAATATTTCTAAATGGGCGTACCGATAAATCTTTATATGTTGAATAACTCTTACTCCGTGGGCGTCAAGGTAGAAATTATCTCTGAAAGTCAAATCGAAAAAAAAATTAGCAAAATAGATTTCATTTTTAATACAAAATTCAATGCCACAATCAAAAATAAAAGGTTCTATTTAACACAAAGTTGACCTTAAAATAACCTTGGAGAAAAATTCAAGGTCACACCACTAAATTACCCCTAAAAAATAAGTGGGTTTTGTATCGAACGTTTTCTTACTAATCTCTATCGGTTTCCGAGTTATTTGACTATGTCCTTTAAAATGACTCACACTCCTGAACCGCTTCGGCTCGGAGGACTATAGGAAACGGCGGGATCAGAGCGGCGGACTGTAGATTTAAGTGGAGGGGAAAAGCGGTAGCCCGAATGGAGTATACCAAATACTGTTCAAAAAAAATATATAATTGTTAAAAAAAGAATGCACAACTCACTTCAATGATAGATATTTGGTAAGTTATGTTTCCGAACAGCTTTTGCATTGCTTCACGGGTAATGACAACTGACCCCAATGATAGATATTTGGTAAGTTATGTTTCCGAACGGCTTTCTCATTGCTTCACAGGTAATCACAACTGACCCCAATGATAGATATTTGGTAAGTTATGTTTCCGAACGGCTTTTGCATTGCTTCACGGGTAGTCACAACTGACTCCAATGATAGATATTTGGTAAGTTATGTTTCTGAACCGCTTTTGCATTGAAGCAATGCAAAAGCCGCATTGCTTCACGTGTAATTACAACTGACCCCAATGATAGATATTTGGTAAGTTATGTTTCTGAACGGCTTTTGCATTGCTTCACGGGTAATCACAACTCACCCCAATGATAAATATTTGGTAAGTTATATGTTTCTGCATTACTTCACGGGTAACATAAGATTCCACAGTAGGTTTATGAGTCCGAACATCTATGAGTGTACTTGGTGCAATGTTAATAACATTTTGTTTTGCATCAGATTTTCTATTTGGTCACACATTGTTGTCCTTTTTCTTCTTTGAGTTCCCAAGACAAGTGTTGTTGTTAGAAATTATTTATTTCTTGTTCAATGTTCACATTATGATATTCATTGTTGATTTTCTCACATGCGATACCTGAACCTATGTGGAGAGATATGCTCACACTTAGTTTGGTTTGGTTGTTTCTAACAAAATTCACGATCTTTATAATAATAAATACTTTTTCCATTATTTCTAAAGCTTTGTAGTGTGTTCAAAATGTTTGTTCGCTTGTTGTGCGAATGTTATTGATAAGATCATTAACACTGCTAAATTTGCACATGGAACATTAACCATTCTTTGGAAAAAGCCCAATTGAGGCTTAGGTGCAGGGGCTTATGTAGCCCTAAGAAGGAAGCTAGCTCACGAATATACGAATTGGAAACCTCCTGATGAAGAGGTTGATAGTAACGCCCAGCTTGGAAGACCAACCTCAAATGTCTTTTTCTGAACCAGCCGCAAGATTTTCAACGGTACTCAAAGTAAGGGAAGATGTGCCTCCTTCATTCTGCAGGTACATCTTCACCTTTGCACCTAGCCACTCCGGCCCTAAGCTGATTCAGTGATTTATTGTATTTGGTGTCTGGTGGTTAGTTCCTCCTGTAGGTTTCGGTTGTTGTTTTTTAAAATTTGTTTTCATAGTTCCACGCTCCGTCAATAAAGCAAACTTCTCCCCTGGTACCTACAAACTTACGGTCCAAAAGTATCATTAATTTCGGTCACTTTTTGGATTCTACAAAGTTTGAAACGTAAAAAATGAAATCTTGAAAAAAAGTTAAAATAAGGTTTTGTTGTTAAAAATCTTTTGATTTGATTATTTATTAATAAAGTACCTACTAACAAAAAGAAAATCTATTGTTTATAAGTACAATTAATATATATCAACACTAAAATACGAATTCATTTTGGGTTCAGGTAATATCACTCCTCAAAGATTCAGAATTTCAGACTCCTATTTTGATTAGATCTCGAGTCCGAGTGCTTTGTTTAATATTATTTTTGTCATCATTTCAGATTGATATGGCTGGGATTTTTTTTGGGGAAGATGAATTCTGCAATACACAATCTGTAAAAGTTTGGTCATGTGGTACATCCTCTATCAGGTGTTTGGTACCCTTGTCCAATCTGTTCGTCATCCTTTTTCTTGTTGTGTTTTGTGTTAAACTTGTGGTACATCCTCTATCATGTGTTTGGTACCCTTGTCCAATCTGTTCGTCACTCTTTTTCTTGTTGTGTTTTGTGTTAAACTTGTGGTACATCCTCTAGCATGTGTTTGGAACCCTTGTCCAATCTATTCGTCTTTCTTTTTCTTGTTGTGTTTTGTGTTAAACTTGTGGTACATCCTCTATCATGTGTTTGGTACCCATGTCCAATCTGTTCGTCGTTCTTTTTCTTGTTGTGTTTTGTGTTAAACTTGTGGTACATCCTCTATCATGTGTTTGGAACCCTTGTCCAATCTGTTCGTCACTCTTTTTCTTGTTGTGTTTTGTGTTAAACTTGTGGTACATCCTCTAGCATGTGTTTGGTACCCTTGTCCAATCTGTTCGTCACTCTTTTTCTTGTTGTGTTTTGTGTTAAACTTGTGGTACATCCTCTAGCATGAGTTTGGAACCCTTGTCCAATCTATTTGTCGTTCTTTTTCTTGTTGTGTTCTGTGTTAAACTTGTGGTACATCCTCTAGCATGTGTTTAGAACCCTTGTCCAATCTATTCGTCGTTCTTTTTCTTGTTGTGTTTTCTGTTAAACTTGTGGTACATCCTCTATCATGTGTTTGGTACCCTTGTCCAATCTGTTCGTCATTATTTTTCTTGTTGTGTTTTCTGTTAAACTTGTGGTACATCCTCTATCAGGTGTTTGGTACCCTTGTCCAATCTGTTCGTCGTTCTTTTTCTTGTTGTGTTTTGTGTTAAACTTGTGGTACATCCTCCATCATGTGTTTGGTACCCTTGTCCAATCTGTTCGTCATTCTTTTTCTTGTTGAGTTTTCTGTTAAACTTGTGGTACATCCTCTATCATGTGTTTGGAGCCCTTGTCCAATCTATTCATCGTTCTTTTTCTTGTTGTGTTTTCTGTTAAACTTGTGGTACATCCTCTAGCATGTGTTTGGAACCCTTGTCCAACCTATTCATCGTTCTTTTTCTTGTTGTGTTTTCTGTTAAACTTGTGGTACATCCTCTAGCATGTGTTTGGAACCCTTGTTCAATCTATTCATCGTTCTTTTTCTTGTTGTGTTTTCTGTTAAACTTGTGGTACATCCTCTAGCATGTGTTTAGAACCCTTGTCCAATCTATTCGTCGTTATTTTTCTGGTTGTGTTTTGTGTTAAACTTGTGGTACATCCTCTGTCATGTGTGTTGTGGATTGTAAGTTGCCAACATGAGAATTTATTTCTCTATCTTTTCATCAGCTTGTGCATGTGTATATTTCTTTCTTGTACAGCATTGCTTATTGTTCGTGGACAAATTAAATTGTTTATATTGTCTCTTTTGTTGTCCCCATAGTCCATAGGTATATATCTAAACACTACAATAGTGTATACCTACATTTTTGATATAATTTCATCGATAATTTCTAATGTAAGTTCAGTTTGTTTAACATTGTGGACAGTGTTTAGTGCAAGCTGAGCTTTTGATCTGTTAAGGGTGTTCCAATAAAAAGGAATGAAATGCGTTCTTCCGTTTTCAGATTCCGTGAGACACTCCTTTGACAATTTTAGTTATGGAAAAATTAGCACCTAACAACGCGTATCTTTCAACATCTATTGGTCATTCGAGAGGTCGGTATTTATATATATGGAAAATTTTACAAACATATTTACCTTCCCTCACACAGTCTGGGCTGGGTTGGGCGGAAAAAAATAGTCAGCATTACGAGGACACGAACCTACGTGAATATCTACTTGATAAAAGCTCGCTGGACGTTGCTTAACTTCAGTGATCTAACGGGAACTGGTGTATTGACGCTGGCAGCTACGCGAAAAAATGTTTGCTACCGAAATTATTAACTCTCTGACAATTCTTGTGCGCAATAACGAATCGATGTGCCAAGATTCTTCCTCTGATTTTCTCGCATTGTTTGGAATTTAACAGCATGTCGTGGTGTTTTTGCATCTTCTACAGACCCAAATACTGTTCTGCTGTTCTCTCATTTGGTCGGTTATGTTGTTCAAAATTATCTCGCACTGCACAATAAGCATTTTTATTTGAACATTTTGCTAGGACGCTGCAAACTTTTTTAAGCGTTGTTCACGTGTTAATCTTTCTTTATCTGAAATTGTGAAAAGATCAGCTCACTGAATCTTAAACCTGAAGACAAAATCATTTCACTTTTAAAACTTATGCGGGCCTATGTTGTTTGTTTATAAGATTCGAGTGAGATAAATATGAATGTCTGTTACTTACAAATTTGGTCAGTAGGAGAAGATGAGACTTGTTTTTGTGGAAGCCTCATCTTCGGCTTTGCACCAAGTCACTTCCGACGTAAGCTGATTCACTAAATATCTACATACAGAGTATCATCTATAATCGGCTTTGCACAAAGTCACTCCCTATGTAAGTTGATTCACTGATTACATGCATAGTATTGTAGTTGGTGCATCGTGGTGAGTTCTTCCTCTAGGTTTTTGACTTTCAATTGTTCAGCACCGGTTTCGTAATATACTACCAATCCAATCATTTTGACAGTCGAATGAACTATTCTTTATGATCAAATTCAGCTTATAACTGGATAACTTAATAAATCAACACGTTGTTTGTTGGTATATTACTGGTTTCAGTTATATTGGAATTTAGCAATGTTGAAATCCTTTCAAATTAATTTAATATCAACACCCAATAACCCCAAAGTTTTGACGGTTGGGCGAACTATTCCTCATTTATAAATTCAGCTTATAACTTGATAACTTAATAAATCAACACGTTGTTTGTTGGTATATATCTGGTTTCAGTTGTATTGGAATTTAGCAATGTTGAAATCCTTTCCAATGAATTTAATATCAAAACCCAATGAGGTGGATACATTAAGATTGAATCATGAGTCGTGAAAATTAGAAGTTTATTCTCTTGATCAATCATCCATTGCAGTTCTCGAGTGTTGTCTTGAGAGAGTGCTGAGACAGTTTCAAGGCTGAAACTTAGAACGGATTGATGAAGAGCTGTATTGCCTAAGAGTTAATTGGAGAGCTCTTCTGGGACATTTTCAGGACAAATATTGCAGGCAAAGTTATATTGAATATCAGTAAATTGTAGAGCTCTTCTGGGACATTTTTAGGACAAATATTGCAGGCAAAATTATATTGACTATCAGTAAATTGTAGAGCTCTTCTGGGACAATTTCAGGACAAATATTGAGGGTAAACTTATATTGAATATCAGTATTGTAGAGCTCTTCTGGAACATTTTCAGGACAAATATTGCAGGCGAAGTTATATTGACTATCAGTAAATTGTAGATCTCTTCTGGGACATTTTCAGGAAAAATATTGCAGGTAAAGTTATATTAACTATCAGTAAATTGTAGAACTCCTCTGGGACATTTTCGGGACAAATATTGGGGGCAAACTTTTATTGAATATCAATAAATTGGAGAGCTCTACTGGGACATTTTCAGGACAAATATTGGGGGCAAAATTATATTGAATATCAATAAATTGTAGAGCTCTTCTGGTCCATTTTCAGGCCAAATATTGTAGGCAAAATTATATTGAATATCAGTAAATTGTAGAGCTCTTCTGGGACATTTTTAGGACAAATATTGCAGGCAAAGTTATATTGACTATCAGTAAATTGTAGAGCTCTTCTGGGACAATTTCAGGACAAACATTGAGGGTAAACTTATATTGAATATCAGTATTGTAGAGCTCTTCTGGGACATTTTCAGGACAAATATTGCAGGCGAAGTTATATTGACTATCAGTAAATTGTAGATCTCTTCTGGGACATTTTCAGGAAAAATATTGCAGGTAAAGTTATATTGACTATCAGTAAATTGTAGAACTCCTCTGGGACATTTTCAGGCCAAATATTGCAGGCAAAATTATATTGAATATCAGTAAAATGTAGAGCTCATCTGGGACAATTTTAGAAAAAAATATTGGAGGTAAACTTATATTGACATTTCAGTACGAATATTGGTGGCAAATAGATTATTTTTTTGCTGTAAGGTACATCCTGTGGAAATTACATGTTGCGTCCATTGGTTAAGGCTATTACACACCAATTTTTACATGTCTACAATCTTTTACCTTGGTCCCAAAATGGATGTACCTTCTGAAGAGTTCAGCAATGATTCTACGGGGTCTGAACGCATGTCAGTTAATTTACTACTTGGTAACCCTAGCGTCATAAAAATGCCAGGTATGGCCATTCTAATGTTATTATTTGGTCAGGCCGATTCTTCGTTTTCTAAACACATCCTACACGTTGCTGTTCCCTTATTTACTTTAATAGTTTTAGGTTTTTGTTCTAAAGCACTGTTTTCTCTGTAGGGTTAGTGATCGCAGCCTATGAGAAATAAAGTCCTGTAACTCCATTGTTTTTGTTTTTTTAAAGGCCCAATAGCTGTCTTGGACAAATATTCTGATCATCTCCGATTCCCTATATTTGTATCTGAACATGACTCAAAATTGCATGGAAGTTTACTCTCGATATTTTTTTATAGAACATAAATAACCATTCAAATAACAACAACTTACTATAAATTAACTTCTTAGAATTTATTGTATACGAATCGGCAGGGATAGTTTTGCAAATAGAAAAATCAATAAATCTAATGCATAACAATAATGCACCATAGTAATTATTCTTTAACACTTATTGCATTTTATAAATAGAACAGTACATAAAAGAAATTTAGGGGTCGTTGAGTTAAATCTTTATAAAACACGATTTTTCTATTGATTACCTATTAGGTACCCATCAGCCTTAATACCTGATGATAATCAATATGTTTTGTAAAAATTTCTTTTGTTAGAGAAATTCTTCTTGAACATTCAAAATGTGTGAAATTTTAATTTGTTCTAATTTAATTTTGCAAATTTCTTTTTATCTATTACATTTTCTCTTTCAGTTTTTTGCTTCCGAAGGTTCTAAGACCTGCGAATCAAAAGTCTTTTGTATTCCTTCATGTGAAGGTTGAAAAAATATCCTGACAATTGACAATTCCCACTCACATTTTACAATCCTATCCGGTGATCCTCAACTTGGTCTATATCGACACCCCTCTCCACACCGATATTTGGGTTTCCAAGGGGTGATCAAAATCATTTAATGATGTATAAAATAGCTGTTGAATGTTGATCCTTGCTTATAATAATAGTCCTTATTTGTACTACCCGAACAGGACTGAAGAGTACCGTTTGACAACGGCAGTTTTTTGGGTGCTATTATTTTATGATGAATATCTCACATTCATGAGACTAAAACTCCATGGGTTTCCTGGATTCGAACTTACGCCCTATACTGTTTAGGTTGTCACAGTATATATTGTTGGGAAAGA
The DNA here is from genome assembly GCA_012654025.1 of Pachypsylla venusta. Taxonomy (NCBI): domain Eukaryota; kingdom Metazoa; phylum Arthropoda; class Insecta; order Hemiptera; family Aphalaridae; genus Pachypsylla; species Pachypsylla venusta. The sequence continues at coordinate 19,306,093 of CM022882.1, forward strand.
TTTAGTGCTGTGAATATTTTGAAATAAAAATTTAGGAATAATCTAGACTAAATTCGGAGAAATGAAAGGGCCTGGCTTGACAAATCTTTATAGAGGTTGTGTGTAATTCAACAAGTCATGAAGTGTCTTAAGCAGTAGGCATTCATTCAGTATCTTAGACAGCTGAGTTTTCGATTTATTCTCTAGGACAATTCACCAAGCCATGAAGTGTCTTAAGCAGTAGGCATTCATTCAGTATCTCAGATAGCTGACTTTTCGACTTATTCACTAGGATTAAGCTCAGAATGAAGATGCGGTTCGATGACAACATTCATATTAAATACACAATCAGTGAAAAGGGGGCGATGGTTGCAGACATGTTGAGAACTCCTGATCTAATCATCCTGACAATGACAAACAAAGTTAACAGTATAATTTACATTAATTCAAGTATGAAAAAGATGTAAATAAGAGCCATAATAATAAAATCATTGAAATAGAGGATGTACCATATCCACACTTAGCAAAATTATGGTTCGCAAATCTTTTGATAAAAAAAACTTGGCATTGACGATGAGCTGTGTAGATTATTTATATTTTATCGAGATGACTATCTTGTATGTTGGAAAGAACTGCAGTATGAATAGGGATGCCCATAGAGCATAGAGTATCGATACTTTGCTTTCAATACTACTTGATTCTTTACATCCTTCACATTTGCAGTATCGATATTCTTTTTTCCGATATCAAGTACTGAGTATTTTGTTACAACTTATTCTTTAATTAATTGTTTTTGTTACAACTTATTCTTTAATGCTTTCACATTATATGTTTCAAATCTAGCTTACGAGCAATCTCATCCTTTGATGACTCGAGTAAGGAGAGTCCTTAAAGTTTGTTATTTCATTGATTCGGTTCCCTCAAGACTCTTCCAGCTTGGTCAATAACTACTTGCAATCTTAGTTTCTTATAATTCGACTCCTTCAAGATTTTTCCAACTTCCTGAACGTATATTTGCAATCTTAGTATCCCCGAAGTTTGGCCATCCATTGATTCGACTCCGTCAAGATTTTTCCAACTTCCTTAACGTATATTTGCAATCTTAGTATCCCCGAATTTTGGCCATCCATTGATTCGACTCCTTTAAGATTCTTCCAACTTGCGTAGCGTATATTTGGAATCTTAGTATCTCTAAAGTTTGTTCATCCATTGATTCGACTTCTTCAAGATTCTTCAAACTTCTTCAATGTACGACATTTTTGCAATCTTAGTATCCCTAAAGTTTGTTATCCATTTATTCGACTTCTTCAAGATTCTTCAAACTTCCTCAATGTACGATATATTTGCAATCTTAGTATCCCCAATGTTTGTTCATCCATTGATTCGACTTCTTCAAGATTCTTCAAACTTCCTCAATGTACGATATATTTGCGATCTTAGTATCCCCAAAGTTTGTTCATCCATTGATTCGACTTGTTCAAGATTCTTCAAACTTCCTCAATGTACGATATATTTGCGATCTTAGTATCCCCAAAGTTTGTTCATCCATTGATTCGACTTGTTCAAGATTCTTCAAACTTCCTCAATGTATATTTGCAATTTTAGTATCCCCAATGTTTTTTCATCCATTGAAGTATCCCCAAAGTTTGTTCATCCATTGATTCGACTTGTTCAAGATTCTTCCAACTTCCTGAATGCCTATTTGCAATCTTTTTTAAAATCTAATCCCTTCATGCCTAGAGTGTTAAATGTTTTAACATCTTCCAAGTCCGTTACATTAATAGTTACTACAAAATGTATATAATTTAATCTAATAACCCATCCATTTAGTGTAATTATTCATGCGCTTCGTTTCCTTCAATGTCTTGGATTGATTTAACTTTCAGACTTGAAAAGATTCTTTCAAAGAATGATGGATGAATTATTTTGTTGCGGAATGTGTTCTTGGAAACAGCTTTAGAGATTGAAAAATTTGTATTGAGCGCGGTGTCACTTGAAAGATATAGATATTTGAACTTTTATATTTGAAGTTCAAATTAAGCCGTCCTCGAGAGTACAAATCATACTCCATCAGGAAGGTGCTCAGCTTTGAATACAATGCTTTATTTGATTCGGACGTGGAACAATCACAAGAACTTTAGGACGATAAATTCACCTTAATATGCTGGATCAGCCTTTTTAAAACTTCCGTGAGGAATCCCTTTATTTTATGATTTGTTTGCAAAATCTTGAACATTAAACAAAAAATTTCAGAGACATAATGAACAAAAAGTTACCCACTAATTGAATTCATTTGTTTGGGAAACTACTTGAGAGCTCCTTTGGCCCGAGTCTTCTTTAACTTCACCCTTTCTCAATGCTGTTTGGGGTAGGCGTTGGTTTCCTTAATTCTACCATTCCATAACATACTGTTCACTGAACTCTCTTTAGCTGATATAGTCTTTCCTGGTATGGTAAAACCCTCGTTTGCTTCTCACTGTATCCATAGAAACTGTATTTTGCTGCTGACTATCCTGTTTAGTTTGAATTAGAGTTTTTTGAAGGCTGAATGCCCTTTTGTATTTACAAGTGTTTAGCTGGCTTGCACTTTTGGCATCTCCTTCTTGAAGAGTATCGCGCACCAAATAGCGAGGAATGACGTAAACGAAAGGGTTTCCTATCAGATCCAAGCATTTTCCAAAGAATTAATGGTCTTCTGGTTTACTCACTACCGTCATACTGATTGAGCTATTATGCATTTCTCTTCAGATGACCTTCCTGATACTATCTCCTCATTCATTGATGTGAAGTATTAGGTTCTAACTGAGTGAGTGCATTGCTGCATTAGTGGAACATACACCATTATATGATGATGCTGTATGTGCGAATGTGTTCTCTACTAGGCATAAGAATATATTTCTCATCTATATTGAAGAAGAAGAAGAAATAACTCGAGATAGTAATTGGAGTTAAGTCAAGGACCTTTTCCTATTCTTCTGGTATTCTTGGTGTTTGCTGTTTTGCCATGGTTCAACGACTCTCAATACAATCTCTATAATAAACATTAGTGTGCAAGTTCTTCTTATTTTCTTATATCTCTGTTTTATCTGTAACTTTTTTTTTCTTGTCCGGTTTCTAAACTTTGATAATCATCATTATGTTTTATTTGGTACTCTGGGCTTATCCAGCGGAATAATTTGGGATTGATTCCTAAATTTAGACATTATTTACTGATTATCGTTATCTCTGTTTTATCTGCAACTTTTTTTCTTGTCCGGTTTCTAAACTTTGATAATCATCATTATGTTTTATTTGGAATTTGGTACCCTGGGCTTATCCAGCGGAATAATTTGGGATTGATTCCTAAATTTAGACATTATTTACTGATTATCGTTATCTCTGTTTTATCTGCAACTTTTTTTCTTGTCCGGTTTTAAACTTCGATAATCATCATTATGTTTTATTTGGAATTTGGTACTCTGTGCTTATCCAACGGAATAATTTGGGATTGATTCCTAAATTTAGACATTATTTACTGATTATCGTTATCTCTGTTGTTTTATCTGCAACTTTTTTTCTTGTCCTGTTTCTAAACTTTGATAATCGTCATTATGTTTTATTTGGTACTAGCAGGATACGCCCGCTTCGCTTGGCGCCTTAGAGGCATGACCTTTTATAGTTTCAACCCCAAAAGTAGCCTATGTCCTTTCCTAAAGTTTAGTCTATCTCCATACCAAATTTCATCAAAATCGGTTCAGTAGTTTAAGCGTGAAAGCGTAACATACATACATACAGACAGACGGAGTTACTTTCGCATTTATAATATTAGTATGGATTTGATACCCTGGGCTTATCCAGCGGAATAATTTGGGATTGATTCCTAAATTTAGACATTATTTTCTGATTATCAAAACATAGTTCAAATACGGAGGACAATTCAAATAGAAGGCGTCATTTCTTCCAATACACAATTATGACATTCGAACTCCATATGGTGATAATTAATATTGTAAGAAGTTACTTGCGGATAACATTGTAACGGGCCGAGTCCATCTGGGTATGGTAACTCTGGCTTATATCTCATACAGGGTGTCTACCAGACTGGAAATTCTGGAAAACCTGGAATTGTCAGGGAATTTTAGGAGACTGGAAATGTCAGGGAAAAGTCAGGGAATTTGGGAAAAAACGCCAAAAGTCAGGGAATTTTTCAAATTGAGTTTTTTTTTTTATCTAAATGGCCAATTTTATGCGTGAACATGCTTTTCCTGAAAAATTTCGACTGCGGCGCTTATTATTATTTCCTCTAAAATTTTGGTATACATGTTTAGGGTATGAAGGAAATTTACTGTATAGTTTTTGGAGTCCCTGGGCCCCAATATTGTGTTTTTTGAAGTCAGATGGGGGAGACAAAATCTTGAAAAAGTACACTGGAAAATCTGGAAAAGTAGACCGAAAAACCTGGAATAGTCAGGAAATTTCACTTTGACGATTTGGTAGACACCCTGCTCATAGTATCTATGCAAAGATTTTTTAATGGTTTTCCACATTCAAAACAATTTATTTTAAAGTATTGATACGGGCTTAGGACCGTCACCTATTGAATCTAGCTAGCTTGCTCCCCTTGATGGTTACATGTACATTATGGATTTAGTAAGTCATATTAAATTGGATTATGAGAAATCATCATGTCTTCGATAGATGACTTTAACACAAATGAAAATTCCCTTTAAAAAACTCTGCCAATATGACACATGGGTTTATTATTTTTCTGGCAAAAAAATACCCCCCCAAAAAAAAATTGAGGGGGGTTCTCGTGACGAATTGACAATTCCAAATTTCGGATTCTACATACTTTGAAATGTATCATATCAAATTTTGAGGGGAGTTTTTTTTTTTTTTTTTTTTTTTTTTTTTTCGTGACGATTCCAAAGTTTCATTACTGAAAATAATAAATCAAAAGTCATTGATTGAGTTATGCCTACATTGCCACCTCGGATAGGAATCTAACCTAGGTCACTCGAGTCTCCAGTCCTACGCATAAACATCCTGACTTTCATTTTCTATTCGGTTCCAAGTTCACACACATGTCTTCTAATGGTCTTTTAGTATTGTGCTAAATACGGTCGTTATGTAATAATCGTCATTATCAATACGCTGCGCCAAGTCAGGTTAACCTTCGTCTATGACTATATTTGGCATTCTTATTTCTATCTCTCTTGGTGTTTGAACAAACTTTCTTCTTCGATTTTTTTTTTTTTTTTTTTTTTTTTTTTTTTTTTTTTTTTTTATAAAAAATAATATTTGTACATCTGGAAACATAAAATTTGTCTTAATAATTGTAATAGCTGGGATACGAAATGAGTATGAGTGGATTTACTATTTTTGCTAAAGATTTTGGTTATGTTTCGGGAGGTACTTTCCCGGCCATTTTTTGTTATCTCTTTTGTGTAATTCTGCCAATGCCAAGAAAAACAAAACGTGCATGTACAATTGTACATAGAGTACACCTAATTTCTATGTAATCATGGGTTGGTGGTGCAATGGTAAGACCCTTGACTGGTAAACAGTAGGGCGTGGGTTCAAACCTATCCAACCAATGGAATTTTATCCTCATGAATTTGAGATATTTATATCACATAATAATAGCACCCAAAAAACTGCCGGTCTAAAGACACTCTTCAGTCCTATTCGGGCAGTATAAATAAGGGACTATTATTATAAGTTCAATAGATAAAGTTCAACATTTTTTTTATCCGTCAATGGAAACGCCTCCTACGAGCACCTCAAATATTGTCCAAACAAAATTCCATCTCGCGCGCTTAACACAGTCAGAGGAGTGTTGGAATATGAGGAAATTTGAGGTCCTTTTTGTTTTAACTCTCAATTTCATATAAAAAAAGACGCTTCAATTTTCCCTGAAAATTTTCTTTTTTATGTCCTAAGTAGATATTTTGATTTAACTTTTCAAAAAAAAATTAATAACAAAATAGCCCAATAAAATTTCTAGAAATTTGTTTCACTTGATCTTTTTTTATTTAAAATCACTCAGGGGGTGATAATGGGTCCATAACTTTGTATCCGTGTATATATATTGTCTAGGACTGTTAGGTTCGCCTATTCTATCTATTAAGGTTGTCATTGGCATACGAATATCTTGGTTGGACATTGCAAACTTTTGTTCCATATTGAATCTATTATCAAGGTTAAACTTTGAGTATACATTTGATATGGCTTGGCGCTCGCTAGGTTATACGAGTATTAATATTAAATGATTTTTTTCATTACTTCTCTCCGTTTCCAAGATAACAGCCTCAGTTCCTCAGTTGGTTGGGGCGGTGATTTTCATAACCAGGAGAGTGTTATTTCGAATCTTAACTCCATTCCCGTCTGTTTGAAATATTGGTCGCAATAGATCTAAATGAAAGTCGCAGTCTCAATAGAGATTTGCAACCAGTTCAATATATTTTTCCGTGTCCAAGGTGACCGATTTGCCCCGATCTTTGATTGTTTAATATTAATTATATTAAGATTTTTTTAAAATTTCAGCACGGACGTTTGTACTCATTGTAATGCTTTTAGGTCCTGATGATGCCGCAACTTATATTTTATTGTACCTACCTTGAACGAAAAATTGTGTTTATATTTTAATTATATTCCCGTTTTTTTTGTTTGTTTACAGCAAAAATGAAATCACTGCTACCTCTTGTGGTTTGGATAATTCTAGATCTAACACACGTAAGTCATTCTGTTTATTTTTACTTATTGTTTAATTAGCCCAGTAGTCAGAGACAAAAAAAAAGGGTGTTTCAATGAAATAATTGGGGAAATCTCGATTTTTATATATATTTGTATTGTAGGTATGGACCTCCTCTTTAAAAATCTAAGTTTTCGACCTCCCAAACTTGTGCGTTCTCCGTCATCTTGAAAAAGCCGCTAAATAAGCCGGTTTTTTCAGAATATTCTCAATTACTCGCTTCCTGTGCATTTTAGGCGAACAGTTGTATCGATTAATTTAAACAAAATACAGCGGCGCTTTTTGGCGTAGAATGACCGCCTAAAATCCCCCCCTCAGTTTAAGAGGTCGAAAATTCAGTTTTACAATCTCTACATCATACCTAACAACCCCATCAAAAAAATCACAATTCGTCTATAATGCAAGATGAATTTCTTTCCTTAATGGGCAATATGTTACATATATTAAATAAGTAAAATCTCATTTCGACCAGCTCTTTAGTCTTTTTTGAACCTTCCACTAAAACGTTTCTCATGATTGATATACGAATTCGGTGTAAAATTAAAATATCTACAACTTTTATTGTGGTTTTTATGCGCTATCGAGGCTTTGTTTAGGATTTTTGAAAAAAAAATGGCATTTTACGCCAAAACGGCGCCGCTTGTAGGAGCACTCCTATACATCCTACAGGAAATATGTGTGAATTGAAATTGCAGAAAATTTAATTGTCGTTTAAATGAATCGCTACAACTGTTCACCTAAAATGCACAGGAAGCGAGTAATTGAGGAAACCCTGAAAAAAATTACTTTTTGAGTGGCTTTTTCAAGAAGGCGAGAACGCACAATGGTTGGGAGGTCGAAAACTTAGATTTATGGAATTGCAGGTCTCATTTTGAGCCTGAATTATTCCGTCAAACATGATGTTAGGGTCTGTCATTTACAAGGTGTTGCACGATTTTTTCCTAAATGTCGTGTTCTTTTAACTAAAAAATTGGTTCCTTCTGGTGTTAATTTTGAATGAGGGCACTACTCTCTTTATTGTTCACCCGGTATTTCAGATTAACGAAAGTCATATTTTAATGTTGTGATATTTCCAAATACAATGCTACAATTGCATTGTGTTTGGAAATATTTTATTGTTTATTAGACTCATAATTTTTTTCTTCGTTATTTCACAATTCGCTCAATAAGTCATTCTGGTTTATTTTTTTAAAAGTTTTATTTTACATTTATGAGTTATCTTCTATTTTGTACTATACTCGTATATTTTTTGAATATGTATTAACTAATACGTATAATTTTACTAGCTGTTCGCTCGTGCTTAGCTATGGTTACGAAATTCAACAACAATTTTGAGACTGCGATATTAAATTTTGAGGTTTGAATTTTTGGTGGAACCGACCCCCGGAGTGAGCACGGCTCCTATTTAGAAAATTCTATATATTACTAAAAGATATTACTTTTTGTAATGCGGAACATGTTTGTTCCGAATATCAGGTTTCTCGCTCATCCCGAAATGGTACTTCTTAATTATGGATTTTCGGTGGAACCGACCACCAGGGTGAGCACGGCTCTATAATGTTTTTTAGAAAATCAATATTTTACTGAAGGTTGTTACATTTCATACTGTGGAACACCCTTTTGTGCTATTTCGGCACTCTCAATCATGCCGGAGTGGTACTTCTCAATTCCGATTTTTCGGTGGTGAAAATCGGGCAGAAACCGGAAAATTTATTTATTATTGGGTCCTTATATACTTTTTTTTGGGGGGGGGGGTCTATTCTCCATCATTTTTCGGTATCTCCATCAGTTTGCCCAGAAAAAAAATGCCAAAAAACCCTTAAAAAGCGTCATTTTTGGCGGTAACATGCTTCCACCTGAACTTTCGATTCGATTTTTTCCTTTCTTATTACACATCTACATACTAAAGGAATCTGTGTGTCAAATTTCAAGTCTCTACGTTTAGCCATCGTGGAGCTACGTTGATTATCATTTTGAAAGTCAGTCATTCAGTATACAAATGGGCTTTGTGTTTTATAAGTATAGACAGTTAGTGAGGGCGCGGAAATGCCCTTCGTTTCTTTTATCGTATATTTCGATTCGGGCCTATTTTGGAAGTTGTAAAATCTTCTGTATTTACACGAACTTAGGATCGTCAATCGTCACCTAATGAAGCTGGGCTTGCTCCCCTCGATGGCTACATTGAATATACAGGGTGTCCATAAAGTCTCACCCCACCCCCCGTATCCCGAGAATGACTGTAAATAAAAGAAAACGCAAAAACAAGTATCCCTTAGATTTTAGGGGGATTAATTTTAGACTAAACATTTTTTGGGCTGGGCAACGACTGGCTTCAAAATCTTAAAGGCATATCAAGTGACACCTTGTTTTAAAGGTCTCATTAAAAGGAATTCATTACTCTAGGATCTACCGTTCACGAATTACAGGGTGGAATATGTGACCCATTCCCTTTGCGGCCGCATCGGAATGGTAGGTACAAAATGCGTAGAAATAAGTTTTTATGATATCAAAAAAGTAATTTAGTAAAAAAGATGGTTGTCCCGCCCACTTTGACCGCAGAAATCGAGCCTTCTTAGACCAAACCTATCCAGCTGTTTTGAAAATTTTGGTCAAATAAAGCTCGAACTCTGCGGTCGAAGTGGGCGGGACAATCATATTGTTGGAACACTATTTTTTTACTACATTACTTATTTGGGATCATAAAAACTTATTTCCAGGCACTTTTACCTACCATTTCGGTGCGGCCGCAAAGGGTTCATGTCACATTTTTCACCCTGTAATTCGTGAACGGTAGATCCTACAGAGCTCTGGTTTTCTGTAATGAACTCGTATTAACGAGACCTTGAAAACAAGGTGTCACTTAAGATTTTGAATCCAGTCGTTGCCCAGCCTAAACGGCTGGCCGATGCCAAAAATTTTTTAGTCTAAAATTAATCCCCCTAAAATCTAAGGGATACGTGTTTTTGCGCTTTCTTATATTTTCAGCCATTCTCGAGATACGGGGGGTGGGGTGAGACTTTATGGACACCCTGTATAAAACATCTAATAACTATAAAGATAAAAAATACCGGCCGATATATCTACCACACACACTTTGTCATTCTCATAAACATTATGAAAACAAACAAAAGAGCTCGCCTAGTATTACCTCAATCTGAATATTGTGATTAGTGACCACAGCAATGAGGTCACGACTTATACATTAATAATAAATTTAGTCTAATGTGATCAATTATTATTATTTGAAGTACCTGATAGAAAGAGAAATGATTATTTGTAGCGGTCCGACCCCTTATATGCCGCGCGCATAACAGCTGTGATTACATAGACACTAGGCAATGTGAATCAGATTGTAGATCTCTGCTACAGACATAAGTTGATGGTGGTAAATGGTAAACTATTTGTCAGATTATAATGATGGAATCAATTAGTATAACCAACTATAGGTACCAGGAAGTCCAATTTAAATCATACTCGTAATCTGTTCATTCATATTTAACTTTTTTTTTTTTTTAAATTTGGCTTAACGTCTCTTTAACATCTATTGGTCATTCAAGACGGGGGTTTTATCCTCCATTCGCTGGAAACTTGCAAACCAGCTACCCACATTGACCTCACCCAGCCTGGGTTGGGCCGGAAAAAGCCAACGATACGTGGTGTTCCCAAGCGGTCACCCATCCAAGTACTGACCACGCCCGGACGTTGCTTAACTTCAGTGATCTGACGGGAACT
>CM022882.1:19320450-19331282 GCA_012654025.1 Pachypsylla venusta
ATGTTACGCGTCATATAGTTCTGTCTATTTTATAGCTTGCTGCCCTTCGTGGCTACATTCCATATTATCTCCCATGTTACGCGTCATATAGTTCTGTCTATTTTATAGCTTGCTCCCCTCCGTGGCTACATTCCATATTATCTCCCATGTTACGCGTCATATAGTTCTGTCTATTTTATAGCTTGCTGCCCTTCGTGGCTACATTCCATATTATCTCCCATGTTACGCGTCATATAGTTCTGTCTATTTTATAGCTCGCTCTAAACGTACACCTTTTGTAATAAATCTCTCTTGTGGTCGTGATCAATATGGCAATAATAGTTATTGACTGTCAATAAATTTAACTAACGCCCGCCCCTGTATCTAATAGTCAGTCCATCAATCTGAGGTTACTGTTAAATTCTATTTTTCATTTAACTGATTATAATAAATTTCAAGTTTATTACTGACTCGTTTAACCCGTATCAGTACATCCTTGTTGCACTACCGAACAAACTCAGTTTGTGAAATTGTTCCAAAAAAAATCTACCATTATAGCCAACGATCATACCGCATGTTGAATACACCAGTTCCCGTCAGATCACTGAAGTTATGCAACGTCGAGCGTGATCAGTACTTGGATGGCTGACCGCTTGAGAACACCACGTATCGTTGGCTCTTTGCGGCCCAACCCAGGTTGGGTGAGGTCAATGAGGGTAGCTGGTTTGCAAGTTTCCAGCGAATGGAGGGTAAAACCCCCGTCTTCAATGACCTATAGATGTTAAAGAGACGTTAAGCCAAATTAAAAATAAAATAAAAATATATATATATATTTTCAAAGTATGAAATTGGCTTGCTCCTCTCGGTGGCTATTTTCTAAATGTAAATGAAAATAGACCACCCTGTATAAAGTACAGCCTTGCCGCTATCTAGACTGAAAGGGTTAAACTGCATTTTGAATAATAAGTACCCTAATCAACTGCATCCAGTATCTTGTCTAATAGCCCGGTATCGGTGTAGTCTGTTCATTGTGTGGTACCTTGCTGGTATCTAGACTGAAAGGGTTAAACTGCATTTTGAATAATAAGTACCCTAATCAACTGGTACCTTGCTTGCGGTAGTTTGTTATAGGTACTTCTACTAATTGCACATCCTTATCTTATCTTATCTTATCGCTATATCCTCTCACTTTATTTAGATGACATACAACCGGACCAACTCTTGATGATATACAACCGGACCAACTCCTTATGATATACAACCGGACCAACTATTCTTTAATTTACATAATAAATACATCATTGCCAAGACATTTTTCATTCTGTTTCAATATTTGTTGGTTTAGCTCACACCGGTTTCCGATCACAGTTGATTGGGTTCATCCAGTTTTAGGATATTACAAATTATTCTGGGCTCATTGCGAGGCTGGTGCGATATGTTTCTGTCTGATATGATCATGGTGTTCATTAAATTAACTTTCTGCGTTTGATAAATATTGTTTTATTTATCAAATTAGGTACGGTCAAACGGGTATACTTGAACATGCTGAGCTGAGCAATTTGGACGCTGGTGATTTAAGTAACAGCTTTTTTGACACTTGGGTCAAATGTTATGTAATAGTTGGTTTATATTTTAAATTAGCTCCCCTCTCGGCCCCGTACGGGTGTACTTATGAATATTATAGGCAAATTTTTCATATTTAGGTTATATTTCAAAAACAAAATGTGTGTTTTTACTCGTTGATAATTTATAGGTTTTTTAATAAGTTAAATGTGAATTTTAAAATTTTGGTCCAATAGATTTTTGGTTTAACCATTTCAAACAAACATAAAAAATATATATATTTTTTCTCTTAATAATGTCCACGATTCGAGCCCATGAGTCAATTGTAATGACGGAATAGATTACTGTCCACGATTCGAGCCCATGAGCCAATTGTAATGACGGAAGAGATTACTTCTTTCACATTAAAATAGAGAGAGGACCGAACTACTTATGTCATGGGCCACTTAAACCCAATCGTCATCGTTTGAAGGCAACTACACGCAACAAGCTTTAAATCTTCCGCAGTTGGATTTGTTACTTGAAGTCTCCCACAGTAGCGTGAGCTTATTGTTGCAGAACAATCATATCCTGCCGCAGTTGGATTTGTTACTTGTAGTCTATCACAGTAGCGTGAGCTTATTGTTGCATCCAAAGGACGACCGCCCATACTGTTCCACAACGTATGTTCTAACAATTCTAGAACAATCATATCCTGCCGCAGTTGGATTTGTTACTTGGTAGTCTATCACAGTAGCGTGATCTTATTGTTGCATCCAAAGGACGACCGCCCATACTGTTCCTACACGTATGTTCTAACAATTCTAGAACAATCATATCCTGCCGCAGTTGGATTTGTTACTTGTAGTCTCTCACAGTTGCATCCAAAGGACGACCGCCCATACTGTTCTACACGTATGTTCTAACAATTCTAGAACAATCATATCCTGCCGCAGTTGGATTTGTTACTTGTAGTCTCTCACAGTTGCATCCAAAGGACGACCGCCCATACTGTTCTACACGTATGTTCTAACAATTCTAGAACAATCATATCCTGCCGCAGTTGGATTTGTTACTTGTAGTCTCTCACAGTTGCATCCAAAGGACGACCGCCCATACTGTTCTACACGTATGTTCTAACAATTCTAGAACAATCATATCCTGCCGCAGTTGGATTTGTTACTTGTAGTCTCTCACAGTTGCATCCAAAGGACGACCGCCCATACTGTTCTACACGTATGTTCTAACAATTCTAGAACAATCATATCCTGCCGCAGTTGGATTTGTTACTTGTAGTCTCTCACAGTTGCATCCAAAGGACGACCGCCCATACTGTTCTACACGTATGTTCTAACAATTCTAGAACAATCATATCCTGCCGCAGTTGGATTTGTTACTTGTAGTCTCTCACAGTTGCATCCAAAGGACGACCGCCCATACTGTTCTACACGTATGTTCTAACAATTCTAGAACAATCATATCCTGCCGCAGTTGGATTTGTTACTTGTAGTCTCTCACAGTTGCATCCAAAGGACGACCGCCCATACTGTTCTACACGTATGTTCTAACAATTCTAGAACAATCATATCCTGCCGCAGTTGGATTTGTTACTTGTAGTCTCTCACAGTTGCATCCAAAGGACGACCGCCCATACTGTTCTACACGTATGTTCTAACAATTCTAGAACAATCATATCCTGCCGCAGTTGGATTTGTTACTTGTAGTCTCTCACAGTTGCATCCAAAGGACGACCGCCCATACTGTTCTACACGTATGTTCTAACAATTCTAGAACAATCATATCCTGACGCAGTTGGATTTGTTACTTGTAGTCTCTCACAGTTGCATCCAAAGGACGACCGCCCATACTGTTCTACACGTATTTTCTAACAATTCTAGAACAATCATATCCTGCCGCAGTTGGATTTGTTACTTGTAGTCTCTCACAGTTGCATCCAAAGGACGACCGCCACGTATGTTCTAACAATTCTAGAACAATCATATCCTGACGCAGTTGGATTTGTTACTTGTAGTCTCTCACAGTAGCGTGAGCTCATTGTTGCATCCAAAGGACGACCGCCCATACTGTTCTACACGTATGTTCTAACAATTCTAGAACAATCATAAGGAAATTCATTATTCTCAAACATGTTCACTGGTTCTTAATATGTGTGGGACGTGGCTGGTTGTGTGCCATTAGAATTTGTCAAGGGTATCAAGGAAGGGTTGCTGCGTGGTGCGTCCCTTCACCAACGAACAACAATTTGTTATGGTAACATAAATAAACTAGCATCCCATGATGTATCATGCTCTCGTCGCTCCAATGTATTTCTTATGGGGATTGTTTACTTTTCGCGATTTCTACCCCTTAAAATTAAAATTTTGCAAAACCCTTTCTTAGTGCACACTTACATGATTCAACGAAGGTCCCTGCTAAATTTCAAGTGTGTAGTATTAATAGTTTCGGCTCTACGTTGATCAGTCTCTCAGGACATTGCCTTTTTATATATAAAGAAGATACTCAGCCAACTATTTCTTCGTCTTCGTCTTATCCTCACACCGAAGTGGGGTCGTAAGTATTAGTCAGTCTCTTCCAGGGGGGTACCCCCCTAAAAAAATTGAAGGGGGTATCGTGATGATTTCAAATCTGGGGCGTAATTAGACCCTAAATTTGACATACCTACCAAATTTGAAGTCTCTGGCTCTTACCATTCTCTTTTAGACAGGATTAATGAAAACCGCTCTAAAGCTGTAAAAACCGCCAGCGGTATATTTGATTGAACCAAAAAGTTTTGGAGCTAGCTGAGACCCCAAATATGCGCCGGCGGACAAACGGAATTTTTTATTCGATTTTTGGATTCTACGTATCTTCAAACGTATAATATCAAATTTTGAGGGGGGGTAATTTTTTTTTTTGCCGTGACGATTCGAATGGTTCATTAGTGAAAATAATAAACCAAAAAGCACTCAAATAATTTTCTTTGTTTTATCTCTGGATTAGGAAGCAGTTTCAGGAATTTGCTCATGCGGGCCCGGGACTAAAAAAATACAAAAGTGAACAAATTCTTAAGGGCCCGTACTAAAATGAACAAATTCTTAAGGGCCCGTTCAAAAGCCCGGGTCCGAGGGATTACCCTCCTTCCTCTTAGTAGCCCTGTGCTCATATGAGCTTTTAGTGTTGTATTGATTCCTAGAATAGATTCTGAGATTATCTAAAGAACAAAAAATTTTGGACACCCTGTAGGTATTTATTTTATTTTCTGAACAACTCGGACACCCGGTAGGTATATTTTATCTTCTGATTAATAATATTTTTTTATTATCCTAATGGACATACCTATTTACTCACCGCGTCTAAAATTTCACTCGATAGAAATTTTAATCCCCCATCATTATATGAGTGCGAGGTACGTGTATCTACGTCAGTAACAATTTAAATTGTATCAAAATACATTGATCTACACTAATGTACACGAAAAACGTCACAATTAGTTCTGTTGTTTTGTAATATTATGAAAAAAAAAAGTTTTGTCTGTTGCTAAAGATTTTTTTTAACTGTCATTACCATAAATGCAAAAAAAAAACATATTGAAGATAACGATATTCTAAACCTTGTTTGAATTTTAAAAATAAACCCTGAATAAAGCCCCTGAATTTCAAAAATTCCTCCCAAATTTCGCCAAATTTTAAAAGAAATCTTCGTTCGAATCTCCTAAAATATGTATAGTCCATGCAAAAAGTTCCAGAATTTTAAAAAAAAATCCCTGCAGAAATCATTTTTTTTTTTTTTTTTTCAAAAGATTATTAGCAGAGGATTAAAAATCCATACAGTCAGGAGAAAAAGTTTAAATTTAAAAAATGTCTGCAAAAAGCTTTCGATATATTTATGTAAAGTCCCTGCAAAAATCTCCTGAATTATAATGAAAAAATTGTGTTAACGGCTCCCGAATCATAAAAAAAATCCTACAAAAATCTCCTGAATTGTATTGAAAAAACTGTGTTAACGGCTCCCGAATCATAAAAAAAAATCCTGCAAAAATCATCTGAATTATATTGAAAAAATTGTGTTAACGGCTCCCGAAACATAAAAAAAATCCTGCAAAAAGTTCCGGAATTGTAAAAAATCCCTACAAAAAGCTCCCGAATTATAAAAAAATCACTGCAAAAAGGTCCCTGATTATTAAAAATCCCTGCAAAATGTTCCCCAATATAAAAAAATACCTGCAATAAGCTCCCCGATTATTAAAAAATCCCTACAAAAAGCTTCCTAATTATAAAAAAACTGCGAAAATTAAAAGATCCCCGATTATTCAAAAAATCCCTACAAAAGGCTCCCAAATTATAAAAAATCCTGCAAAAAGGCCCCTGATTATTAAAAATACCTGCAAAAAGTTTCCCAATATAAAAAAAGGCCCTGCAAAAAGCTCGTCGATTATTAAAAAATCCCTACAAAAAGCTCCCGAATTATAAAAAAAAATGCAAAAAGCTCCCCGATTATTAAAAAAAATCCCTACAAAAGGCTCCCAAATTATAAAAAAATCCCTGCAATAAGCTCCCCGATTATTAAAAAATCCCTACAAAAGGCTCCCAAATTATAAAAAAAAATGCAAAAAGCTCCCCGATTATTAAAAAAATCCCTACAAAAGGCTCCCAAATTATAAAAAAATCCCTGCAATAAGCTCCCCGATTATTAAAAAAATTCCTACAAAAGGCTCCCAAATTATAAAAAAAATCGCTGCAAAAAGCTCCCCGATTATAAAAAAATCCCTGTTAAAAATTACTGATATTGAAAGCAGTATAGATTCCTCAACACTTCACTATTCACTCCTCCATCGCGTTTTACGCTCATTTGATGAGTTTGATAGAACTACTAAACCCACTTTACTCTATTCTATTGCAATCTATTTTTATGTCTCTATGTGTACGATTTGCAAAATTATCATTGATAGAGGTTCGTTAAGGCTGATCAGTGTGGATAGGTTATCATTAGGAATAATAATTATAATGTGTGTGGTGTGCAATTAGCAGTCATCGGAGAAGATAAAGATATGTTCTTTTAGATCAATAAATACAATCGGTGGTTCCAAACCTTGCTAGGAATCAAGCAAAACCTACCCTTGCTGTCTACCAAACACAATTGAATAGGTACAACAAAGAAGAAAGAATCCCCCGGGGTAATTTTAATCGACACCGGCTAGTGGAAAAATTACAAGATTCCAAAATTTGCTATTTTTAATTGAATTAGACATCTTGTAAATGGAATTAGACATCTTGTAAATTGAATTAGATATCTTGTAAATTGAATTAGGCATCTTGTAAATGGAATTAGACATCTTGTAAATTGAATTAGACATCTTGTAAATTGAATTAGACATCTTGTAAATTGCATTAGACATCTTGTAAATTGAATTAGACTAGACACCTTGTATATTATGGTTGAAATCTCCAAACTCATCTAATGAGCTTAAAAGGCAATAGAAAAGTGAAATGTTGAGAAAATAATTAGTAAATCCGAAATTAATATCAAATTTGGTAAGATATAGCACACGTTCGGCCGAAAGCGAACATCTATCCTCACATTCCGCACTAAAATCATCGAAATCGGATGAACGGCACAAAAGTCATATCAAACAAAAGAAATTTACTACAGACATGTACAGAATATAGCCAGCGAGATGAGCGATCCAGCTTCATTAGGGGAAGTCCTAAGCCCGTGTAAATACACAAGATTTTGTGCTAGGAAGGGCATCTAGCCATTAAAAATCTCTGCTTCAAGCAAAGATGAAATGTCATCAGCCAAATGCAGTTTTTACGCAGTTTCCGATACTGTGAGAAGCATGCGAGGTTACCGTGCCAGTAAAGGGTACAGTTAAAGAGAGAACATACAGAACGATAGGTTGTGGCATGCTGATAGAATTAAGGAAGGCAACGCCAACCCCAAATAGAATTGGGAAAATGTGAAGTTAGAGAAGCTGAAGCACAGAAACAAATTATTCCCTAATTTCCGAGAATCATTTTGCGAGGGATTTTTTTCAATTCTAAGGGCAGTTTGTTTTGCAATCCACATGAAAATGTTTCCCTACTCTGGGGGATTTCAGAAGCAAAAGTGTGAACAAATTAATCCCTAATTTCTCAAAACCATTTGCGAGGGATTTTTTTTTTAATTCTAAGCGCAGTTTGTTTTCCAAATCGGATGAAAATGTTTCCTTACTCTGGGGGATTTCAGAAGCAAAAGAGTGAAGTTAAAGATGCAAAAGAACAGAACCAAGTTTAATCCCTAATTTCTGAAAACCATTTTGCGAGGGACTTTTTTCAATTCTAAGGGCAGTTTGTTTTGCAATCCACATGAAAATGTTTCCTTACTCTGGGGGATTTCAGAAGCAAAAGGACAGAACCAAGTTTATTTCCTAATTTCTGAAAACCATTTAGCGAAGGATTTTTCTCAATAATGAGGGCAATTTGTTTTGTAATCCGCATGAAAATGTTTCCCTACTAGTACTGGGGCGGATTTCGGAAGCAACTATTGTTGCATGGAATTGAGCCATTAGTGTAACTGTAATCATTAAAGACGACACTCGCCACGAATAGTTATTATTTACCAATCATGGATGTTATTCTTCATGTTCACGTCAGACGTTTGTATTGTAATTTTCGTATCAAGGTCATGTCACTTTAATTCTTACTAAATTTGTTAATTTAGATTTTAGCTTGCTCCTACCTGACGTACTTGAATTAACAAACAACAACAACAAAAAAATAGTATCTTATATTGTTGTGGATTTTGTATGAGGAATTGTTTCTCTTCAAATTATGTTTTTTTTTATGCTGCATGAAGGGTTTTTATTAAGCCTATAGTGGCTACATCTACCAGTAGCAGATTTAGGAGGTGTATAACGAAGACGTTCTTATTTGATTGTCGACAACATCATCAACACCATAATACAGAGAATACCACCACCTTTCAGTAACAACTTCCAGGGGATAAAACTATCATTAATGGAACAAATCTGTTAGATTAAAGCTTGGCGCTTTAATTATACAGATTGTTTCGTTATATTGGGATACTATGTCAATAATATCAACAGATCTCACAAAAATATGTGTCCTAACACTTTTAATATAAAACAAACTATGAGCCACCATCAAAAACTTATAGGTCTCTTATATATTTGGGTAAACAGTCATATAAAGCTGCTAGAGTGATTGAAAAACGTAATGAAAAAATAAAGATAGCTTTTTATAATCCAAATAGCCTTAAAACCATTATATTCAACAATAAAGACTCCATAAAAGCAATCGATAAAAGTATTAATTTATAGTCAAGTGAAGATATAGTACTTTTAACCTTCAATATACAGATTGTGATTATAAAAGATGCCTTAAAGTCTACTATCTGAATGCTATTAAAGGAGCATCCACACTACACAGTGAAAGTGTCAGTGCTCTCACAGTGATTTTAATAACACCCGTCAGTGTTTTCTCCGTGCTCAGCCATTATTTTTTCATGACAAATCACTGTGAAGAGCACGGTATGGCGTCGGAGAGCACTGTCACTCACACTTTCACTGTGTAATGTGAATGCTCCTGAATGAGGCAACCTCAAATTGTGTACCAAACAGCGTGCTGAACGTAACACCTTCAGAAATTGCAAAGGAAGAAATTTTTACAAGAAACAAGAACCATCATTTTTACAAGAAACAGCAATGGTCCGTATGGTACAAACTTAAAAAAAAAATGTATTTAATGGCACATCAAACCCAACAAACATGAACCTTGAAGACCTGTGGCTCCGTCCAAAAGTGGTGCCCGCATTTAATCAAAGGGAAGGGGAATGAGTGCTACGACAAAAATAACGCATCAACAGGAACCACCACAAAACCATCATAATCCACAATATTCCATTAACTCTGGGCACTCAGTTCCTCTGTTCATTCTATCACTTCTTGTTTTTAATTTACAATGTTGTCTTCAGTTGCTCTGATCATTCCATCTCCTCAAGTTCCCATTACAGATCTCTTTCTTCTAATTAGCATCTAATTCCTAGTATATCACTTCTTGTTTTTAATTTACAATCTTGTCTTCAGTTGCTCTGATCATTCCATCTCCTCAAGTTCCCATTACAGATCTCTTTCTTCTAATTAGCATCTAATTCCTAGTATATCACTTCTTGTTTTTAATTTACAATGTTATCTTCAGTTGCTCTGATCATTTCATCTCCTCAAGTTCACATTACAGATCTTTCTTCTAATTAGCATCTAATTCCTAGTATATCACTTCTTGTTTTTAATTTACAATGTTTTCTTCAGTTGCTCTGATCATTCCATCTCCTCAAGTTCCCATTACAGATCTCTTTCTTCTAATTAGCATCTAATTCCTAGTATATCACTTCTTGCTTTTAATTTACAATGTTGTCTGCAAATTGTTCGCATCATAGAAATATTTTAATGTCCGTCTCGACCGGGCAATAACTTTGTAATTACAAATCAGTTTATTGTTTTACTGCACAAGTCAGTGCCTCTGTCTTTGTTATTAAAAGAACATATTGCTTTTAATCATTAAGACTGGCTTCTGAGTATATATTCTTCTCTATATATCTATGCTGGTGTGGAGGTATATGTTCCCTAAGGTTTTTTGTAAAGAAATTTATGTTTTCTTGGCGTTGCAATACTAGCGTTCGGTGCTATAGGAAGTCAACTTTCATCCTTCGACTAGACAAAACTGATTATGAATTGAATGATTCGACACTAGTTTCTTTTTAAATAATAATAAATAGTGTTTTTGGTAAGTGTTTTGTTTTAAATTTATTTAATAGTTAATATTTTTTAACTTTTATAATTATCATTTTATTCAAAGATTTAAACTTTCAAGTAGCTAGCGTCTATGACACATTGAATACACTAGTGTTCCCGTTAGATCACTGATATATATACTGCATGTTGACCAATACTGCATGTTGGTGAAGAGAGTGAGGAAATCAGACTAAAATTCTGAAATCCTTTGGGGTGGGGTCGGAATTTATTTCATTAGGTATTTCGAAGAACGGAAGAGTGGATAGCGGGGCTCAAAATAGATTTCAAATTTTTTTGGGGTGATGCCTTGGCGGGGAATATTTATAGCACGCAGTGGTATTTTTGGGGGGATATTTATTTGCACAATAAACAAAAGTGGTGCTGCCAAACATTTTTGTTGGATGCCTGGAGACACAGCATACCCATCAATCCTAAATGTGTGATGATAGAGAGAAACAACATAATATTTATTTGTACAATAAACAAAAGTGGTGCTGCCAACATTTTTGTTGGATGCCTGGAG
>CM022882.1:19332932-19353260 GCA_012654025.1 Pachypsylla venusta
TATATATATATATATATATATATTCTAATTAAAATAATTTATTAATGAATCAATGTCTCCCGCTTCTTCCCTTGCGTTTGCCTTTTCTTCTGGATGAAGAGCTTCCTTCACTAGATGTAGTAGTAGGCGCTTCTTTCTCTTCAGAAGAACTAACTGCTTCTAATTATGTCTCCCGCTTCTTCCCTTGCGTCTGCCTTTTCTTCTGGATGAGCTTCCTTCACCAGATGAAGTAGTAGGCGCTTCTTTCTCTTCAGAAGAACTAACTGCTTCTAATTTTTTTTTAGAGTCACGCATTTTTTTCCAAAAGGCTTTTTTTTTCGCCGCATCTTCTGCACTAGTATCATTTATTAAATCATAAATACCGAACGCTTCATCCATCATTATATTAATTTCTTTCTGTATTTTCGCGATTTTTTTCTTTGTTTCTTTAACCATATCGCTGCCATAAAGTTCTTCATATTCTCCTACAAGTCCCTCGATGAGTATTATACGCTGAGTTATAGTTATATATTGGTGATCGTAGTCTTTTACATATTTAGCCAGCCCTGGTAATGCAGCTTCCACATAAAATTCACTTGAAGTTATGTATACTGTAACTCGTCTTCTTAACTCTGTCATAAAGTTATCTATGCTTTTCTTCATATTGTACATTTCCTTCATCTTTCCAGCAATCACTGCCAATCGTATGTGTGGATCTCTTTCTAAATAAAAACAAACGTGAACAAATTATTATTGATCGAATGAATAAAGAAGGAGAGAAGGTCCTATGGGTGGAGTTAAACAAGAAGAGAAGGTCCTATGGGTGGAGTTAAACAAGAAGAGAAGGTCCTATGGGTGGAGTTAATAAGAATAGAAGGTCCTGTGGGTGGAGTTAAACAAGAAGAGAAGGTCCTATGGGTGGAGTTAAACAAGAAGGGAAGGTCCTATGGGTGGAGTTAATAAGAATAGAAGGTCCCATGGGTATATGGGTGGAGTTAATAAGAATAGAAGGTCCTATGGGTGGAGTTAAGAAGAGAAGGTCCTATGGGTGGAGTTAAGAAGAGAAGGTCCTATGGGTGGAGTTAAACAAGAAGAGAAGGTCCTATGGGTGGAGTTAATAAGAATAGAAGGTCCTATGGGTGGAGTTAAGAAGAGAAGGTCCTATGGGTGGAGTTAAATAAGAAGAGAAGGTCCTATGGGTGGAGTTAATAAAAATAGAAGGTCCTATGGTGGAGTTAATAAGAATAGAAGGTCCTATGGGTGGAGTTAAGGGTGGAGTTAAACAAGAAGAGAAGGTCCTATGGGTGGAGTTAATAAGAATAGAAGGTCCTATGGGTGGAGTTAAGAAGAGAAGGTCTTATGGGTAGAGTTAATAAGAATAGAAGGTCCTATGGGTGGAGTTAATAAGAATAGAGGGTCCTATGGGTGGAGTTAAGAAGAGAAGGTCCTATGGGTGGAGTTAAGAAGAGAAGGTCCTATGGGTGGAGTTAATAAGAATAGAAGGTCCTATGGGTGGAGTTAAGAAGAGAAGGTCCTAAGGGTGGAGTTAAGAAGAGAAGGTCCTATGGGTGGAGTTAAATAAGAAGAGAAGGTCCTATGGGTGTAGTTAAACAAGAAGAGAAGGTCCTATGGGTGGAGTTAAACTAGAAGAGAAGGTCCTATGGGTGGAGTTAAACAAGAAGAGAAGGTAGGATTATCGGTTGACTCTTTCTACCAGCTGTTTGTCCGTGCTTCGCTACGGTTACGAAATTCAACAACAATTTATATATTTAGACATTAAAACTTCGTAAATTTGGATCTTTGGTCATATCTACGGCAGTGCTGGAATCTCTTGGGAAAATCAAATAGCTATATAACTTCTTTTCCCGGGTAAACGAGGCATTGGTGTGCTACGGACCAGAATTTAGCGTAAAATAGGGTGAATTTTCATTTTCCCACAAAAATGAGGTGGGGAGGGAGGAAGATATCCCAAAAACTATGGGGGGGGGGGAAATAAACAGTAGCAAACTTGTAGGAAATTTAAATCACTCCAATTTTACCGGGAATACATTGAACCCTATAAGCAACCGTTTTTGAGATATGAAGGAAAAATGAAAAGTTAACTTCTCCACGCCCCACACACTCCGCTTACCCCTTAGGTTTGGTGACTGGTAGTATGTTTATCTCCTAACCACTCCAAACAAATTTCTGAAGTAATTCCTTCATTTCCAGCCAACATACTCTACAAACCATTCGTTGACTATTGGTGATGACTATTTTACTGGTTAAAAAAAATATTTTGAAGGGGGTAATTTTATTTCTTCTAGTGACGGTTCCAAATCTGGGGCGTTAATAAGACCCTAAATTTGTCATACATACCAAATTTCAAATCTGCCTCTTAACATTCTCTTTTTAGACAGGATTTATGAAAACCTCTAAAAAGCGGTAAAAACCGGCAGCGGTATATATATATATATATNTATATATACGGGGACTGATGTATTCAACGTGCCATAGACGCTGGCAAGCCGTATATTTGATTACACCCTAATGTTTCGAACCTTACTGAGACCTCAAATATGATATACATACCAAATTTCTCTAGCCCTTACCATTCCCTTTTTAGAGCATGCGCGGATCCAACAGTGCTCTATGTAAGGGCACCGGGGGCACCCCAGGTTTTTAAGCGCTCGGTGTTTCTCAAATTTCATTATACATAATAACGTAATTTTTTTTTAAAAAAAAAATTAAATGAATGGTGATCTGCTGTGAAAAAGTACTGCCCAGGACTCGAACCCCCGGTCTCTAGTGCGATTGTGCCCCCCAAAGCAAGATGTCTATATCCGCGCATAATTTAGAAAAGATTATTGAAAAACGGTAAATACAAGTGTGTATTCGATTGCACCCAAAAGTTTCGGGGCTGTATACTAAATTTCATCCAAATCGGTCAAGACTAAGTGGCAAAAGTGCTCATCACGGCGGACGGTGGACAAACGTTTTTCATTCGATTTTTGGATTCTACGTACCTTGAAACGTAAATTATCAAAATTTGAGGGGGGTAATTTTATGACGATTCCAAAAGTTCATTATTGAAAGTAATAAACCAAAATTAAGAAGAAGTAACAAGAGGTCAAGGTTATGAACCTCATACGTGACTAAATAAAATGCTAGTTGGATCGGACTAAATGCTAGTTAGCTCATTCCTGGTATCTAATATATCTTAATTTTTATGTAAACACTGTTTACTCACCATCAACCGGCTTTTCGCCACAACTACCATGAAACAATGTTACTAAAGCTATGCTGCAGTATAATGTTGCACCCAATGTGCTACCCATTTTACTTATTTAACTTGTAACAAATCTGAAAAAAGAGCAAAATTTTAAAACATGTTAGAGTAAGATTATTAACCCGAGAGTGCTAATATGGACACTGAGCCTGATTTAATTTTAATAATCTTATCACAATGTGCATTCTACATATCACAATATGTATCCCACGTATCACAATATGCATTTCACATATCACAATATGCATTTCACATATCACAATATGCATTTCACATATCACAATATATATGCCACGTGTCACAATATGTGTGCCACGTATCACAATATATATGCCACGTATCACAATATGCATTTCACATATCACAATATATATGCCACGTGTCACAATATGTGTGACACGTATCACAATATGTGTGCCACGTATCACAATATGTATGCCACGTATCACAATATGTATGCCACGCATCACATTATGTGTGCCACGTATCACAATATGTGTGCCACGTATCACACTATGCGTGCCACGTATCATAATATGTGTGCCACGTATCACAATATATGTGCCACGCATCACATTATGTGTGCCACGTATCACAATATGTGTGCCACGTATCACAATATGTGTGCCACGTATTACACTATGCGTGCCACGTATCATAATATGTGTGCCACGTATCACAATATGTATGCCACGTATCACAATATGCGTGCCACGCATCACATTATGTGTGCCACGTATCATAATATGTGTGCCACGTATCACAATATGTATGCCACGTATCACAATATGTGTGCCACGCATCACATTATGTGTGCCACGTATCACACTATGCGTGCCACGTATCATAATATGTATGCCACGTATCACAATATGTGTGCCACGCATCACATTATGTGTGCCACGTATCACGATATGTGTGCCACGTATCACAATATGTGTGCCACGCATCACAATATGTAGGTATGATACAATTTGTATCCCGGATTGTAATTCTGTATTGAAAAGCATAGACTACTTTGTCCCAGGTTTCTTACTGTCTTCCATACTTTCTCTGATATTAATACCTTTTATGTAGAAATAATCAGAACAAATTTTAACACCATCAACTCGTACCATTATATTTTAACACCATCAACTCGTACCATTATATTTTAACACCATCAACTCGTACCATTATATTTTAACACAATCAACTCGTACCATTATATTTTAACACCATCTACTCGAACCATTATATTTTAACACCATCAGCTCGGGTGGACTCGTTCAATAGTTTTTGCAGTTTCTATTGATATACTGTGAGAAACAAGCGAGGGTTATCATGCCAAAAAATGCTACAACTAAAAAGAGTAGGGGCCACAAGCTTGGTAGAATTAGGGAAAAAACGTGAGGTTAAAGAAGAAGAAGAAAAAAATCTCAGGTGGGCTCACTCCCAAATATTTTCGGAGGAGGTCACTCCCAAATATTTTCGAGTAAAATCTTGTATAGTTCAAAAAGAAGATCAGGGGGGCTCGGACCGTGAGGAGGTCACCCCCAAATATCTTCAAGCAATATCTTGTATAGTTCAAAAAGAAGCTCAGGGAGGCTCGGACCGTGAGGAGGTCACCCCCAAATATCTTCGAGCAATATCTTGTGTAGTTCAAAAAGAAGCTCAGGGAGGCTCGGACCGTGAGGAGGTCACCCCCAAATATCTTCGAGCAATATCTTGTATAGTTCAAAAAGAAGCTCAGGGAGGCTCGGACCGTGAGGAGGTCACCCCCAAATATCTTCGAGTAATATCTTGTATAGTTCAAAAAGAAGCTCAGGGAGGCTCGGACCGTGAGGAGGTCACTCCCAAATATCTTCGAGTAATCTCTTTTATAGTTCAAAAAGAAGCTCAGGGGGGCTCGGACCGTGAGGAGGTCACTCCCAAATATCTTCGAGTAATATCTTGTATAGTTCAAAAAGAAGCTCAGGGAGGCTCGGATCGTGAGGAGGTCACTCCCAAATATCTTCGAGTAATATCTTGTATAGTTCAAAAAGAAGCTCAGGGAGGCTCGGACCGTGAGGAGTTCACTCCCAAATATCTTCGAGTAATAATTTGTATATTTCAAAAAGAAGCTCAAGGGGGCTCGGACCGTGAGGAGTTCACTCCCAAATATCTTCGAGTAATAATTTGTATATTTCAAAAAGAAGCTCAGGGGGGCTCGGACCGTGAGGTGTTCACTCCCAAATATTTTCGAGTAATATCTTGTAAAGTTCACCTTCTCTTTAAAGATGAGCCGGAGAAATGTGTTTTGCATTGCCCTTGGGTAGAAAAAATTGATTAAAAAGAATTACCTACCTCTAAATTTTAAGGAGAACAGAACTCTGCCGCTGTGTGAATGATTGTAGATACACGAGGCTAAAAGGTCCCTCTAGAATGATGGAATATTCCACAACACTTGTACAACCTAATTTTTGAAAAACAGGAGAAAACTAACCGAACAATTTGTAGATACGCGAGGCAGGATAAAAGGTGGCTCTCGAAGATGGAATATTCCACAACACCTGTACAACCTAATTTTTCAAACACAGGAGAGAACTAACCGAACAATTTGTAGGTACACGAGGCAGAATAAAAGTTGGCTCTTTGGATGGGGGGGAGGGCTCCAAATTATAATCAACATCAGGGGTCCCCAAACTTTTTGGTACCGCGCCCCCTTTTCTTGAAATGAAATCCTCTTACGCCCCCTTCCCATTACATTATAAATTATGAATAGGTATGGGTGTCGCTGAATACTATCTCTTTCAAAACGCTAATGTGTTGCTGAATGCTATCTCATTCAAAACGCTAATGTGTTGCTGAATGCTATCTCATTCAAAACGCTAATGTGTTGCTGAATGCTATCTCATTCAAAACGCTAATGTGTTGCTGAATGCTATCTCATTCAAAACGCTAATGTGTTGCTGAATGCTATCTCATTCAAAACGCTAATGTGTTGCTNACCAATTTTCAAGCTCCAGTTGTTGTTTCATGCAGAACCTAACCAATTGAATCTTCGAGCATTTCATGCATACAATTGTTACATAAAGCCACCAATTTTCAAGCTCCAGTTGTTGTTTCATGCAGAACCTAACCAATTGAATCTTCGAGCATTTCGTGCATACAATTGTTACATAAAGCCACCAATTTTCAAGCTCCAGTTGTTGTTTCATGCAGAACCTAACCAATTGAATCTTCAAGCATTTCGTGCATACAATTGTTACATAAAGCCACCAATTTTCAAGCTCTAGTTGTTGTTTCATGCAGAACCTTCGAGAACCTTCATGCAGAACAATTGAATCTTCGAGCATTTCATGCATACAATTGTTACATAAAGCCACCAATTTTCAAGCTCTAGTTGTTGTTTCATGCAGAACCTAAGCAATTGAATCTTCGAGCATTTCATGCATACAATTGTTACATAAGGCAACCAATTTTCAAGTTCCAGTTGTTGTTTCATGCAGAACCTAACCAATTGAATCTTCGAGCATTTCGTGCATACAATTGTTACATAAAGCCACCAATTTTCAAGCTCTAGTTGTTGTTTCATGCAGAACCGCAAAAAATCGGCCAAACTTGCTAATAAGTTGCCAATAATAGACTATACTTCAATGCGTGAAATTGATATATGTATGGCTATTAAATTTCAATTTTTCGTTCTGGTTTTTGGCAGAACCGCTAAAAAGTGATAGAAAAACCGCTAATAGGCGGCCAAGAATATATTAGACTTCAACTGGAAGTGTAAATTTTATTTCATGCATGAAAAAGCGTGTTAGAGATAAAAATTATTCGTCAATTGTATCTTTTTAGTATATTTTCTAAATTTGATTTAAAATATAAATAAATGCTGTTTCTTAGTGTTATTATGTTACAACTTTAATGCTCACTGTGGGATTTTCCCAATATCAATAATCATCCAATTCCTTTGAATTTTTCCATTTTACCTACAATGCTAGCACCGATCAGGTATGTGCATTTATCTCCATAGCTACTCATTGTGAACACGAGGCTGAGTGGTCCCCGAAAACATCCAAACCACAGTGAAAAATTTTTGCCACCGCCAGGATTCGAACCTGGGTCTCCCGAGTGCAAGGCTAGTGCAGTGACCACTGAGCCATGAGAAACATAAAATTTTGATTTTGCCCGTTCCCAGTTTCGAACTCGTAACTCTGGAATGGCTGTGTAGGAAATGTCCTATAATAAGCACTAAAGGGCCGGCACCTAAAACTTTCTCGCTTTTGAGTTGATATGTTGTCGCGACAAAATTTAAGATATCGGACCGTGACTATCCGATTTTGGTGAATAAATTAGAATTTTTTGCCCTAATTCGAAAACGGCTTGACATATATAAGTTCGGGTAATTTTCCTGAGGTCGTAGACCATGATTTTTTTTTTTTGGGGGGNTTTTGGGGGGGGGGGCATTCCAATAAATTTTTCGCTATCTGAGCTGTGGTATTGGAACAGACAACCCCCACCACAATAATAGGTACACACAAGTTTCTAATTTATGTATTCAGACTAGCTGAGTACCAAACTTCGTTTCGAGAAAATGAGAGATCATTGGGAGTAGTAACGGTTTGTAAAGCTGTGTAGAAGGTGTTGGCAGTAGTATTGAGTTAGGCCCCCCTCCCCCCCCAAAAAAAAATGCGTGTTGAAGTGTGCTGAGACCCATCCTAACCTTGCGCAGACTTCAACACCCATTTTATTTTTTTTGGAACCTAACCCAATACTACTCTCAACACGTCCTACCCAACAAACTTGGTGTTCAATTCTATTAAATTAAATCTATATATATAAAAGTGAATGTCTGTTTGTTTGTTTGTTTGTTCGCTTATAACTTACGAACTACAGCTCGGAATTGCACGAAACTTTGCACACTTATTTAGTTTTACCCGGGGAAGGTTATAGGCACGGTATTGTCCGGCCATTTTAGTTACGGCCGATTTTATGGCCGATTTTCCGGCCGATTTTCCAATTTCTTCCTCAAATTTTTCTGAATTTTGGCCAATATCTTTCTGCGCAAGGTTAGGCTGGGTCGCAGACCCAGCCTAAACTCAGCATGTATTCTATGTGCATACTCCGATCGCGTTTAAACGGTTGTACTTCGGTGATATGATTATTAATGTGGGAGTCAGATTTATTATCATTTTTTTCTCTCATCTTCTCGAAACGAAGTTCGGGTACTCAGCTAGTTATAGATAAAAACCTATTTGCAAACATACCGAATGTACATACAAAATTTCATTAAAATCGGTTAAGCCGTTTTGGAGGAGTATGGTAACAAACACTGTGACACGAGAATTTTATATATTAGATAGATATACTCAGTTCCATTATCACATCCTAATGCCTTTTCTACAAGTGCCTTATATTCGAGAAATGTATCAAACCCTTCATATTTGTTTTTCATAAAGTACACAATTGACATACGACTAAAACCATCAGTGTATACGTGACAAAATAAACTGTACCCTCCAAGTGACACATTTTTCATAGGCCCACATACATCAGCTGTATGAATAACATCTAACAAGGCGGCAGCACGCTCTCGATCTGACTTGGTAAACGGAGAACACGAACACGCACGATATTGTTTACCTCTAGAACACACTTCACAATGTTCAGGTGCACTACCACTCAAAGAAACGCCTATATACCATGTTCAAGGTCTTTCATACTTTTGAAATTCAAATGTCCGAGTCTCTTGTGCCAAAGTTCAAATTCTTTTGATGTGTCATTAACATATTTAAAAAATCTTAAAAAATCGACAAATTTCAACGTTCTCGAGATATTTGCAAAATATCAAAAAAATTGAAGATCTTCAATTCCTGGACAATACCGAAATCTCAAAATCGGTCAGAGATACGAAAAAAATGTGTTATAGTAATCTTGTAGGAAATTTAATTGTGTTTTAATTAAATCCTATAAAAAATTTTAATAAAATTAACCGTTCGCGAGATATTTGTAGAAAAACAAAAAAAAAAATTAAATAACTGACATTCGTTCAAAAGTCAAACCCATACATCAAGACATAATTTAACATGATGAACGCAAATGAATAGTTGATGATGGTCAACAGTAAATTGTTAATTAGATTCCCATCAGTTATTGCTTGATAGACATATTGCTAACCTATCAATTGATAGTGACCTCATATAATAGTAATGTTCAACCAATCATTTTAACACCTTGAACTCTAAGCCGGAAAACACTTAATACATTAGAGACAGTCAGTGTATTGACGATTCGCTTGATTTCATCTGTGAAGTTTGTTTTCCTTTTTATATTTAGGCGGTTAGGCGCTATATCCATTGTGTCGGCTATCGTGTCGACACCCCTAACTATTGGATTTTTTGAAGAAATTTAATTTACATAATTCAAAGTTACTCAATGGGATTTAACACCCGATCACTCAATGGGAGCTAACATCCTATCACTCAATGGGAGCTAACATCCTATTACTCAATGGGAGCTAACATCCTATCACTCAATGGGAGCTAACATCCTATACGATGACACACTCCTATAACAGACTCCTAAGAAGAAGAAGAAGATATACATAATACGATGGCACACTCCTATAACAGACTCCTAAGAAGAAGAAGGAGATGTACATAATACGATGACACACTCCTATAACAGACCCCTAAGAAGAAGATGCACGAGTAATACGACGACACACTCCTATAACAGACTCCTAAGAAGAAGATGTACATAATGACGACACACTCCTATAACTGACTCCTAAGAAGAAGAAGAAGATGTACATAATACGATGACACACTCCTATAACAGACTCCTAAGAAGAAGATGTACATAATGACGACACACTCCTATAACTGACTCCTTTAGAAGAAGAAGAAGAAGATGTACATAATGACGACACACTCCTATAACTGACTCCTAAGAAGAAGAAGAAGATGTACATAATACGATGACACACTCCTATAACAGACTCCTAAGAAGAAGATGTACATAATGACGACACACTCCTATAACTGACTTCTAAGAAGAAGAAGAAGATGTACATAATACGATGACACACTCCTATAACAGACCCCTAAGAAGAAGAAGATGCACATAATACGATGACACACTCCTAAGAAGAAGAGGATGTACATAATACAATGACACACTCCTATAACAGACCCCTAAGGAGAAAAAGATGTACATAATACGATGACACACTCCTATTACAGACTCCTAAGAAGAAGAAGAAGAAGATGCACATAATACGATGACACACTCCTATAACAGACCCCTAAGGAGAAAAAGATGTACATAATACGAGACACACTCCTATTACAGACCCCCAAGAAGAAGAAGATGTACATAATACGATGACACACTCCTATAAGAGAAATAGTCGACGTGTTGCATTGTTTTACGTGTTTTTAACCAATTTATATGGTAATCTGATGACTATAATTTAGCGTCCCCGAAATCAATCTGAAAAGGAAGAACTGAAATCACGTATGGTAAACAATTTTCAGATTGGTTTCATATAGATATTGGAATGATTACAATCTTTGTCCATTATCATAAGAGTGAACTTTTAACCCCTTTAGGGCAGAGCTTTAGAGGAAAATAAAAAACATTTTACTAACTTCTATAAGGGTGCTCGCAGACAACCATTTACTTATTTATGTTTTATAGCATACTAGCTGTTTCGCCCTTGCTTCGCTACGGTATTTATATTGCTATCTTTGTTTTTCAAGGACAATAGAAATTGGGGGTAGGGGGTATTGGTTTGTGCCTAGCCAGTATATTGCAATCTTTAAAACCCAAGATTGAAACGTTTCGCCAGGCGCCTTAGGGGCACGGCCATTTTGACTTTTTAGTTAACTCGTAACTCTGGAATGACTGGCCATACCTTTGCAGTAAATGTCCTAAAATAAGGACTAAAGGGCCACCTAAAACTTTCTCGCTTTGAGTTGATATGTTGTCGCGACAAATTTTAAGATGTCGGACCGTGACTGTCCGATTTTGGTGAATAAATTAGAAATTTGGCCGTAACTTGAAAACGGCTTGATATACTTTAGTACTGATAATTTTCCTGGGGTCGTAGATCATGATTTGGGGGGGGGGGATCATTCACATCAATTTTTCGGTATCTGCTACCGTTTGGGCTGTGGTATTGTAACAGACAACCCCTCATACATAGGTACATGGTACATAGATACATAGGTACACACAAATTTCTGATTTATGTATTACTAGCAGGATACGCCCGCTTCGCTTGGCGTCTTATAGGCATGGCCGTTTATAGTTTCAACCCCTTTTTTCGCGATAAAAAGTAGCCTATGTACTTTCCTAAAGTTTAGTCTATCTCCATACCAAATTTCATCAAAATCGGTTCATTAGTTTAAGCGTGAAAGCGTAACATACATACAGACAGATAGACAGGCAGACAGACAGAGTTACTTTCGCATTTATAATATTAGTATGGAAGTATGGATTAAGATCACATATTTTTTTTATATATAAGCAAGAAAAAAACAAATACAGTAAATACACACATGTTGTTATGGGAGTCCGCGGATCGAGCAATTAACACACTCCCATAAGAATCAGTGTATTTGTTTTTCCTTGCATGTAAACAAAAATGTTGACTGCTATCCATACTAATATTATAAATGCGAAAGTAACTCTGTCTGTCTATCTGTCTGTCTGTATGTATGTTACGCTTTCACGCTTAAACTACTGAACCGATTTTGATGAAATTTGGTATGGAGATAGACGAAACTTTGGGAAAGGACATAGGCTACTTTTGGGGTTGAAACTATAAACGGCCATGCCTCTAAGGCGCCAAGCGAAGCGGGCGTATCCTGCTAGTACTAATATATAAATGCGAAAGTAACTCTGTATGTTACGCTTTCACGCTTAAACTACTGAACCGATTTTGATGAAATTTGGTATGGAGATAGACTATACTTTAGGAAAGGACATAGGTCACTTTTATCGTGAAAAAAAGGGGTTGAAATTATAAACGGCCATGCCTCTAAGGCGCCAAGCGAAGCGGGCGTAGCCTGCTAGTCCATAGTAATATTATAAATGCGAAAGTAACTCTGTCTGTCTGTATGTTACGCTTTCACGCTTAAACTACTGAACCGATTTTGATGAAATTTGGTATGGAGATAGACTAAACTTTAGGAAAGGATATAGGCTACTTTTTATCGCGAAAAAAAGGAATTGAAACTATAAACGGCCATGCCTATAAGACGCCAAGCGAAGCGGGCGTATCCTGCTAGTATGAGATAAGTTGGATGGAACAGAATTCCTCAGGAATTAACCCCGCCCTTTGCATTAACTTCTCGCTCCCTCTTTTCTTTCTTTCCTTTTTTTCTCTCACTCTTCCTATCATTTTCTTGTTTGAAGTTAATTCAATAAAGAGGCTGCCTGAGACCACCCCAAGGAAAACAAATCAAACTTGATAACATATTGAGGCGATCCAGCTAGTAAAATACAGAAAGCAACTCTTCAGTTTTTTATAAAAGCTTTATAAAAAGTCATCATGTTAAGCAGCCCTCGGGACTCTCCGGAGAAATAGGCGAAAAAACTCATAGAGACATGAAAAAATTAGTAACTTTATTCAATAAGTTTACCCTGAATTTATCGAGAAAAAAAAAACATAAGTGTAGAGACATGAAAAAATTAGTAACTTTATTCAATAAGTTTACCCTGAATTTATCGAGAAAAAAAACATGAGAAAGTGTAGAGACATGAAAAAATTAGTAACTTTATTCAATAAGTTTACCCTGAATTTATCGAGAAAAAAAAACATAAGAAAGTGTAGAGACATGAAAAAATTAGTAACTTTATTCAATAAGTTTACCCTGAATTTATCGAGAAAAAAAACATAAGAAAGTGATTTCTCGATATTTTTTCATTTGGTCCGGTCGTATTTGAGGGTAATATAGTCTTACCAAGAGTGGCTCAAAGCTTTTTAACAATAGAGTTTCTTCAAACTTTCGATACATTTTCAATATGTCGCATTAAGAATATCTGAATGGGTTAATAATATACAAAATCTTTTTGACTATCATGTAATCAAAAATTATGTCTTCAAACAAGAGGATACCATTTCATAAAGCTTATGAATAATCCTCCGTTTAAAATTGACTTTATGTTGATTCTTTACACACCTTAAACAGTGGCGTGGCCAGATATTAAATTCTGGAGAGTCGTGCAGTTGTCTTTCTTATGGACACTGCCACAATATAAATGAAAATAAATAAATGCTGTTTCTTTGTGTTATTATGTCACAACTTTGGTGCTCACTGCAGCATTGTAGGATTTTCCAAATATCAATCATTATCCAATTTCTTTGAACTTTTCTATTTTACCAGCAATGCTGCCACCGGGTCGCTATGCGCATTCATGTCCATAGCTACTCATTGTCTGAGTTGGCCCTGAAAACATTCAAACTATAGTGATAAATTTGCCCCGTGCCAGTCTCCCGAGTGCAAGACTAGTGCAGTGACCACTGAGCAATGGAAGCTGGGCATACTGCAACAATATGTGATCTACAGATAGCGAAGGCTTCTTCACGCCGTGGTCAGTTCTACAATCTTAGTTCCAGTCAAGGGGCATCAAATATTTCTCGGTAATCTAATATCAATCTAATCATTCATTCCAACCTGAATATAAAAATGAGATCTTGATTTTAAGAAGAATATATTAATTACTTTATTTTTCGTGTCCATCATGGAAAGTGATGGTGGTGGACAAGGGTTGGGTAGCATATTCTGTTACTCTGAGGGAGCCCGGACTAGATGTTGATAATCCCGGCCCCTTCCATCTCCTAAGAAGCAAATAGAAATGTACAACGACGGCAGCAGCAATATCTTCGACAAAAGAGAGTAAGATTGTGTCGGAGAAAGAAAATATTCTAGCTTTGGAATCTCCGAGGATGTTGCTCAGAATGTTATTATTATTATTAATGTGGCGGCCTTTCCTTTCGGAATTCCAAGTGCTGCGTCCACTAGTTAGGACTATTGCAAACCAATTTTTCCAAGTCTAATATCTCTCACCCAGCCCTGAAATTGTCGAACCCCTAAAGAAGTTCAGCAACGATTCTACTGGGTTAGAGTGTATCTCTATGAGTTCATAACCCGGGAACCCTAGCGTCCCGAAGCGTTGTAGTGCCATATATGGTATATGGGCAATCAAATAATACACATCCTGCACATCGCTGTTCCCTTGTTGACTCCTATAGTTTTTAGGTGTTTCCTTAGAGCACAGTGACCCGTCAGCACCCCAATCACCAGTCTGATGTCACGTCTGCTGAGATTCACAATTTTCTTTGCTGTTTTCTCTGAGGGGCCTGTAATCATCCTCTTAGAGAAAAGAAGTCCCGTGACCCCGTTCCAGGTCTCCTGGTGTTTTTCAAAGACCCAGTCTTCTATAGCTGCCTTGGCCAAGCATTTAGCTATGCCTACTGCCGGCTCGGACCAGTGAATGGTGTCGAGGAACCGGCCCTGGCTAGCTCATCAGCTTTTTCATTTCCCCCAATGCCCTCGTGTCCGGGTACCCAATTTATATGGATCCTATTCCTCCTGGACACCTCATTGAGGAGCTGTGCTGTTTACACTCCCAAACCAACTTGAATTAGGTTTGGTTTGCCTCAAGAGCCTTGAGGGCTGCTTGACTGCCTGTGTAGACCGAAATTGTCCTATTGTTTAGGTCCATTTTTCTACACAGTTGCAGGCATCTGAGAATGGCATATATCTCAGACTGGAACACCGTAGTGTATATCCCCAGTCCTACGGATAGTTTTATCTTGGAGCCGACTCCGTAGATGCCGGCCCCCGTGCCATCCTCAGTTTTGGAGCCATCTGTATAGAATACAATATCTCCTTTTATTACAGTGTCCCTTTTCTTCTTCCAATAGTACCGCGTCTGGATGCACGTTCATACCGATGGAGTAGGACAATGTTTTGTAGTCATGTGATCTGCTAACATGACTAGTCTTTCATCGTTGATGATAGTTTTGATTTTTGAATGTCCAATCCATGATTTCTTGGGCATCAATTGATTGTTGATTTCCAGCCTGTAAGACCCCATCCTTGCCATTTCCTTGATATTAGATATCAAGTGGTGGAATGTTTAATAGAGCCTCCAGCGCAAGAGTCGGCGATGTTCTTATCACTCCCGTAATACCTAGGCAGGCTTGTCTTTGAAGACTTGCGAGCTTTCTTATTACAGCTGTTTGTTCTACCTTTGGCCACCAAACAAGTGCCCCATAGAATGTTACTCAAACCAGGAGTTCTCAAGATATGCATAGTCATGCTTATATCTTCGCCAGGGAATAGAAGATGGATTGTGTCGGAGAAAGGAAGATACCTTTGGAATCTCCGAGGATGTTGCTCAAAGCAGGAGTTCTCAAGATGTGCATTGTCATGCTTATATCTTCGCCAGGGAATAAAAGATTACTGCAGCTGTTACCCTCTTTTAATCGTCCTCAGAGGTTGGATGGTGGAACTACTGAAAAAAATTCAATCTTTGTTGAGAATGCTTGTCTTAAAGAGCAAGAGGTACTATTACAGCAACAGAACTAAATCTTTTGAAGGATCATTCACACTAAGCGGTAGACCGTGACCGGAAAGTGATCCGCCCGGCAAAAGTAAAAATATTTTTCCAGGCAGTTGAAGGAACATGTTCATACTGAGCTCACGATTAGCGGGAATCACTTGCCGGCACTGTCAATGCTCCTTAAGGTTGCCAGAGAACATCAATAATGTAATTAAAAAGTGATTCCTAATAATAAAAGTCCTAATAAAATTATCTCCACTCATCTTGTGTATTCATTGATTATTCAATGACCATATCGAAATTAAAGAAGCTATTCCAATCTAAACCAACTCTACAACAATGCAGAGAAGAATCATTTTGTGTATTCATTGATTATTCAATAACCATATCGAAATTTAAGAAGCTATTCCAACCCAAACCAATTCTACAAGAATGCATACATACGTAGAGAAGAATTGCCCATTATGTTTATATTGGACTTTGCTTAAGGCAAAACTAGCCGAGAAGAGATTCTAAAGACTTAAGTTTAAGACTTAAGATTCCACATGAAGTGGAATCGTAAATAATTGTACTTTTTACGAGGACTTTTACTGACTTGACTGGTGAATTTCTTTTCTAAGAGGATGAGTTAAAGAACAATAATAAAATAGAAAGATGATGATTTGTTCTTTGAAGTCCTGTTGAAAATGTTCTGTGAAGATGTATAATGTCTTCTCAAGCTCATATTTGGCAAGTAACAAACATAAATGATTTATAATAATATTAAAATAGAAAGGTGATTTGTTCTTTCAAGTCCCGTTGAAAATGTTCTGTGAAGATGCATAAAGTCTTCTCAAGCTCATATTTAGCAACTAGGAAACATAAATGATTGCGTATTAAGAACCCAGTGGCTGATCATATAAGAAATTTATGTATCTGTTCAGAAGGCCCATCTGAGATTACCAGATGAAATATTTCTAAAGCATGACTTTTTAAAGGAAAAGCAAGACAATTAAAAAAACAGAAGATATCTATTTATGGTGGAAAATTCATAATTTTGCCAAAACTAGACAAAGCCATATTTTCCAAAGCATTGACTTTTTTCAGGACGGTTTTTACTTCAAGGTATCATGTGTAGAACTGTTCACAATCCATCTTATGAAGTTGTACATCAGAGAGACGGATTGTGTATACTTCCAACCAAAGTCAATAATATTTTTATTTTTTTTCTGCATCACATCAAATCCATCAGAGAGTAGGCCCTGAAACAACGCGACCTTCTTTGGACTCTTTCATAATTTTAGAGGAACAAGCGTTTAAATCTGCGTATATAAAAGTGTTCCTGTGTTTCAAGATGCATACTTATTACACAATATATGGCATCGATGAAACACCCAAGAAACAGGAAAAGACAAAGAAAAAGACAGAGAACAAGATGAGATTAGACAAGCAGCAGGAACAAGATGGCAGGCAGTGGCACATGATATATCAGTATGGAGAGCTCTGGAGGAGACATTTTTCAACAATGGACTACGAATGGTTGTCAATGATGATGCTTGCATCGAGCTTCTGGAGTGCACAACTCGTCTCCGAAGCAGCAGGAACAAGATGGCAGGCAGTGGCACATGATAGATTAGTATGGAGAGCTCTGGAGGAGACATTTTTCAACAATGGACTACGAATGGTTGTCACTGATGATGCTTGCATCGAGCTTCTGGAGTGCACAACTCGTCTCCGAAGCAGCAGGAACAAGATGGCAGGCAGTGGCACATGATAGATTAGTATGGAGAGCTCTGGAGGAGACCTTTGTTCAACAATGGACAACGAATGGTTGTCAATGATGATGATTGCATCGAGCTTCTGGAGTGCACAACTCGTCTTCAAAGCAGCAGGAACAAGATGGCAGGCCGTGGCACATGATAGATCAGTATGGAGAGCTCTGGAGGAGACCTTTGTTCAGCAATGGACTACGAATGGTTATCAATGATGATGATGATGGCATCGAGCTTCTGGAGTGCACAACTCGTTTTCGAAAACACACCTATTCAATCATCGTCCTTTTTAGATTTTAGACCAAAAATAAGTTATCAGCCAAAATGGAAATATACAAGGAGGAAAAAAATCTCATCTTAGACATATATATAAGAAACAAAGAGGCCATTGAGGTTAGAATTTAACAACAATAGTTGATCACTGGAACGTTCTTCCTAGATATAGCTTAAATACGTTGAACATTAAAACCTTCAAGACTTAACATTGATGATTAATTTTTTATTAAAAAAAGATTTTTTTAGATAGAATGATCAGATTGTGAGGCAACTTTAGTCTTTCCGGAAATTCAATTTTAGAATATGTAAGCGGTGGCCAATGGACCTATGTTAAAGCAATTTAATATACTTGATTAAAGAATGTTAATGTTCATTAGGAACCAATTTGAAACATGCTGCGGAGATCTTGTTGAATCTGATATTGATATTGAAAATCCTCTAAAGTGAATTGTAAATTGAGTTTTCAAACTGTAATTTTTAATAATCAAGTCAATATAAATAAACAGGGTGTAATACGATGTCAATCCGCAAACCACATATTCGTGAGACCAAAATAAAATGATTTCACTTTATAAAAATATTCCACTTTAAGCTGCAGAGAGTGCAGAAGTTGGAAGAATTTTTGTTCTCAATAATTTTGGTTTAACATTTCGTAAAAAATTAAATTTATGTCACCCAACTAATTTTGTTTTTAGTTGAGTGACATAACTGTTGCTGATATAATTAAGTGTATGTCTGGGGCAGTTGCTCAATCTAAATACTCAGAACTTTTCGGCAGTCGCTAGAATATATTTTACTGTTTTTTACTTTCTCTTCCATAGAAGATAAAGTATTGTATTCGTGCAGAAATTTTAGAGATATNATGAAAAATAAATGGTACGGAAAACCGTACCATTTATTTTTTTTTTTAGAGAGAGAAAATAAATATTTTTTACAACAAAAAATGTCAGAATTTTCATTTCGAAAAAAAACTCACTCGATTCAAATATTCTTCTTCTTTAAATTCGCCTTTTCTCAATTCTATTTGGGGTTGGCATTTCTTTCCTTACTTCTATCATGCCATAACCCACAATGACAACGTTTATTACCTGCTCTCTTTAGCTGTCCTTCCCTGGCACAATAACCTTCCTTACCTTCTTACAGTACCTACCCATGCGTAGAAACTGCAATTTCCTCCTAACTCTTTCATATTTGGTTGAAACAGAATTGTTTAAGGGTTGTCGGCCTTTCCTAACACCAAATCTTCTGTATTTACACAGGCTGAGGACCGTCACATAATGAAGCTGGCTTGATCCCATCGGTGCCTATATTGTATGTATAATGTATATGTATATTTTCCTTGTGTTATTATATCACAGTGTTTGTGGGCATCATAGCATTACAAGGTATTTTCAACATTCACTCCAATATCACTAAGCCTAAGCTACACTTTAACAATTTTTACCTTATAATGCTACCACTTGGCGCTATTACCATAGCTACTCAATTGTCCTCAGGAGGCTGAGTTACCCCCAAACACAACCAGACCAAGTAGAAAATTCGAAAAAACCTTTTTCAAATTTTCGACCCGTCCGGGAATCGAACCCGGAACCTCCGTGGTGCAAGCCGAGTGTGATGCGCACTCTGCCACGGAGACGGTGCCTATATTATTTTGATTCAAATAATTATTGATACTATTTTTTCGATGCCACTTATTGTTGCTTTTTGTTTGGCTACTCAATTATTCTCCCCTGTAAAACTGACCATATTCAATGATTAATATATTCCCTCGCCTGTCAAAACTCTCCAGAGCTCTTGACAATCAGTACTCTTACCTCCTGTATTAGTCAAGTCATCTGAATAAACAAACTGATCTCAAATGAAATACAACTAGACCTTCTAATTTCTGATCATCAATTGAAATAACTCTTTCCTTCGTTTCTCTTACATAACGCGTATTATGTTGATCCTCAGAAGTTGCTTCAAGTGTGCTATCCATATTTGGAATAAGTTCTGCTAATGTTGTGTTGCTCTTGAATATGATTACTCAACATGTTTTCATTTGTGTGTGTGAGTGCGCCTGCGTCTGGCGTATATTT
Source organism: Pachypsylla venusta (assembly GCA_012654025.1). Taxonomy (NCBI): domain Eukaryota; kingdom Metazoa; phylum Arthropoda; class Insecta; order Hemiptera; family Aphalaridae; genus Pachypsylla; species Pachypsylla venusta. The sequence goes on from CM022882.1 coordinate 19,352,825, forward strand.
TGTTCAGTCATTTATATTCTAGATATGTATTTGATTCTTGATGTGTGTTCTATAAGTAATAAAAGATATATGTGTGTGTCTTCTTTTTAGATTTATTCTTGTGTGACAGGAGAGCAACACGAACATATAACAAGTTTTAAAATCTTAATCATACGAGTTGGTTGTTCAAGAGGAAATAAACCACTTTTCAATATGTTCGTCTGTACGGACTTGATTAAAATGCAGTATTGGTCCCAAACCATGTTTCAAATTTTATATTGGTTTTTGTAACTGAATAGGTGATCGTATTGTATATTTCATTATTGTTAGTATAATAAATCTCTGTTTGGTCAGAGTGGATTAGGTTTCTGACAAATATTTGGTTGTTATGGAAATCAGTTATTTCATCATTGCCATTATCATCAATGTATTTCATTACTGTTAATATAATAAATCT
>CM022882.1:19411080-19427908 GCA_012654025.1 Pachypsylla venusta
TGGACTTGTGGAGATAGATATTGTATGGAGAAGTCATGAAAGAAGTGGACTAAGGTTTTATTTATTCTCTTGTATATAACTTGGAGTTTATATACCAATTCGTACCAAAAACCATCACTACCCACAAAACATCAAATGCTGATCACATCCTTTGTCACAGTTTTGGTTTATTATTTTCAATAAGGAAGCTTTTGACAAAAAAGTATCACCTCAAAATTTGATAATATATATTTCGTTTCAAGGCACGTAGTAGAATCCAAAAATCGAATAAAAAATTCCCACTTAGTGTTTGTTGAAATTTGTTTTGTAGGTCCCGTTTGGAGTCTTCATTTTTCGTCACCGTCAATCACATTATATAGGGTTTCATATTAAAAAATATTTTCTGAAGCATTCTTCATTGCAGAGTTATGGATTCTAAGAGTATTATGCGACCATAAATCCTTTTAAGGATTATTCTCTTAAAAACTTTTCTATGCAACTCTCTAAGTTGCATAAAAAAATCAATTTTCTTAGAGAGATTGTTTTGGAGGAAGCTTTTTTTAATATCTTAATATAGAAATCACAAATTTGTGTGTACCTATGAGGGGTTGTCTGTTACATTACGACAGTCCAAACGGTAGCAGATACCGAAAAATTGATGGGAATGGACCCCCCCAAAATCATGGTCTACGACCCCAGAAAATTATCAGAACTAAAATATATCAGGCCGTTTTCGAGTTACGGCCANTATATGGTATTTTAAGTATAGATATTCAGTCCTGACAAGATTGGGAGGAAAGGAGGGGATTCTCCTGGACCGGGAGGTTCCTCAGGTACCCGATGTACTGATGTAAATATACAATGATTTCCCTTTTATGTATATAGATAATGGACCCGTGTATTTTCTCCCCAGCCTCGCAGTTTCTCTTTACGACCTTGAGTAGATTATTCAAAAACAAGGGATGGTTGCCAAGTAATCATGGAATGGGTGGATGAGGAAACAACCAAATCGATAAACTCCTGAATCAAGCATGTGGGAAAATTGCAATCTTCTTTGAGACAAGAAGAAGAAGATTTTAGAACCAAACAATAAAAGTGAAAGATTTAAAACTGAAATAAAAGAAAGACAACTTTTTTTAAAAAAAAAAAAGATNTTAAGACAACTTTTTTTTTAAAAAAAAAAAATGCATCAACTTGAAGTGGTAATCAAAAGATAAGAAACAATACGAAGTCTGGAAGGATTGAAGATGTGAATGAACTTGACCTTAGAGAACATATTGTGAAGAAGAAAACGGACAATAAACCCTTCAATCAGATTGATGGACATTTTCAAAGAGGTCTGACAAAATATTTGCATAGATTGTATTGAAATGGAATATCAAAGTGTGTTCGTCATAGAATCGGTGTAATGCTTGTTTGGGCACTCTTGGTCTTGGTGTAGAACACCAAGTGGGAAAATTGCAATCTTCTTTGAGACAAGAAAAAGAAGATTTTAGAACCAAACAATAAAAGTCTTGGTGTAGAACACCAAGATGTCCTAGACGGGCAATTATTTGTTTAGGAGCGGACTGTATGGTAGGGTTGGTTCGGGATGTCGAAAACAGAGCGGAGGGTGATAATGTTCTTGGCTTACCTGTGGTTGATGCTTGAGGTTTTTAATAGGTACTTACAAATGAGGACCCTTACTGATGAGGAGAGGAGTAGATATAGGAATAGGATCAGTAAGAATCAATTAATTAATAATAATATTATACACAATAGATTACAATTAAAAAATGAAGAAATGTTGTCACTAGTTGTGACTTANTCATGCGTTCTTAATTTGAAAAAGAACTTTTTTTAAAAAAAAGAAAATACAGGAAAGAACTTTTTATTAAAAAAATATATATATTCACTATAATTTGATAGATTCAAATTAGGAGACACTTTTATCACTTGACGTAATAAAAAATTGGATTGATACAAATTGAGAGCTACAGAACAACTGATGACCCAAATCAAAAGGCAAGATAGGTAACAATTTTAATATGTTTGGTTTGGGTATCATTTCTCTCAATATAAATTTACTATATTAAGGGTAGATCATTAAATGGCCTTAACAATGCTGAAGAAGGGAGTAAGAATTCGGAGCTTCATACTCAAATTCAGTTGTGAGAGCCGGCTATAGTTAGAACTAAGAAGTTCAAAATAAGTTAAGGAATGCCGTCTCCCCGAATTACAGATACATAGTTGTCCTCGAGAGACCGAATTAACAGCATGATGTAAGAAAAATCCATCATATTAATTGCAAAAAATAAAAACTTCGGGGATAGTTTGCTGTAAACAGCATAAATAAAAAATATGTAACTAAAGAGCTAAACTGTTGAATATTTAGTAGTGTACATAGCAATTCCATCTGCTCTATCCGTCGAACAGATGCTACGAATCATTTGTTTCGTTTTTCTGCATAAAAATCGGAGCATATGCTCATAATAATTTTTTTTTTCCAATTCTGTGTGTGGTTGACGTTGCTTTGCTTGAGTTTGATAGCTTTCTGATGATGTCCCCGGCTCGGCGTATAGATATCTGAACTTGAAGGTTTCTCTCTGTGCTTTTGGAAGAAATTTCTTCTTTAATCTAACCTTTTCCCAATTCTGTTTGTGGTTGGCGTTGTTAAAGTTTCATAGCCCTCTGATGATGTCCACATGACAAGACCTCCTTCACCATTCGGGTCCTTCTCCCAGTTCTCCAATGCTTCAATCAGTCAGGACAAGACCTCCTCCACCATACGGGTCCTTCTCCTAATTCTCTAATGCTTCAATCAGTCAGGACAAGACCTCCTTCACCATACGAGCCCTTCTCTAATGCTTGAATCGGTCAGGACAAGACCTCCTTCACCATACGAGTCCTTCTCCTAATACTTATAAGTCAGTTCTGATTCTGAATTAAAGGTTTTCTCTTTCTTTGGTGCTCGGAATGTCATGTCAAACACATTGCTATTCATCTTTAGTACGTTTGTTAATGATAGGCTTCAAATCAAGGGCAGAACGAATTTTGAGAGGTTGAAGTGAAAGGTATAGATTTTTATACAACTTTGATATTGTATATTTTTTTCTCTTTCTTGCTTTGCCTTAGACTCCACCTTGGGGATATCAATAGGAATTGTAGAGTTTCTAAATCTGGGAAGAGGAATTTGGTAAAAAATCTAAAAAAGTGTACACTGATGTGTTTTAATTCGAATATTGAGAAGCTGCAATTCATTCATGTAAAATTTCTGATCAATTTCCCAAAGAATAATAATAGTCCTTATTCATACTGACCGAATAGGACTGAGTAGTCCCTTCACAGCGTCAGTTTTTTGGGTGCTGTTATTACGTAGTAAATATCTCTTATCTCTAATTCACGAGGATAAAATTCCATGGGTTAGCTGGGTTTGAACCCACGCCCTACTGTTTACCAGTGAAGCGTCCTACCACTACACCACCAACCCATTTGTAAAGAATGCCCTAAAAACCATTAGTATCATAAAAATTGTTCGGCTGAGTTAAATCCACATTCTTCGTATACTAGAAGTTATATTTCGTCGCGGGAACTGTCTAAAATCATCGGTTCAATGGGAAAGTGAGATTTGGTCAACATCAACAATATCTAAAGACAAAATCTTAGCCATTAAAGTTATTCCGCTCTATTTTGTGCGGCATTCATGAAGATCTGAATGACTAACATAACTTCCTGTAACTTCCAGTTACTCTTTCTAGGTCTTTCTTTCGGCAGCTTTGGCAATTTTTGAATCGAAAGACCATTCTCTAACTAAAATAATTGACTTCTGAGTCCCTTAAAGAAGAATTGGAAAGTTACTCAATGAAATTGATTAGAAGAACAAGTCACACGACCAAATCCAATCACTTGCACGGGTGCCAGAAATAAGTTTCCAAAGTTCAAACCCTAAGGGCACAATATAGAACTTCTGTTCAGCTTGACTGAATTGAAAAACAAAACTTTTATTTGCCCCTCCATTATTTTTAGATGTTGTAAACTGTAATAGATTCGTGCGTCACGAGTTGGCTAATGTCCGTGCTTTAAATTGTCCACACAAATATATTCGCTCACTCTCTCCCTTACTATCCTCTCACTCATTCTAAGTTCGGCAATAATTCTGTTCTTAGTTTGGATACCATCGTATGTTCCTTCCAATCGAATTGAAGCATTTGATGAATATATTCGCTCGCTCTCCCTTACTATTCTCTCACTCATTCTATGTTCGACAGTAATTCTGTTCTTAGTTTGGATACCAACGTATGTTTCTCCCGATGGAATTGAAGCATCTAATGAGGGTTTGCAGTAAAAGTTTCCAAGGTATAGGATTAGAAAAATGTATCACCCTCACTCCTAGAGGAAAAACCCCCAGCTTCGTCTAAATGGCTTTATGCCAATCTCAAACTTGTTCCAGAACTTCTATGCCAAAGGGAAAAGATAAATATGTGATAATCCCAAACCCGGTCACTCCTCTCCAACATGCTCCGTACAAACTATACAACATCAATTCCTTTGCAAGGGGTTAGGCCTGCTAACTGCTACAAACAGAGATTTTTCTCAATCCTCGACTTGGTCACCCCTCTCGAACATGCTCCCTACAAATTATACACCATCAATTCCTTTGCTAGGGCTTTGGCCTGCTAACTGCCTCAAACAGAGATTCTTGTTAATCCCCTACCTGGTCACTCCTCTCCAACATGCTCCCTACAAACTATACACCATCAATTCCTTTGCTAGGGCTTTGGCTTGTTTCAAACAGAGATTCTTGTTAATCCCCGAACTTGTCATTCCTCTGCAACATGCTTCCTACAAACTATACACCATCAATTCCTTTGCAAGCGCTTTGGCCTCCTAACAGAGATTCTCGTTAAGCCCCGACACGGTCACTCCTCCCCAAAATGCTCCCTACAAACTATACACAATCAAATCCTTTGCAAGGGCTTTGGCCTGCTTATTGCTTCAAACAGAGATTCTTGATAATCCCCGACCCAGTCACTCCTCTTCAGCAAACTCATATCTTCATTTCAGATACCTGTGCCAGGTAATGAACTGACGAATTTTCTCTATGCGTCTTTTGTCTTGTACAGAATGTCCGTATGAATTAGGAATGTTTTCCAATATTCTATCGATGTTCTTGCAGCTTAGTTTGGACTTGACGAATTTTCTTTATGCGTCTTTTGTCTTGTACAGAATGTCCGTATGAATCAGGAATGTTTTCCAATCTTCTATCGATTTCCTTGCAGCTTAGTTTGGACTTGACGAATTTTTTTTATGCGTCTTTTGCCTTGTACAGAATGTCCGTATGAATTAGGAATATTTTCCAAACTTCTATCGATGTTCTTGCAGCTTAGTTTGGACTTGACGAATTTTCTTTATGCGTCTTTTGTCTTGTACAGAATGTCCGTAAAAATTAGGAATGTTTTCCAAACTTTTATCGATGTTCTTGCAGCTTAGTTTGGACTTTGTTTATGCGTCTGTGTAGGTCCGTCTGTTCGTCCATTCCAGGATAAATCTCGAACGGATTTATTAATTTATTTCATTCCCAGCATTTATTCCAGTAAAAATCTCGAACGGATTTATTATATTCCCAGAATTTATTCCAGGATTTTTTGATTACCTACCTAGGTAGGGCCTCATGGCTGCCCACAATTTGTGTATGAGAGATCTAAAAATCGCAGAACTACACGTTCAGTACCTGAATTTTGAACAGAAATTGAATGTTATTGTAGCCAGAGTCTATGGCACGTTGAATACACGAGTTCCCGTTCGATTACTCAAGTTCAACGTCCATCGAGGTTATTATTGGCAGCGAATGGAGAGTTGAAACCTTCGTCTCGAATGACTAATAGATGTTAAAGAAATTGTAGTTTTACATCCACGTTTGGCATACTGGTAGAAATAGTTTGATATGAGCTAACCGAAAAGGGTTTGATGGCCCTTGGTTAGAACTGTGATGATGTGCGTTCTAAGTCGTCCTGGTGAACCGGCCATCGTGAAGAAATTAAATAGAATACCAGAAGTCTTTCATTTTCAACAAGGGTTGGTTGGAATGGAGAAGACTTCTTTAAGAAATATTTCCTGCGTTGAACTTCAATTTTGAATATCTTTTTATGGTCACCCTGAAGATTGACGAGTAATTACAAATTTCTGCCGATCTTAATGTTTTTCTAATTCCTCATAATAAGGATGATCCCATCATCATAAAGAAACCAGTTTACAATTTTATTGTTTTTTTAAATCTCCAGTACGAACACCGACATGTGGCATAAGTATCTCTTGGAATCTAACTAAAGTTGAAAGTTGAAAATATAAATTTTGAGAAAACTTAATAGGATTATCAACTAGATACAAGTTAGAATGCTTGAGTCACGAGCGCTTTCTTCTTTTACATCTTCAAAAAGTCTATTTGAAGCTGTAATGAAGAGGGACGGACTTATCTCGGCAAATCAACATCGTACTGTTATTATCAGTCTTGAATGTTTCTAGTGTGATTTGGGCGCAATATGATGATCTTCCTCTTTGCAAATCAACATCTGCTATTGTCAGACTTGAATGTTTCTAGTGTGATTTGGGCGCAATATGATGATCTTCCTCTTTGCAAATCAACATCGTACTGTTATTGTCAGACTTGAATGTTTCTAGTGTGATTTTGGCGCAATATGATGATCTTCCTCTTTGCAAATCAACATCTGCTATTGTCAGACTAGAATGTTTCTAGTGTGATTTGGGCGCAATATGATGATCTTCCTCTTTGCAAATCAACATCGTACTCTTATATTGTCAGACTTTAATGTTTCTAGTGTGATTTGGGCGCAATATGATGATCTTCCTCTTTGTAAATCAACATCGTACTCTTATATTGTCAGANGCAAGCTTTATAACGGTTGATCATATGATTGTCTAGTCACGGATTAGAATACAGGGTGGATCATGTTGATCTCCCCACCAAGGAAACTAGATGTTGAAAAGTTCGCAAGCTTTATAACGGGTAATCATATGGTTGTCCAGTCACGGATTAGAATACAGGGTGGATCATGTTCATCTCCCCACCAAGAAAACTAGATGTTGAAAATTTAGCAAGCTTTATATCGGGTGATCATATGGTTGTCTAGTCACGGATTAGAATACAGGGTGGATCATGTTGATCTCCCCACCAAGGAAACTAGATGTTGAAAAGTTCGCAAGCTTTATAATGGGTGATCATATGGTTGCCTAGTCACGGATTAGAATACAGGGTGGATCATGTTGATCTCCCCACCAAGGAAACTAGATGTTGAAAAGTTCGCAAGCTTTATAACGGTTGATCATATGATTGTCTAGTCACGGATTAGAATACAGGGTGGATCATGTTGATCTCCTTACGAGAATATAAAACATGGAAGATTTACAAAAAAGGTCTGCATTTGGAACTGAACATATCGATCTTATGTGCTGTACCGAAATGAGGATTGACATGTCGTCCGAACTGAGTTTCTCTTGCTTACAAGATACCTAGTCCCCCCTTTAGAAGATAAAGTGACATGAACTTTAATGAAAGTAATACTAAACAACTTAAGCCTCCAAAACCATTTTATTTGCTCAATTTCAAGGAATGTAATCTGGGTATGATTCAATCCAGACCACAGGGGATCGAGTATTTAATATCATACAAACATATCAGAAAGTCTCATATTAGTTCGGGAGCTGGCTAGCCATATCTTACCTCATAAGGTATACAATTTTTGACCTGTGGGCTGGAAGTGCATTGGTGGGGTAATGTCAAAACCCGCTTTCTTAGTTGCCAGACCGGGGGCGTTTAGAAGGTCTAGTAGAAGCCCTCAGAATCTGTTTCTTATGTTATGGTTTCTTGTTCGGGACAGCCTAAGGATCATTTTGGAATTTAATTTCATCGTGTACCTTATGAGGTAAATTTTGGCCCTTTTTTCAAAAAAAGGCTTCTTAGTGGTCGAAAGCCCCCAGAAACCTTTTCTTACGATATGAGTTCTTGGTCAGGACACTCTGAGGATAATTTTGGAATTTGTTTTTTTCGTGTACCTTATGAGGTAAATTTTGGCGCAATTTCGATTTTTGGCGGCTCTGTAGCTTCTAAACGCCCCCGGTCTGGCAACTAAGAAAGCGGGTTTTGACATTACCCCACCGATGCACTTCCAGCCCACAGGTCAAAAATTTTATACCTTATGAGGTAAGATATGGCTAGCTAGCTCCCGAACTATATCATATTGTGTTCGATTAATATTATGTAAATTTATGTTTTATATTGTGCATGGGCTGACTCGTATCGTAACAATGTGTTCTGCACTTGGTCATATCATATCAATTTAACTTTGATTCAATATTAAATCCAATTCGTGACTTGTTGATAATCGATTATTTTATAAAATAATCGCTCACTCACTCGACTCGGTCGCTCTCTTTTGAAATTTAAAATGTGATCTTATAAAAAAAAAAATCAATTTTAAGCTCCGATATTATCATAATGTGAGTCGAGTTGAAAATCAATTTTATATTTATCTGAGAAATATAATACACGTACAGCTTTTGGAAAGTTTTGTTCTGAACATTGTTTGCAACTCATCATTCATAATCAATAAGAAATAAAAAATGATTGATGGTTTTGTCAAGATTGTCTATCATTTGTCGGGGTTTTCAATTCCGGGGTTTCAATAAAATATTCAGCAAGTCCTATACAATATCAAGGAAAACGCCAAGAAAAACAAAACGAGCGTGGTATGTTATATTATTGACCAAGATGCATATTTTTCCAGAGCCTGTCTCTGGATCATGCGCTATTTGTCGCCGGAACAGAATGGAAGTGAAGTAAGCGCTGGTGATGGATTAGTTCGGTACTGTTACCTTTATATACTTTCTTGTCCCAACACTGAACTGACCCCCTTTTAGAAAATAGGATAGGTATTGATACCTCCGTTCACACTCATCTCTGGTAGTAAGTTTGGGGTAAAGGGACTCTACGTTCGAGATGACGTAGGGCAGTTTCCAATAACTCGACAGAGACTGCAATACTGATCCTTTGGATCAAGTTCTGATATCATTTCTCCACTTGCTCACTTGAGGCTCACATTACTGTGTCCAAAGTATTCTCGTTTGCGGGTGCGAATGATTTTTATATTTTCCAGATTGGTTTGATCAATCTAGTGCAGCACGCAATGAATATAAAATAAAAAACTTACGCGAAGGGAAATTCGAGTGTCTCCTCATGCTTCAGTACTCACCTGACGCTGACGGGAGTATCGAATACTTATTCCTAAATTCCTGAAAGCCCTTGAACGAAGTGGGATAGTTCTTCTAACATTGAACTTCTGTTTGTTTGCAAAATCCATTTAAGGTACCAAAGGTCATAGGTTAAAGTGTTGCTCTTTCATCGAATCGGTTAAAGCGGTCGCAAACCTTTAAAGTTGAACAAAGTTGTAGTTAATCGACCGCAAACCATTGAAGTGAAGTGATCATCTTTGGAACAAAAATAATTGATTTCAAAGTTCAAACAACCTGTCCATTATTCAAACACAAGATTGATTTCTGTGGACAAAAGATTCTTCTTCTTGTTTGAAGGACTCTGAGTCTTGGCGACAATAGTGGAATTGCACGCTCATATTCAGCTCCTAATATGCAAAGCATATGCAGACAATAGTCTCCCTTGTTCTGGATGCTCAAAATTATTTGAATATTAATCAGGGTCACCAAATATAGAGGGTGGGATTGAAAAAAGAAAAGAAAATTGGACATTTTCCATAGCAACTGAAAACCAAATTGCAGATGTTTGTCTTCCTATTCAGATTTATTTCTTAGAGCTTTATGAATGCTAAAATGTAGCAGGAAAAATACTTCCAAGGCACCCAAGTCCATGCCAGTCGTAAAAGGCGACTAAAGGAAGGGTCGGAAATGGTATCTTTTTCATTACCTACACATGTAGAAAGCAACTCATGGCGAGTTGTTGCAAACCAGCCCCAGGGCTGTTAAACCTATGATGATGAATGTGTAAAAAAAAATTATAAACACAAAATGTAGGTTTTGATCCAATGGTCAATGTATCTTCTTTTTTTTTACCCGGAAGTGCTTTCGCATTACTTCAGATCATCCATATATACATACATACCATCCATACATCCCTCGACTCAACACAAGGACTATTTACTAGTACCCAACGAGTCAAGGTAACCAAAATGATATTTATATCTAAATTAATACACGCGATATTTGATGGTAAAAANAAAAAAAAAAAAAAAAAAAAAAAAAAAAAAAAAAAAAAAAAACCAGCCATGCCATTCCGAAACGAGAAATTCGATCAGACAATTTTCGCTCCGGGCGGGATTCGAACCCTCAACCTCGGGACCAAGAGTCAATGCTTTTAACAACCCGTCCTAGGAGATGGGTATCTTAAAGAATCACTGCTGTCCGAACTTTTCACACTCGACTCGGGTTTCGTCTTCTATGTTGGATGTAATGTTAATGTCTGCTTGCCAACGATCATACCACGTTGAATACACCAGTTCCCGTCAGATCACTGAAGTTAAGCAACGTCCGGGCGTGGTCAGTACTTGGATGGGTGACCGCTTGGGAACACCACGTATCGTTGGCTTTTTCCGGCCCAACCCAGGCTGGGTGAGGTCAATGTGGGTAGCTGGTTTGCAAGTTTCCAGCGAATGGAGGGTAAAACCCCCGTCTTGAATGACCAATAGATGTTAAAGAGACGTTAAGCCAAATTAAAAAAAAAAAAAAAATGTCTGCTTATTAATAATATGTCTAATTACACTAGAGCCTAGATTTGATTCTGTCCAAAATTGTCAAAATATAGCATTTGGACAAATTTGGATGAAAATAAAGCAAAACAGTATGAGAAATATTATATGTTCATATGAGAAATATCAATCAACTTTTTTTTTCTCATTATTTTCACGTTGATTTTAATAAGTTTTTTGAGCCATTGTCCATTGCACGTTGAATACACCAGTTCCCAAATGTGTGTCCACGTAGGTTGGCGCACTCGTGATGTTGGCTATTTTTCAGGCCAAACTCAGGCTGAGTGGGTTCTATGAGGGAAGCTGGTTTGTAAGTTTTCAGTAGATTTGTAAGTTTTCAGTAGATGCAAATGACCAATAGATGTTAGAGAGACGTTCAGCCCCCCCCCCAAAAAAAAAAAATTAAATATATTTAATCGAAAAGCATATCTTTTGGATTAAAGCGAAAAGGTTTCAACATCGCAAGATATAGTTCAGAACTTCTGTCCCAAAATGCTCCAAATTTTCAGAATTTTTATAAAATATATTGAAACCCAATAAATCATCAAAATGTCCAAAAGATCATGCCAATTGATCCGGGCTGCACTAATAAATCTTGGAATAATAATCGGAGAATGAAGAACTATCTATTATATGGAAACAACATCAATGTTGATGACTTGAAAGTAATCATTCTATATTGTCACGATGACGCGACGCGAACATGGCGAAAGCTTCAATAATATTTGCATTCAGAATATTGTCGTTTGTATTTGATCGTTGTAGATGTTGTTAATTTCTCGATCAAGAATGGTAATACAAGTATGCATAGTTGATACACACACTTATGTTCTTTCATAATTGTTTCAAAAAGTTCCCATGGTCTCTGTTTGTATTGAATCTCCATAACAGATTCATGTGAAACTTCCTCAATATATTTTATCGTAGAAGTTACAGTCTTGTTGTTCTCGCCGTCAACGACGTTGTTGCTGCATTAACATTTGGTTACTGCAATAGATTTGATATCACTAAATATGTCTATTAATCAGTCTAATGATGGCCCGAAATATCCACTTCTACAACAAGGGTCTCTTCTAATTGTTTTCATCCTGTGTGTCCAGAGTTGGTCCCCTATATTCTTGATCAAATCTCGCCACGTGGTTGCCGGCCGTCTTCGTGTTGTGTGTCCATCTCTGGGATACCACCCCCGAACCATTTTAGTCCAGTTTGCAGGGTGCATTCTGGCCGCCCATGGTTTTTTAACGAATTTCTGAGTGCGTATTTCAGGGTTTTATAATTTTCCATCTGCAATTATTGTTTTGTTTTTTTTAGTATTATGTATTTCTCAGAGTGCACCTCCAAATTGTGTCTTTTACCAAAGTGTTGAACTTTTTACACGAATCTCTTCTTGGAGACTAGAGTTGTGTGCATGTATACGAATTTTCAAGTATGTAAATTGCAATCTTCTTAGAGGGTCCGTCGTAATGGTTAAACCATTACGAAAGACTCTCCAAAGAAGAAAGTGATGAAAATGATTGGAAAGAATTTCTTCTTCATAGAGGGTCCCTCGTAATGGTTAAACTTCTAGGAAGAACGTGATGATAATGTTTGGAAAGAGTTTTACTAAAAGGTATTTTAAATGCCTTTATGGTATAAGATCAAGGATGGAAGCATCAACGCCAAATGAAGAAAAAAATACAGCTGACTGAAGGATAGCATGGAATCAAGGAAGAAATCCTCTGACAGAATTTGGGCAAAGTGTAGTTAGAGAAGAAGTTGTAAGAACGTTATTGAGAGGTACTGAACTGGGAAGTGGTGCAGTTGATAAAAAATAAAAGACAGCTGACAGTAAATAGCATGGTATAGAATCAAGGAGGAATACGCCAACCCTAAATAGAATTGGGAAAAGCTGCAGGTCCAAAAGAAGTAGAAGAAGTTGTGGGAACATTACTAAGAGGAAGTGAATTCTGAAAGATTGGTGTATAATTTTTGAATCAAGTAGGAGAAATGTCGAATCCCTAAAAAATGAACTAAAGAATATGTTTGAAGAACATTACTAAGAGGAAGTGAATTCTGGAAGATTGTTGTATAATTTTTGAATCAAGTAGGAGAAATGTCGAATCCCTAAAAAATGAACTAAAGAATATGTTTGAAGAACATTACTAAGAGGAAGTGAATTCTGGAAGATTGTTGTATAATTTTTGAATCAAGTAGGAGAAATGTCGAATCCTCAAAAAATTAACAAAAGTGTAACTAAAGAATATGTTGGAAGAACATTACTAAGAGGAAGTGAATTCTGGAAGATTGTTGTATAATTTTTGAATCAAGTAGGAGAAATGTCGAATCCCTAAAAAATGAACTAAAGAATATGTTTGAAGAACATTACTAAGAGGAAGTGAATTCTGGAAGATTGTTGTATAATTTTTGAATCAAGTAGGAGAAATGTCGAATCCTCAAAAAATGAACAAAAGTGTAACTAAAGAATATGTTGGAAGAACATTACTAAGAGGAAGTGAATTCTGGAAGATTGTTGTATAATTTTTGAATCAAGTAGGAGAAATGTCGAATCCTCAAAAAATGAACTAAAGAATATGTTTGAAGAACATTACTAAGAGGAAGTGAATTCTGGAAGATTGTTGTATAATTTTTGAATCAAGTAGGAGAAATGTCGAATCCTCAAAAAATGAACAAAAGTGTAACTAAAGAATATGTTGGAAGAACATTACTAAGAGGAAGCGAATTCTGGAAGATTGTTGTATAATTTTTGAATCAAGTAGGAGAAATGTCGAATCCTCAAAAAATGAACTAAAGAATATGTTTGAAGAACATTACTAAGAGGAAGTGAATTCTGGAAGATTGTTGTATAATTTTTGAATCAAGTAGGAGAAATGTCGAATCCTCAAAAAATGAACAAAAGTGTAACTAAAGAATATGTTGGAAGAACATTACTAAGAGGAAGTGAATTCTGGAAGATTGTTGTATAATTTTTGAATCAAGTAGGAGAAATCTCGAATCCTCAAAAAATGAACAAAAGTGTAACTAAAGAATATGTTGGAAGAACATTGTCAAGAAGATCGAGACCATCCTCAAATAAAATTGAGAAAATTGTGAACGAAGTTGGTACTCTTTAGAGAACATTATGTTAAGGTTAAAACTTAAGACATGATGAGATCAATTTGTGAAGGTCAATAACCTTATTACTTCAACAGAGTGCAGATATTATAAAATCTTCACAAGAAAATAAAACAGTTTTTAAAATGTCTTCATTGTACAAAATGGTGTTTGTTATCTCACACAATAGAGCTTGAACGTTACTGCCAACTATTTTACGACTTTCCATCATTAGAAAGATATGATGACCTTTACTGAAATTGTTCATCGTCAGAAAATAATCCTGAGATTAGGCGTAGGAAAAAAGAAGAGAAGATTGTATTGATGAGTTTGAGATCTATTACGCTTTTCTGTAATTAGTGTAATTAGAATAGCACTTTTGTAGATAGCGGCATCTGTTTTTGTTCAATGTTTTGTTGTTTTTGTTCATTACGAGAGTTGACACGGAGTACATTCTTTAAAAAACGTTTGCAGAAGCAATCTTTTTCTTTAATTTAATTTTTTCCCAACTCTATGTGGGGTAGGCATTGCTTTTCTTTATTCTATGCCAGAGGTTCCCAAAACTGGGGGGGGNAACACATTAAGGCAAGCCAAGAGGGGCGCGAGATCAGTTGAATTATTATCATTCAGTTAAAATATATGTACACAATTTTTTTTACAAAGGTAATTTTATTGAACAAGATGTCAGAAAATTTGAAAGAGATAGCATTCAGCAACACATTAGTTTTTTTGAAAGAGATAGCATTCAGCAACACATTAACTTTTTGAAAGAGATAGCATTCAGCAATACATTAGCGTTTTGAATGAGATAGCATTCAGCAATACATTAGCGTTTCGAATGAGATAGTATTCAGCAATACATTAGCGTTTTGAAAGAGATAACATTCAGCAACACATTAGCGTTTTGAATGAGATAGCATTCAGCAACACATTAGCGTTTTGAATGAGATAGCATTCAGCAATACATTAGCGTTTTGAATGAGATAGCATTCAGCAATACATTAGCGTTTTGAGATAGTATTCAGCAATACATTAGCGTTTTGAAAGAGATAGCATTCAGCAATACATCGGCGTTTTGAATGAGATAGCATTCAGCAATACATTAGCGTTTGAATGAGATAGCATTCAGCAATACATTAGCGTTTTGAATGAGATATCATTCAGCAATACATTAGCGTTCTGAAAGAGATAGCATTCAGCAATACATTAGCGTTTTGAATGAGATAGCATTCAGCAATATATTAGCGTTTTGAATGAGATAGCATTCAGCAAAACAATAGCGTTTTGAATGAGAACTTTAGCAGTACCCTTTCCTGACACGGTAACACTCGCTTTCTTTTCACAGTAGCAATGCGTAGTAACTGCAATTTGTTGATGACTCTCAATCCTTGCTTTGAAAAAGACTTATTTAAAGGCTGGATGTCCTTCCTAAGTGATATAGTCCGTAATAGACGCCCAGTTTCTAACCCTGTGCCACATAGTTAGAAACTGTGCGTACTGTGAAAATAGTTACGGCTGAAGAGAGA
Source organism: Pachypsylla venusta (assembly GCA_012654025.1). Lineage (NCBI taxonomy): Eukaryota > Metazoa > Arthropoda > Insecta > Hemiptera > Aphalaridae > Pachypsylla > Pachypsylla venusta. The sequence continues at coordinate 19,426,445 of CM022882.1, forward strand.
ATTTACTGAGCAAAAGGTTCTGGCATTGGTAGAATTAAGGAAAACAACCCCAACCCCAAATAGAATTGGAAAAGGGAGAAGAAATGCTTTCAAGCATTTGGTTTCCTATTAATCGGGTGTCATTATGTCCGATGGTGGCCAGATGTAAAATAAAAATGTATATTTTCATCTTCTCCAACTTACCTCTTTCGAATTCTATTTGGGTTTGGCGTTGCTTTAAAGGTTAACTGCTCTTTCTAAAAGCAAAATATCCATGTTTACAAGGGCTCAGACGGTCCTGAGCCCCTGTAAATCTAATCTAATGAAACTGGCTTGCTCCCCTCGATGGCAACATGTATATCATACAAGACGATTTGGTGCTACAAGAGTTAATATTATTTAAATCTTCGAATAACATGTTAATCAACTTTTAAATAAATTAAATGAAAACAAAACACTTACCAAAAACACTATTCATTTTAATTTATGAAGAAACTAGTTTCGAATCATTCGATTCATCATTAGTCTAGTCGAGTCTGAGGATGGAAGTTGCCTTAGACTCGACTAGACTGATGATGAATCAAATGATTCGAAACTAGTTTCTTCATAAATTAAAATAAATAGTGTTTTTGATAAGTGTTTTGTTTTACGAGGAAACTAGGTGTTGAAAAGTTCGCAAGCTTTATAACGGGTGATCATATGGTTGTCTAGTCACGGATTAGAATACAGGGTGGATCATGTTGATCTCCTCACCAAGGAAACTAGATGTCATGTTGACATTAATAATAAAAGTCCTTTGGGATTTTGGAAATACAGGGGAATACAAGAATTTGGAATATTTACGTTATCGGTGGACATCAAAGGGACCGGGATTGGCAACATCTAGTCCGGCGTCTCCAGAGTAGCATAATATGCTACCCAAACCTTCCACCACCCCTTTAATCGGTTCCGGTTGACAAGATGTAGTACCGTGGGGAACTGGAGGATGAGTTTTTAGTGGGTCGGTGAAGCTCTATAAGATTATCATAACATCTTATATGTACAGCACTATCCGCACACTCCTGTATAAGGCTCCCTTTAGTGGGCGTCTTTATGAAGATTTTCCCTCCGCTACAAAAAGAAAACCTTCCACCACCATCACTTTTCTCGATGGAAACAAAAAATGAAGTTATTTGGAAATCCTTGACTTTGAAGGAATATGCAATCATTCAAAAATGAATGGCAATTGAAAGGAAAGTAATTTCACTTTTCCTTCTGCAAAAATTAACAAAAATTATGAAACAACATAAACATTCAATAATGACTATAATAACAATAAACCTTAGTCATATGGTTTGGTTTTAGTAGAAAATGGTTCAACCCAGAACTATAAAAATATTTATGAATATTCATGACAGAGTGGCTTATGCCAACATACGAACAGCACAGAAGAATAATGTAGAACAGAGGTTCCCAAACTGGGGGGCGAGAAGGCAAGCCAAGGGG
>CM022882.1:19489744-19513911 GCA_012654025.1 Pachypsylla venusta
CATCCAGGTGGACTTCCAAAGTAGTTTGGCAAACAAGAGCACACAGCTTGCTGGTTGACTTCACGACATTGACTGTTAGGTCCACAGGGTGATGGTTGACATGGGTTTGTATAAACTGGTTCATGAAGAACAGGTTTACATTGTACAAATGGACTTCCAGTCGTTCCAGGAGGACAAGAGCACATGACAGCGTGGTTGACAACATCACAAATAGCGCCTTCTCCACAAGTTCCTGGCGTGCATGGGTTCTTACATTTATTTCTGATACAAGCTTTGTTTCGTGGACAGTCGGAATTCTGAACACATTCGGGTCTGCACGACACATACCCGTCTCCGAAGTAATCTGGCAGACACACACAGACACCATCTCTACATTCTGCGTTGGGTACACAATTACATGTGTCTTCTTGAACGACAGGTTGTTCAGCTGCTGAAAAAGAGTTAATACCGATTAGATTTGGTTAACCTGTGATATCAAACTGAAGCTCTTTTTGAAAGTTTATCAAAGTAGATTCAATGTTGTTACCAAATCACTGCTAGGTTTGGGTATAAATTACAAAAAGTATTTATGAACTTACGTTCTGGCGGTTTTGGATAGCACGAGCTGAACGCATCTCCAATGAATCCTTCTGGACAAGTACAGATTGGGCTGTGATTGATGACTGTACAGACAGCGCCGTACCCACATGACCCTGGACATGGATCTATACATTTCTCTCGGATGCAGGCTTTATCGAATGGACATTCTGAGTTTTGGATACATTCGGGTCTACAATTTGGTGGAGCTCCAATATAAGTGGGCAGACATGAACAAGAGGGTGATCCATTGATGTCTCTACATTGTGAGTAAGGACCACATGGTGATGGCACGCAAGGGTTGACATACTCAGGTGGAGATTCTTGTGGAGGTGGAGCTGAAAATAAAACAAATAATGTGATTTGAGGTAGGAAGATTTTAGAATGTGTGAAAAAAGGTTTTTGTTGCAGCGGTGTTGCAGGCACTTAAAATAGAGCCAATAATGTATTTGGGATCTTGGCCAGGTACTCTTGCTACCAATATTCATTCTTATAAAAGTGAAATTCAATTAGTTATAGAATAGATCCTACCACCTAAACGGAAATAAATAAAAATCAAGCAATGACAGTTGACTAAGAGAAGAAAGATATTTACGAAACCTGCATTCCCTACTTCAAGCAAAATTATACAGTAGAACGTCGATTATCCGAAAGTGTCAAAAAGAAAAAAAAATATGTGTAAATTAAATATGTAAATTCGTATATTTACCTAAATAATTGCATTGGAAACTATTTTTTGTATACTTTGTATCATAATTACCCACTTGTAAAAAATAGAGTACATAATTGCCGCTCGTAAGTAAAAAACGTGCTTTATTTGTATCCTACCCCCCTTAGTATCCTAAAAACCAAATTTTCCGAATGACCTTGGACAACAATTGATTCGGATAAGCGGCGTTCTACTATAGTATAAAGATAATTTCAGTAAAAGGTATATTCATTGGAGCTCGCGGAGGAATATCGGCATTCTTCGAAGAATTTAGAAAAAAATCAAAATAAGACGACGTGCGACGGAAGAAATTGTTATTGCAGTCATCAGAGGATCCTACAAAATTATTTAAAACCACCTATATAAAATTTAATTAGAAACAAAAGTCAAAAGAGAATAAAAAAAAAAAAGTGGTGTGTCGTAAGGCAAACACCAAAGCTATGTTAGCTGTAGATGTGTTTCTCTTATCAAACTTTTAAATTATAAAAGAGCAGTGTTTCTCTTAAAATCAACGGTTCATTCCATTTTTGGAATCAGGTTAGTAAAGATAATCGAAATAGATTGATTTTTGATAGCCCTTAGCTGAAACTGTAATTGAATGGGTTCCAGGTTATGCGTAAAAGATAAAACAATCCAATGTCATACCAAAAAAATACCTCAGGATCTACTGAACTTGGACATCTGAATATTTCGAAATCGAAACCATTGCGTTATTTTGAGGGACTACCATAACAATCTGTGTTAAACAGTAGCCTTTGGGAGTAACTGAGCATCTTGAGAATAATTGAGCACACCGTCGGCTTATTAGCAAACTTCGTACATCACATTTAATAAAATTAGGTTTTCCTACAAGGTTTTCGAGTGCGATGAGGAAATAAGTTTGTTGTCCATTGCAGTTAATTTAACACTTTTCTCAAAATAAATTTTATTGATATTTTTAAAAAGCACCAGATAACAGATAAGCCACTTGATTTGCACTTCAATATTTCACCTGTTGCTCGAACTGAAGATTCTCACCGACTGTGGTAGGCATCAGCTGATTTTGATATGATAAGATAATTAAGCTCGTTGTGAATTTATTGTAAACTCGCATTTATTAGCGGCTCCCAAATTATTACGGTCCTTGGTTCATTTAGTCAGAGGGGAGAGGATTTAGGATGGATGAAAGAAATGTTTTTATACGTTATCCAGGATGATTATGCAATTCATTCTTTCTGGCAACTAAACTATATATACTTTTCCTATATTATCTCTTCAATTAACGTAAAATTTTTATTATTGTATTTTGACTTTGCTGAATTCTTCCTCATAAGAGGCATTATAGAGCAAGAAAATTGCTAAATAATAATAATATCACAAGATATAAAAATCCACTTATGGACCCACGAGTTTTGCTAAGTACGCCGACAACATATAGTAATAGTCATGAGATAGCATTATGACCAAATTTCAAATACACTTACGTGGTATCCTATTACAATAAGCCAATGGATCTCCAGTGAATCCTGGTCTGCATGTACAAATAGGACTGTGATTGATGACTCTGCAGTTGGCATTCTGACCACAAGTTCCAGGACATGGATCAACACACTTCTGATTGAAACAGGCTTTGTCCAGTGGGCAATCAGTATTGACAGTACATTCTGGTCGACATCCTGGTGGACTTCCAAAGTAGTTTGGCAAACAAGAGCACACAGCTTGCTGGTTGACTTCACGACATTGACTGTTAGGTCCACAGGGTGATGGTTGACATGGGTTTGTATAAACTGGTTCATGAAGAACAGGTTTACATTGTACAAATGGACTTCCAGTCGTTCCAGGAGGACAAGAGCACATGACAGCGTGGTTGACAACATCACAAATAGCGCCTTCTCCGCAAGTACCAGAAACGCATGGGTTTTTGCACTTGTATCTAATACAAGCTTTGTTACTCGGACAATCGTTATTAAGGACACATTCGGGTCTGCACGACACATATCCGTCTCCGAAGTAATCTGGCAGACACATACAGACACCATCCCTACATTCGGCGTTGGGTGCGCAGTTACATGTGTCTTCTTGGATAACAGGTTGTTCAGCTGAAAAATGAAAAATAATTTTTTTTAAAAAAAATACCAATACAAAGAACTCGGCTAAATCAGATTTGTTATTTTAGTCTTATGAACCTACTAAACCCCACAGAAGATCTGAAAACCTAATTTCTTTATTGTCATGGGTACTTGGCAACGTAAACTAAAATTTTCACAGCATTTGATTTTCATAGTCAATTTTAAAGGTTCATTATTGAAAAATAAATCCAAATAATAAAAGGAATAAAGACTGAAAGGCCAGTTGTGGGCGCTAAATGAATGTCATTGCCCCAAGTGGCTAATATTTTCTATCTTATTTTTTAAAAGAACCCCCATTTATTTGCTACCCAAATGTACTTATTTTACAGTAGGTAAACTCATGGAGCGACATACAACATACACTATCAATGAGAAACATGTCCCACCACTAATGGAAATCAAATTTGGGACTTTTGGGTACTAGCCCGACACCCTATCTGCAGCGCTAAAGAGGTGGATTTAATGTTACCCCTTGGGAACACTATACAAGTACAATTGAGATAACTTACGTTCTGGAGGTTTTGGATAACAAGAACTGAAAGGATCTCCCGTATATCCATCTGGACAGGTGCATATTGGTGTATGATTGATGACTTTACATTGAGCATTGTATCCACAAGATCCGGGACATGGGTCACGGCATTTTTCGTTGATACAAGCCAAATTACTTGAACATTCTGAATTCATAACACATTCGGGTCGACAGTTTGGTGGAGCTCCAATGTAGTTTGGTAAACAGGAGCATGAAGGAGAGCCTCCAATGTCTCTACATTGTGAGTAAGGACCACATGGTGATGGTATGCAAGGGTTGACATACTCAGGTGGAGATTCTTGAGGAGGTGGAGGGGCTGTAAGCAAAGGAAAATTGTTATTACTGCAACTACAAATGGACAATTATTATAGAAAAAGCTCCCAACAAATAGTTGTGTGATAGTAATCAATTGTCATCATACATCTTTTAAATAATAAATTCTGTTGAGTTGTTGGGATAGCTGAAAATAGTTTTTAGGTTGGAGAATTTGTCTTTTAGGTAACATTTGCATTTTTTATCGTCCGCAAGATATTTACCTTTTCCGTACCGTATTTTTTTCCAGTTGTTTGTTATCTGAGTGGAATAACGATTAAAATTTTATCGTATTTCTTAAAAATAATATAATTTTTGTTTCTAAAATTTTTTTGTATTTATACTGCCCAATAGAATTGAAGATTCCCTTGACATCGACAGTTTTTTGGATGCTATTATTATGTGGTAAATATCTCAAATTCATGAGGATAAAAATCCATGGGTTGGCAGGGTTGGAACCCACGTCCTACTGCTTACCAGTCAAGCGTCTTGACTGGTAAGCAGTAGGACTGCACCACCAACCCATAAGAAATTATTTATTTTTTTAAATAAAACAAAGGAATTTGACAGAGAATACAATGTACTTTCCCATGTCCATACTAATTTGAGTTCATACTAAAAATGGATTTCTGTATTACACTTTTTTAAACTTGTGCACCACTAGTTAAGTACAGGAACTTAAAATTGTATCACACTCTTTGTCATGATTCCAAAATTTTGGCACAATCATTTTGTTCCAAAATTTTGTATATTTGTTGAATTTGTGTGTTTGGTATATTTTAGTGCACGTATCACACTATTTGATGAAACTTTCAGACAAAATTATCTGCTTTCAAATTTTGTTCTGTTTTATATCATAGCAAACATTTATAATCTGTAATAAATATAAATTTGATATATTCCATTTTTCCATTAAGATTTCTGATTGAAAGTTAATTTAGTTTTTCTTCACTTGTGTATTTTCGATAATTGAGGACTTGGGTCTCCACAGAAGTCTCAAAAATATTTTTTAAATGTAGGTAAGATTAATGAAATAGTTTTCAAAAACAATCAAATATTATCAGACTATTCCGATAAAATTTTGGTCACACAATTTTGGTCGTTTAAGAAATTTGCAGTTTGATTTCATATCAAAGAAATCAAACAGAAAATTTCAGCAAATATATTTGCCGATCACGTTGTTTGATATTGTTTGAACTTGAAAAAATGACAAAATTTCGAATCATGACAAATAGTGTGGACCTTTATACTTACGTGGTATTGGTGAGCAACGAATTCTTGGTTCTCCTGTGAATCCTGGTTTACATGTACACACAGGACTGTGATTGATTACTCTACATTTGGAATTCGGTCCGCACGATCCTGGACATGGATCAACACATTTCTGATTCAAACAAGCTTTGTCAAGTGGACAATCAGTATTGACAGTACATTCTGGTCGACAATTGGGAGGACTTCCAAAGTAATTTGGTAAACAAGAACATACGCCTTGCTTGTTTACTTCACGACATTGACTGTTAGGTCCACAGGGTGATGGTTGACATGGGTTTGTATAAACTGGTTCATGAAGAATAGGTTTACATTGTACGAATGGACTTCCAGTCGTTCCAGAAGGACAGGAACATACAACTGCATGATTGATAACATCACAAATAGCGCCTTCTCCGCATGTTCCTGGCGTGCATGGGTTCTTACATTTATTACGAATACATGCTTTGTTATTGGCACAATCACTGTTTCGGATACATTCTGGTCTGCATACGGTGTAGCCATCTCCAAAGTAATCTGGCAGACATACGCAGACATTGTCACGACAGACTGCATTAGGAGCACAGATACAGGGATCTGCCTGTTGTTCAGGGGCTTGTATTGCTGTAAAAAAAAAATTGATATTTACAGAGTTCATATACACTTGGATCAGAGAAAACGTTAAAATCGGCATTTAACGGTCAAAATAGCAAATAAGTGGTACCTAATAGAATAGCAATAGGTTATCGTTCAAGTCGACATTCACGTTGTTTTCAGACCAAAGAAGGCAGAGGGCCATAGTCGCATAAGGATTACTCGAGAATATTATATTATATACTAGGTTGGTATGTTCTGTATTCAAATAAATGGTTTTATTGTGATCTGCATTTCAACAGGATTACTCGAGAATATTATATTATGTTCTAGGTTGGTATGTTCTGTATTCAAATAAATGGTTTTATTGTGATCTGCATTTCAACAGGATCACTCCAGAATATTATATTATGTTCTAGGTTGGTATGTTCTGCATTCAAATAAATGGTTTTCTTGTGATGGGCATTTCGGGCAATTGTTTCATTCATAGTAGTTCTACTTTTACTGAAGATATGATTCAATGGTCTAAGTAGAGGAATTAATAGTAATTCAGTTGAAATCAGCCTAACTATTGTCGAATCAAACAGGACGATGTTGTCATCGTATTGAAAGGTGGACGATCTTTTGTCGAAAAGAAAATAACAAGTGGACTTGGTACATGTTGTGGTAGTCGCGTTTCACTTCAAATCAACGGCTCATCTCATTTATAAATTCATGGGAGAAATAAGTTGAAAACCGAAAATATTTTGAAGGCCCTTGGCAGGAACTATAATGGTGAGTGTTCCAGGTCGTCCTGGTGAGTAGAACCGGACATTTTGAGGACGGACTTGGTACATAGAACCGATCACTTCTAAAGTCTCTACTGGACTAAAGTCTAAAGTCCCTACTAGATTGGACCCCACAATATCAAATGAGTGTCCACTCTGTAAACGCTCACCACACAACACAGACCACCTTTTCAACTGCCCTCAGAGACCCACAACACTGACAGTGCTGGATCTGTGGTTACAACTAAAAGCTGTTGCTGCCTTCCTTTAACTGGAGGGAGACGAGGAACAAGAGGAAATTTGATTATGTGTTTTCGCTACAACAACAACACAAAGTCCCTACTGGGGTATTAATCCACTTACGTTCAATTGGTTTTGGATAACAAGAACTAAACGGATCTCCAATGAATCCATCAGGACAATAGCAGACAGGATTGTGGTTGATAACTCTACACTCGGCACCCGCTCCACAAGACCCTGGACATGGGTCTCTACATTTCTCATTGATACAAGCTTTGTCATAGGAACATTCAGTATTCATAACACATTCGGGTCTACAATTTGGTGGAGCTCCAATATAAGTGGGCAGACATGAACAAGAGGGTGAACCATTGATGTCTCTACATTGTGAGTAAGGACCGCATGGTGATGGCACGCAAGGGTTGACATACTCAGGTGGAGATTCTTGTGGAGGTGGAGGTGCTGAAAGAGAAGATATAATTGTTGAGTAAATAGACCTTAACTTCTAACGGGTGCCATGATTTAAACATTGACAAATTCACGCATGTATCTGCTGCTGAGAGCTCTGGTGTTGCCGAAATAGATGAGTGTTGAGAATCAATACTTAGGATATCGTTTTTGACTATTCCAACGTAGCTCTGCATAGGTTAAAAAGTTTGACTTAAAAACGGATGATATGGATTTTAATTTTTCATTATTTTAATTATTCCTTCTGTTTCAGAGGTGTCTAATCAATAAAAGTTAACATAGTGTCAGGCAAAAACTCTGCCAACTGCACATATGGGTTTATGATATTTCCGTTTTTTTAGTATGGAAACTCTTGGCCATACACGCCGAGCTTAAATATTATTAAATTTTGATAAACCTCTAGAGACACTAACTCATTGTGCGGCGAGTTGTGGATTTTAAATAATTTTTGAAAATAATAAACCAAAATTTGCATTTATTTTTAAAGATATTTATAAAAGAGAGGCCCAGAAAAGATATTAAGAATGGCAATACTCAATCTTTGGAGGCTAGCTCCAATTAACACATCTATTTGAATACAACAATATACAATATGTGGAACTAGCTATTTCTACCTCTTACCCGAAATGAACGAAGCCGAAAAATTATTGCCCAGATCAACAAGAGCAACATTGGACCAACTTCGGTCGGGTTGGTGTAAAAGTCTTCATAATTACAAAGCCAGAATAGATCCTACTATATCTTATCTATGTCCAATATGCTAAGCAGACACCCATGACGTAAACCACCTGTTTGATTGTCCAACCAAACCAACTAGTCTAGATAGACCCACATTTCTCTGGACAAATCCCCATGAAGCAGCAGTTTTTCTTGACCTAGAAACAATGTGATGAGGGACGTACACGTAAACGTTGGCAGCAACAACCTCCTAGCGTTCCCGCGAAAGAGTCCTGTGGCACAAACTGTAAGCATTGTAATGGAGTTCCGCTTATACGTTTCGGTCAAAAGTATATGTATAAATATAAGAATACTTACGAGGTATTCTGCTGCAGAAAACTCGTGGATCTCCAGTGAATCCCGGTTTACAAGTACAACTGGGGCTGTGATTGATACTTGAACTGGTTGGGGAGCTGAAATAATAACATAAAATGTTCAACGTAATTTGCAAATAAAATGTTCAACGCAATTTGAACACCTTTTGAAAACCACTTTTTGGTGACAATATTTTCAGATCGTTCTAAAATTACATCTTATTTAACACTTACGCTCGGGCGGTTTCGGATGACATGCACTGAACGCATCTCCAATAAATCCTTCTGGACAAGTACAGATTGGGCTGTGATTGATGACTTTGCATTGAGCATTGTATCCACATGACCCTGGACATGGATCTATACATTTCTCTCGGATGCAGGCTTTATCGAATGGACATTCTGAGTTTTGGATACATTCGGGTCTGCAATTTGGTGGAGTTCCAATATAAGTGGACAGACATGAACAAGAGGGTGATCCATTGATGTCTCTACATTGTGAGTAAGGACCACATGGTGATGGCACGCAAGGGTTGACATACTCAGGTGGAGATTCTTGTGGAGGTGGAGCTGAAAATCAAACAAATAGATTTAGTAAGACCTCATATGAGTGGCGATTCTCAGGTGGTGTCATAAAAGATCATAATATATTAAAAGAAAAACAAGGACAATAATAATATAATGTGGATTCCCAAATTTAGACTAAGAGAAATCATAGACGGACTATTGTGACGTTCCTCATTCCCGTTGGGTGTTCTTATAGACAATTCGGAACCAAATTATTTCCAAAGTAATTGGGTAGACAAGAACATACGTCTTGCTTGTTGACATCTACTTCTGTTCGGACCGGATTCGACTCAAAAGACCGAAAAACCCGACGATTCTCATCATCATCAAGTTAACAGTTATTTGAATAACTGATTATCAGTCTTTCATATTGGTAAAATTCAATTTGTGCAAACTGTTGTGTAAAGAATCGTTATTGGATAGAGACCTTTCCTTTTGCATTCCCTATTTTCTCCAGTACTAGCATACCTTGCATAATCTCTTGTTATGTAAGTTGTATACCGGAATGTAGCTTATCGCATAGTTTTACACAATCAATACAGGTGAACTCGCGCCATGAAGATATCAGCCCCAAAGATGTTTATGTGGTATTTTGTATATATTCTGAATTTCCCTTTAGTTAGAATTCCTAAAAAGAGCCACACCAATTCGGAACACTTACGTGGAGGTATTTTAGAGCATCGTATTCTTGGTTCTCCTGTGAATCCAGGCTTACAGCTGCATAATGCATTATGATTTATCACTCGGCAATTTGCATTCTGGCCACAAGATCCTGGACAAGGATCCACACATTTTTGGTTGACACAAGCTTTATCTAGTGGACAGTCAGTATTGACAGTACATTCTGGTCGACAATTGGGAGGACTTCCAAAGTAATTTGGTAGACAAGAACATACGCCTTGCTTGTTTACTTCACGACATTGACTGTTAGGTCCACAGGGTGATGGTTGACATGGGTTTGTATAAACTGGTTCATGAAGAACAGGTTTACATTGTACAAATGGACTTCCAGTCGTTCCAGGAGGACAAGAGCACATGACAGCGTGGTTGACAACATCACAAATAGCGCCTTCTCCACAAGTTCCGGGAACACAAGGATTCTTGCACTTGTATCTAATACAAGCTTTGTTTCGGGGACAGTCGGAATTTTGGACACATTCGGGTCTGCATGACACATATCCATCTCCGAAGTAATCTGGCAGACACACACAGGCACCATCTCTACATTCTGCGTTGGGTGCGCAGTTACATGTGTCTTCTTGGACAACAGGTTGCTGGGCTGAAATTTTTAAAAAACAAGAAGTTATTAATTTATTTTGAACCCTTATTATCGTAATCAGAGTGAACATTCTTGAGTGGCTATCTCTGCGCTCGGGTGATCAATTCAAATTCAATTTTTACCAGAAATGTACCTGTTTCAATTTTCAGTAAGGATGAAAATTTGAGAAGTTTTCTCGAATTTGCTAACTAACTGGTCTGGTCATGTGTAGAATGTAGAAAAATTTTATTACATAAAATTAAAACAATATATATAATTAGAGTTTCCCTCCTTAAGCTAGAAGTTCTAGCTTCTAAGTTATTGTATTTCTTCTCATTAACTTTTTTTTTCAAAAATAGAAAAAGGAAAAGATAAAAGATGATAACTGAACACTTACGTTCTGGTGGTTTAGGATAGCACGAGCTGAACGCATCTCCAATATATCCTTCTGGACAAGTACAGATTGGGCTGTGATTGATGACTGTACAGACAGCGCCGTACCCACNATGAACAAGAAGGTGAACCATTGATGTCTCTACATTGTGAGTAAGGACCACATGGTGATGGCACGCAAGGGTTGACATACTCAGGTGGAGATTCTTGTGGAGGTGGAGCTGAAAATGAACAATAACAAAATTATGACCGTCTTATAATAAAAAGATGATAGAATTACGGATTTTTTTTATAGAATTTCGTTAAATAACTTTTTCGCTTTGAATTGATAAATTATGTTTCACATTTTATGCTATCTGGTCTTAACTTACTGAATNAGAGTTTTTTTTTTTTTTTTAAGAAATTTCTATAAGGAAACAGGAAAATATTGATTTTTTGCCATATAGTTAAATCTTTCAACAGCATATTCAAACTTAATTCCCTCCCGGTGCAATTCCCTTTTTTGTAGGTTCTCACCATCTACCATAATTCAAATAGGAAATAAAAACTTACGTGGTATCCTGTTACAATAGGCCAATGGGTTCCCGGTGAATCCTGATTTACAAGTGCAGATTGGGTTGTGATTGATAACCCTGCAGTTGGCATTCTGACCACAAGTTCCAGGACATGGATCAACACATTTCTGATTTTGACACGACTTGTCTAAAGAACAATCCGAATTGACAGTACATTCTGGTCTACATCCAGGTGGACTTCCAAGGTAATTTGGCAAACATGAGCACACAGCTTGCTGGTTGACTTCGCGACATTGACTGTTAGGTCCACAGGGTGATGGTTGACATGGGTTTGTATAAACTGGTTCATGAAGAACAGGTTTACATTGTACAAATGGACTTCCAGTGGTTCCCGCAGGACATGTACAAGAAACTGCATGGTTGATGACATCACAAATAGCGCCTTCTCCACAAGTTCCTGGGGTGCATGGGTTCTTACATTTATTTCTGATACAAGCTTTGTTACTTGGACAATCACTGTTGAGAACACATTCGGGTCTGCACGACACATATCCGTCTCCGAAGTAATCTGGCAGACACACACAGACACCATCTCTACATTCGGCGTTGGGTGCGCAGTTACATGTGTCTTCTTGGACAACAGGTTGTTCAGCTGGAAAGAGAAGATAAGCTTTTAATGAAGGAAAAAAGGACTACCACCGTTCATCCAATTTAGGGATACCACTCATAGAAATGAGCGATACCAATTATAGGTACGAGGGTGGTTCCAAAAGTTTGTGACACCACCAACTAAGAATAACTATATTGTAGTTCTATAGTAGTTCTGACGACATTTTTACATGTCTTACACTGTCAAATTGTGTACGGCTCCATTTCCAAGAGTACGTCCTTGAGGAGTTTTGTAAATACCCTGTCATTCGAGGATTTCATATCAATTGGAAGTGTATTGTACAGTTTCACACCCAAGTACTAATAACTCGTATGGTCCACTCTTGGAACCAACAAGAGATTTTGTCCCCTTGTGTTGTAGTTGTGAGTGGACGTGGGCAGAATATTTTTATTTTGATGTATAAGAGACAAAAGTCGGAGGATAAATGTAGCAACGAAGGTAAGAATACCGTGCTCCCTGAATAAGTCTCTACAACTCCTGCGATAACATAGTTTAAGGAGATATCTTATCGCCCGCTTTTGCAATTTAAAAATATATTTGTTTGCTGGCTTTGATCCGCCCCAGAAAGAAATGCCATATTCCAAAATGCTATGAAAGTAGGCATGGTATGTGGATTTGGCTGGGTGGAAACCAATATTATTTCTGATGATTTTAATTGCAAAACGGCCGAGTTTAGTTTGCCCCCTTTTGTATTCGACATGTTGGTCCCCACGTTAACCCTTTGTGGATAAAGATACCTAAAAACTTGGTCACATTAGAGGATTGGATGTCATTGCCACCAGGGTGGTCTGAACATAACAATGAGGGAAATTCAGTGGAGGTTCTCGGAAATCCAAATGGCATGAAATTTGTTTTGATCAGATTTAAGGAGAGACAACTATTCGAAAACCATTTGGCCATATCTTTTAAAACAAGGACTGCTTTTGATGATAATTCATCCCAAATTTTCCCGGTAACCAGCGCTGAAGTATCATCTTGTCTTCAATACATTTGTAAAAAGGTATTGAGGTTAAGGGAGATTATGTTTAAAAAAATAAGACAGTGGGTTTTTATTTTCCTTCTCCAATATAGATCACGAACTTTTAGAACCGCATGTCATCACTCATTAGCATAATCAAAGTTGATACTTACGTTCGGGTGGTTTTGGATAACATCCACTAAAGGCATCTCCCGTATATCCATCTGGACAGGTGCAGATTGGTGTATGATTGATGACTTTACAGTCTGCGTTGTATCCACAAGATCCGGGACATGGGTCACGACACTTTTCATTAATGCATGCTTCATTACTTGGACATTCTGAGTTCATGACACATTCTGGTCGACAATTTGGTGGAGCTCCAATGTAGTTCGGTAAACAGGAGCATGAAGGAGAGCCTCCAATGTCTCTACATTGTGAGTATGGACCACATGGTGATGGTATGCAAGGGTTGACATATTCAGGTGGAGATTCTTGAGGAGGTGGAGGAGCTGTAATGGGAAAAAAGATGAAGTGAGTTTGTTGCGAAGTCATAACGTATGTAAGTACTAGCTGTTTCGCCCGTGCTTCGCTACGATTCTTATATTGCTATCTTTGTTTTCCAAGGACAATGGAAATTGGGGGGAGAGGGTATTGGTTTGTGTCCACCCTGTAGATTGCAACCTTTAAGATTTAAACGTTTCGCCAGGCGTCTTAGGGGCACGGTCATTCTGAATTTTTAGTATTTTCAAAATTTTATTTTACCCGTTCCCGGTTTTGAACTCGTAACTCTGGAATGGCTGGCCATAAAAAATGTCCTAAAATAAGGGCTAAAGGGCCACCTAAAACTTTCTCGCTTTGAGTTGATATGTTGTCGCGACAAATTTTAAGATATCGGACTGTGACTGTCCGATTTTGAAGAAATTATAAATTTGACCGTAATTCGAAAACGGCTTGACATATTTTAGTTCTGATAATTTTCCTGGGGTCGTAGATCATGATTTTGGGGGGTCCATTCCCATCAATTTTTCGCTATATGCTACCGTTTGGGCTGTGGTATTGTAACAGACTACTCCTCATACATAGGTACACACAAGATATGCAATATCTACAGTTCTAACTTCTTACTTTTTCTTATATTTTTTTTCTTCCATCAAATGAAACTTTTCAAACGTAATCATAAACGGACAGACGGATAAAATTTATCCTGTGACGGACGAATGTTTACCCTTTGGGTGAATATTTTCCACACTTTTTGAGATAATCGATTTGCATTGTCCAAAAAATAGTCTGATAAGTCAAAAGTCAGATTAAAATTCAACTCCTTCGAGGCAGAACAAATGTATTTTTTGTTTTGTCTTCAAAATTAAAAGTTCATTTTACCCTACATTCACTCGAAACTTATAAACCATCTACCCATATTACCTCATCCAGCCTGGGTAGGGCGGGAATAAAAAGCATCGCGAGGACTCGAAAATATGTGGTCACCCTCCAAGTAACATCTACAAGTAAAATTTCCATTAACGCTGGACAAATGGGCCATATTATAGTTCTGCAGTGATACATAGAGGTATCTTCAACCATTTTTGAAAGAACCCGTGCGTGTCCCATTAGATCCTACACTTACGTGGAATTTTGGAGCATCTGACCCTTGGTTNTTACCTCATCCAGCCTGGGTAGGGCGGGAATAAAAAGCATCGCGAGGACTCGAAAATACGTGGTCACCCTCCAAGTAACATCTACAAGTAAACTTTCCATTAACGCTGGACAAATGGGCCATATTATAGTTCTGCAGTGATGCATAGAGGTATCTTCAACCATTTTTGAAAGAACCCGTGCGTGTCCCATTAGATCCTACACTTACGTGGAATTTTGGAGCATCTGATCCTTGGTTCTCCTGTATAGCCTGGCTTACACGAACATATTGGGCTGTGATTGATAACCTTGCAGTATGAATTGATTCCACAAGATCCAGGACAAGGGTCAACACATTTTTGGTTTTGACAAGCTTTGTTCAACGGACAATCAGTATTGACAGTACATTCTGGTCGGCATTGTGGAGGACTTCCAATTTTCTGTAAAAATATATATGTAACTGACCATGCTTCGAAGACCACCTGGGGCTGAACCTGGAAGGTACCGAATTCGAATCCCGGTCAAGATGAAAATCTGATATTTTTTTAAAAAAAGTTTGTACTTGGTCTGATTGAGTTTGACGGTAACTGAGTAGCTATGTTAATAGCGACAAGTGGTGGCATTATGAGGTAATTGTTGAGTATAACTGGGTGTATTACATTGATTGTTAAAAATTGTACTGCTATGTTGTACACAAAATTGTGATATAATAACACAAAGAAATATACATTTGCATACATACGATTTCAAATCAGGCAACGTTTAGAAGCAGAAGTGGCACTTACAGGTGACAAACGGATTTTTTTCTTATTTGTTTGTTTGTTGTTTGTTTCATAAATTTGTTTGTTTGTTTATTTTGTTTTATTTCATAAAATAGTTTTATTTGTTTGTTTCATAAAATAGCCAAATATCAGTAAAATAAATGGAGTGTGTGGGGGGGGGGGGGNGGGGGGGGGGGGGGGGGGGGAGGGAATCAGAAAAAACATATGTATATGAATTTATATATATTTACTTTACGTTGGAAAAACTGAAAGTAAATAAAATAAAATGAACTTACGTTCTGGTGGTTTCGGATTACACGATAAGAAGGCATCTCCAATGAAACCTTCTGGACAGGTACATATCGGTGTATGGTTGATAACTTTGCATTGAGCATTGTACCCACATGACCCTGGACATGGATCTGTACATTTCTCTCGGATGCAGGCTTTATCGAATGGACATTCTGAATTTTGAATACATTCGGGTCTACAGTTCGGTGGAGCTCCAATATAAGTGGGCAGACATGAACAAGAGGGTGAACCATTGATGTCTCTACATTGTGAGTAAGGACCACATGGTGATGGCACGCAAGGGTTGACATACTCAGGTGGAGATTCTTGTGGAGGTGGAGCTGAAAATCAAACAAGCAGGTTTTGTAAGTCCTCATATGAGTAGCGAATCTCAGGTGGAGTCATAAACAAAACAAAAAAACAGTAATTTTCATTTTTTTTAAAGCTTAATACCCNCCCCCCCCCCCCCGCCGCTATATTTCAAATGAATTTGCTTTGTAGCGATGCTCCTCTTAAAATCAACTATTCTCCCCAGTTTTGGAGTCAGATTTGGAAAAATGCTAGAAATAGGTTGATATGAGGTCCCCAAAATGGTTTTGATGACCTTTGACTGAACTGTGTTAATATTCTTCCCAGGTCGTTGTGGTGCGTAAAACTGGCCATTGTGAGATCAACTAATTGGATAGTGTTTGTTAAATACGTGGTATCCTATTACAGAACACAAGGGCCTCCCCTGTGAATCCTGATTTACAAGTGCAGACTGGGCTGTGATTGATAACTCTACAGTTGGCATTCTGACCACAAGATCCAGGACATGGATCAACACACTTCTGATTCTGACAAGCTTTGTTTAGGGGACAGTCAGAGTTGACAGTACATTCTGGTCGGCATTGTGGAGGACTTCCAAAGTAGTTTGGCAAACAAGAGCACACAGCTTGCTGGTTGACTTCACGACATTGACTGTTAGGACCACAGGGTGATGGTTGACATGGGTTTGTATAAACTGGTTCATGAAGAACAGGTTTACATTGTACAAATGGACTTCCAGTTGTTCCAGGAGGACAAGAGCACATGACAGCGTGGTTGACAACATCACAAATAGCGCCTTCTCCACAAGTTCCTGGCGTGCATGGGTTTTTACATTTATTTCTGATACAAGCTTTGTTACTTGGACAATCACTGTTGAGGACACATTCGGGTCTGCACGACACATATCCATCTCCGAAGTAATCTGGCAGACACACACAGACACCATCTCTACATTCGGCGTTGGGTACGCAGTTACATGTGTCTTCTTGGACGACAGGTTGCTCAGCTGTAACATAAAAGAAGCATTGACATGATGCAATATATTTTATAGGGACACAGGCATTACCTTCATAATTTTAATACAGATGAGAGATGAAATCTGGAAGACACTGACTTTGCTTTAGTGTGCTCGCAAAGAGTTATTTATCTTATTGTATAGCACCGTCTTCGCATATATGCAAGGAAAAACAAATACACATGTTCTTATGGGTGTTTGTAGATCGAGCAATCTGCGGACTGAGAGCACCCATTAGGAACACAAAAAGGAATAATTAATTTCTTTCCGTGTCCATCACGGATAGTGATGGTGGAAGGAAGGGTTGGGTAGCATATTCATAATAAGAAGACTACTCTGAGGACACCGGAGAAGATGTTGAAAATACCAGTCCCTTCCATGTCCTCCAATAGTGGTGAATATCTCAAATTCATGAGGATAAAATTCCATGGGTTGACTCAGTTAGAACCACTACACCACCTACCCATTAGTAATTTGAAGTGCCGGATAAAATATTTTCAAATGTTTTTTCGTTTGAATCTGTATTTTGCCTATAGTAGATATTTTCTAGCCAACGATCATACCACGTTCAATACACCAGTCACTGAAGTTAAGCAACGTCGGGCGTTGTCAGTACTTGGATGGGTGACCACTTGGGAACGCCACGTATCGTTGGCTCTTTTTTCCGGCCAAACTAAGGCTGGTTGAGGTCAATGTGGGTAGCTGGTTTGCAAGTTTCCAGCGAATGGAGGGTGACACCCCCGTTTCGAATGACCAATAGCTATGTTAAAGAAACGTTANAAAAAAAAATATTTTAAAAAAGGGAATCATAAAATAATAAATAATTTAAAAATTTAGACAATATCGACTCGGACACCGTGGAGTCAACATCGGCCTGACGATGAGTACTATCGAAAGCTTGCCACCTTCATACTTAATCCGAATCGATATTGTCTAAAAATTTAAAATATAATTTTTGTTTCCAATAATTTTTCATATTTATAAATATTATTCTTTAATTAAATTTAAGAAAAAAATCAAATATCTGACATCAATTATTACTGAAATACAAATTCCGGTTATCAATAATACTCGTAAATGCTTTATTATACGCCAAGTATCTATTTCTCCATCTGTAGACTCCCCATAAGAACATGTATATTTGTTTTTCCTTGCATATATGCGAAGATGTTTGATGTGCTATAAGATAAGTAAGTAAACGAGTGTCTGGGAGGACCCTTAATTATTTAGGCTTATCCTTTAACCGTGCACATCCTCAATTGAATTTTAGATCCTAATTGTTTGACTATCTAAAAGCCATTGGTGATATTGAACTTCAGACAATTATTATTTAAAAATTCAACTTACGAGGCGGTCTTGAGCACCTTATTCTTGGTTCGCCAGTGAATCCTGGTTTACAAGAACAAACGGGACTATGGTTGATGACTCGGCAATTGGCATTCTGACCACAAGATCCTGGGCATGGATCCACACATTTCTGATTTTGACAAGCTTTGTTCAGAGGACAATCCGAGTTGACAGTACATTCTGGTCGACATCCAGGTGAAAAAAAAAAAATCGCATTGTTGAAAGCTAATTTTACATATTTTTCTACAGCCATGCCATTAAAATTACGTTCGCTAGCGTTATGGCACGTTGAATACGCCAGTACCCGTTTGATCACTGAAGTTAAGCAAAGTCCAGCCAGGTTTTATTAAGTGGGTGACCACGTAGGTTCGCGCACTCGTGATACTGCCTTTCTTCAGGCCAACATAGGTTTATTAACATTGTGAACGTGGAATGATAGGGAAAAATCTTTCCTCAGATATTGCGCTAGTCCTGGAGGGGGCATTCCATCGAGGATGTCGTGGAAATACTCCCTCCATACCATAGCCCAGGATGTCAGATTCCTACTGACTAAAAACCTACCAAACCTACCCCCCAACGGTCCTATGTATTTTTCCCGGAACGGCAAAGCTTTACAACAGGAAAGGCCAACAAAGGTTGGGTGAGGTCAATGGTTAGTAGGTTTCCAACGAATGGAGGGTTAACAACCCCATATATAGATAATAAAGAGACGTTAAGCAAAAACAAATCTTACGTTCAGGTGGTTTTGGATAACATCCACTAAAGGCATCTCCTGTATATCCATCTGGACAGGTGCAGATTGGTGTGTGATTGATGACTTTACAGTCTGCGTTGTATCCACAAGATCCGGGACATGGGTCACGACACTTTTCATTAATGCATGCTTCATTACTTGGACATTCTGAGTTCATGACACATTCTGGTCGACAATTTGGTGGAGCTCCAATGTAGTTCGGTAAACAGGAGCATGAAGGAGAGCCTCCAATGTCTCTACATTGTGAGTATGGACCACATGGTGATGGTATGCAAGGGTTGACATATTCAGGTGGAGATTCTTGAGGAGGTGGAGGANCCGAAGTAATCTGGCAGACACACACAGACACCATCTCTACATTCTGCGTTGGGTGCACAGTTACATGTGTCTTCTTGGACCACAGGTTGTTCGGCTGTAAATAAAAGAATAACATTATATTGTTAAAAAAAACGATATAATTACAAAAGGGTATGTTTATTAGGTCCGAATTTTTATTTGGTGCTACTGGATTTGATCTATTGTCAGATCTAATTCTCAGGACTTGGAGTTACCCAGTTGCTTTATATATTGTGCGAGGACTCTTCACAGCGATCAAAACTACGTACCAAGTCCACTAAGATATTTTTCTGGACCACAAATAGCATATTGTTCCAACGACATGTTTGTTTCGACTATATTCGTGAGCTAAATTCCTCTTTGGGGCTATGTAAGCCCCTGCACCTAAGCCTCTTATGGGCTTTTTGTGCTTGGGTATATTCGTGAGCTAAACCCATGTTTATTTCGACTATAGGAGCAGCTGATATTTCAACTGAGTGAGGTGCTACTTAAATCTGTCATTGAATCATATCTTTAGAAAAAGTAGAGCTAGGATCTCGGATAAATCAAACAATATAAAACTGCTGTACGAAGTGCAAATCAAAATAAAAAGCATTTATTTGAATGTAGACCTTATAAATGTAGACCCCCATCCACAGGGGACTGTGGATAGGGGGTCTACATTTATGTGGATAGGGAGACTTAAAAAGAATACTTCCAAGGCACCCAAGTCCATGCCAGTCGTAAAATGCGACTAAAGGAAGGGTCGGAAACGATATCTTTTCCATTATCCATGCAGTAAGCAAGGAGGAGCCACTGTATTATCCACGAGGATTCTCAAGTATCAACAACTCATGGCGAGTTGTTGCAAACCAGTCCCACGGCTGTTAACCTATGATGATGATTATTATTTTCACAATTCCGAGTTAAATAAAAAACATTAATTTGAAAAACTATGTATCAACTACAATTAACTTGTGAGACACGAGAGCTTTCGTCTATTACAACATTGTCAAGTAGACATTGTGTTCGCTTTCGATAGTACTCATCGTCAGGCCGATGTTGACTCCACGGTTACGACAATGTCGTAACCAGCCTCATGGCTGTTATCTTATGATGATCAGACCTTATCAACCTGCAACATAATATGTATTCTAGAGTTACACTTTTGGTATTGTGACCCTCTTTGATCTGAAAACAGCCGTGAATGCCGACGTAAAACAACACGAATTGTTGGAAGATATGAAAAAAATAGACAAAGATCGTTGAAGGTACTTACGTTCAGGTGGTTTAGGATAACATCCACTGAACGCATCTCCAATGAAACCTTCCGGACAGGTACAGATGGGGTTATGATTGATAACTTTACACTGAGCGTTATAGCCACATGACCCTGGACATGGGTCTTGACATTTCTCTCGAATGCAGGCTTTATCAAATGTACAGTCATTGTTTTGAACACATTCGGGTCGACAGTTTGGTGGAGTGCCAATGTAGTTTGGTAAACAGGAGCATGAAGGAGAGCCTCCAATGTCTCTACATTGTGAGTAAGGACCACATGGTGATGGTATGCAAGGGTTGACATACTCAGGTGGAGATTCTTGAGGAGGTGGAGGAGCTGAAAGCATAAGAAATATGGTATCATATTATTTGATGGTCAGTCAGACCTGCACGTAAGTCTCTGCCTGGTGTTAAAATTTTCAATTTTCAAAACCGAGGTAAAAAATTGGTTTCTGGATTATAATACATCCGTCTGTTAAGAGGGCGCAAATTAATATTGATTTTTTTTTATTTGATACATGCCTTTTCTTTTAATTTCTGTAATTCTTCTTGTTTTTACTTCTGCTATTTTAATTTTGATAATTTTTAGTATTTTGTTCTATTTTTTTACTTGTAGTTTTTTTTTCAGTGGAGCTTGCATTTTGTTATAAATAATTTGTAATTTCTATCTCTCTGAAAAGGCACGATTAGTGTCCAACAATAAAATTAGGACAAACAGAACTCATTGAGTTAAGGAATAGATTTGGTGTTGATATATTCTAAAAACCATTTCCGTTAATTTGATCGGGTACAACAGTCATAGTAGTCATTATGCTAACAACCTGATGACCCATTGGTCCAAACATCACATTTTTCAAATCAGCTGGTACAACCCAGATTTTCGGTTGTGTGTTTAGATAGCCCAACGACATGGCGTACATAAGATATTTCAGGAGTAGAAAACGACAGTAAAAAAATCATTATAAAACTTATAAGGAACTACTCACGTGGTACCCTATTACAATAGACACGTGCATCTCCAGTGAAGCCAGGTTTACAACTACACACAGGATTGTGATTG
This sequence comes from Pachypsylla venusta, assembly GCA_012654025.1. Taxonomy (NCBI): domain Eukaryota; kingdom Metazoa; phylum Arthropoda; class Insecta; order Hemiptera; family Aphalaridae; genus Pachypsylla; species Pachypsylla venusta. Next base: position 19,511,459 of record CM022882.1, read on the forward strand.
AACACTTTACAGATCGCATTCTGACCACAAGTTCCAGGACATGGGTCGACACACTTCTGATTGAAACAGGCTTTGTTGAGTGGACAATCTGAGTTGACAGTACATTCTGGTCGACATCCAGGTGGACTTCCAAAATAGTTTGGCAGACAAGAGCACACAGCTTGCTGGTTGACTTCACGACTGAGTCTAGTAATGTATAGATCATCACCAAAATTGCTATACAAGAGTTTCGTGATGGACTAAACACTATATGACTACCAAAAAAATTACCAATTTCCCCGCGTGTTTTATGCTTTTACAAATGCGAATGGGTGCATTTTTGGACGCATCTCCATAGAGTATTATCGTGTTATTTTGGGTTAAAATGTTTTTGTACCACAATAGAATGATTTGAAATGTGTTTAAAAACACAACGTGATTAAGGATTTGGTAATCATGATTTTTTTTTTTTTTTTGGCAAAAATCAACTTAGGTATGTCTATTTATTGTGGGTATGCTTAAATAGTTTTTTTTTTTTTAAAAAAAAAAAAAAACTAATAAAATTTTGTGTTTGAGGAGGGAAGCAAAAAGTTGAATTTCAACTGCATGAAGCACTTACCGCTTTTTGTTGTTGTGATAAATCGTCGACCTAATTAGCTAATCTCGTAAGGAATTAGGAAAAAATTCAAAAAGTAATTTTTATTTTTCATGTGAAAGGCAAAGGCACGTACATCCTACACAATGTATATAAAAACATTACTGGTATAATCCGAATAATTAAGACAGGCGAGGGAAAACCTTGTAGAAAAAGCTAAATTTACGACATGTGACTTACGAGGTTTGCTAATGAGGCTGACGCGATCATATTAAAAATTCAAACCTTGATTAATAATAATTAATTATTAATTGTTATGATGTGAGTAATTAACTAATTAAAATATTAGGTTCCGATAATTGCAATGTTTTGTAGATCATTAGATCAATCTGGATTATAGACTGATCTTGATAAATGATTCAATAAACAGAAAGCATTATTGAGGAAAGGAGATCAATGAATGAGTTACCAAGAAGAGGAGCGAGGATAGTGTCCATGACATATTTTACGACCCGACCCATAGATCTCATATTTATTATATCGTCAAATAACTCAACTTAATGAGGTAAAAAACTGTATAACAATAATATCCTTATTTACTGCCTCGGTAGCTCAGTAATTTAAGCGCCCGCCAGGCAAAGAGGAGGGCGCGGGTTCAATCCCTAGCAGGGGCATGATTTTTTTCCTCATTAATTTGAGTATTTGACACATAAAAATAGAGCTCTAGGGGTTAGGTGGTAGAAAATGCCTCTAGCATTAACCTCGCCTAGTGGTAACCTTCCACTCAAGAGTCTATTTATATTGCACGAATAGGACCGAAAAGTCCCTTGACAACGGCAGTTTTTTTTAGTGCTATTATTAGGTGGTAAATATCTCAAATTCATGAGGAAAAAAATCCATAGATTGAAAAAATAGCCAGCATCACGAGGACGCAAACCCACGTGGATACCCACATGGAACAACCTCGCTGGACGTTGCTTAACTTCAGTGATCTAACGGGAACTGGTGTATTCAAAGTGCCATAGACGCATTTTGAATTGAAGTAGGTAGATTTTCATTTTCGAATATTGAATCATTAAATCAATGAATATAATCATTAAATCAATGAATATATTAGGCACCTACAATATTTTATTCAATGACTTTCAATTAAAAAAAAAATGAACCAATGTTAAAGTTAAAGTGTTCGCCAAGCAGTAAATACAACATGAAACCATTCACCGATTTTGATGAAATGTTTTATTCGCCATGAGTTGTTGATACTAAAGAATCCTTACGGATAATACAGTAGCTCCTCCTTGCTTTCTGCATGGGTAATGGAAGGTACATTTTTTAACTTTTAAAACAAAGTTAATTCTTTGTAGGGAAGACCGGAATGTTAAAAAACCAAGACGTTTTTTATTTAAGTTTAGAGACGGTATCTAGGATCTTTGTAGTCATTATTATTTAATAGTGTTTTTTAAAATGTTTGTAGTTTGTAGTCATTTTGAAATATTAATTTGAAAAAAAAACTTGATGTATCAACTACAATTGATTTGATGAGACACGAGCACTTTCGTCTCTTACGACGACATTGTTAGGTAAACACAATGTCTAGCTGACAATTTCGTAACAGACGAAAACGCTCGTGTCTCATCAAATCAATTGTAGTTGATACATCAAGTTTTTTTCAAATTAATGTTTTTTATTTAACTCGGAATTGTTAAAATAATAATCATCATCATAGGTTAACAGCTGTGGGGCTGATTTGCAACAACTCGCCATGAGTTGTTAATACTTGAGAATCCTTACTGATAATGCAGTAGCTTCTCCTTGCTTTCTGCATGGGTAATGGAAAAAATATCGTTTTCAACCCTGCCCTTAGTCGGCTTTTACGACC
>CM022882.1:19514011-19546925 GCA_012654025.1 Pachypsylla venusta
GATATGAGGGATGACCCTTGGCTGGAACTGTGATGATGTGTGTTCCAGGTTGTACTGGTGCGTAGAACAGATCATCGTGAGGACGAGCATATCAAATCGCTATGAATAACTATTGCTATAAAGTATACAGAAAGGCAATTAACGTCCATCTTGCAAAGTAATCTCCGGTCTACCCTACAATGTTAATTTATTAATTTTTAGTACTTCATTCCCCACTAATGAATTATATATTTAATTAATTAATTATTTAATTTATTAATTGTTATAATGAAGATGTTAAATTAATATTTAAGAAGCAATGATGGTCATTAGAATGGAAATGATATTAAAGACCGATTCTATCATTCTCCAGCAACCGGTTGTGAATGACCGGCTGAGGAATAAGTGCAAGAAAAAGATTATGTTAACGAAATCATTAACAACTGACTGCTTTGGAACTGCCGAATCGACCATAGTTACAGTATACTTTAATTAGAAAAAACAGAACATCTCTTAACCCTTTATAGAGCACAGGTGAAATGGTTACGCCTTCAAATTATCGATTTCTTCTGAATAATCAGTTCAAACACAGAATCTTCTTCTATAACTAGTTTTTTTTTCTCCCGTCTACACTATATAGAAATATGACGTCACATAAAGTGACGTGCACATCCATATAGGCAATAACTGACGGACATTTCTGCCCATTCAGTAACAACAATACGGTTATTACTAAAGGAGTTCAGGTTTATCTTCAATGGAGTTATAATATACTATTGCAGATACTAGAGGGGATTTAAATTTAAACGTTTGATTTCTATTGGGGGTCTCAAAAGTGGCTCCTCTAGTGAGTCTTAGTCATATATTGGGGACTTTAAAAGTTATATTTTCCAACATTTAGGAACTGTTAAGCCAGCATTATTTTCAAGTGAAAACAAAAAGTAAATATTTGAATGAATGTAGAATTTTACGTAAAATTCAAATATGCAATAAAATTCAGGTCGTTCCATTTAAGAAAATGAAGTTGACCTTAAAATAACCTTGAAGGGTAACATTTGCAAAGGTCACTCTAGCATACTATTCCCCCTTTGAGCTATGAAAATAATCTCAGAATAGATTTTTTGAATCTCCTACAGGGGCCGAAAAAATCGACTGCGTCACTTAAAATGGACAACCCTGTATTTTAATTGTTTCCATAAAAAAATCTACATGATACATATGTCCTTTGGCTGCTAAAGAACATTTGAAAACCACTACGAGGTTTACGGGTCACAGTTTGAGTAACACTGCGCTTTTCGAAAATAATAATATTCAAGTGTGCGTATGTTTTTTTAAAAAAATAAATAAATAAAAGCAAATGACTGATGCTCATTTTTATAAAAATTACAAGCCATGCTTATCAAATCAATAGAGAACTTTAAAATAAAAAAACTTGTAATTTTTATGAAACAAGCATCCAAGAAACTGAAATAAAATAAAAATTAATAGAAAAATTATACAGTCATGTTATTTTTGGGGGGATACTAAGCTTGTTGGAATACACTAAGGTCTTCAGATAAACCACAAAAGAGGGTTTACATCACAGCGACCAATTTCCGTCAAACCAAACGAGTGATGATAGGACCAAAGAGAACGTTATACGCGGACGACTATTTTGTGGGATTGCATGGCAGCTGTAACAGAGGTTGGGCTGTCAAATCATGTGAGCCAAAATGGCCAGCATTTTAAATTGTGCGTTCTTATTGAAACATCGTTTAAATTGAAGAAGATATAAATTGTATTATAACGAATAGAACGGAAAAAGAGGAGGCTTACTCAATTTAATCTATGCGACGGAGGAAAGGTTATCGTTATCGTAATCGTCAACGATAGAGACCAAACATTTTCGTTCTTGCTTTGTATCGGCGGAGGATATCGTTATGGTGGACGATAATGATAGAGACACAAATTGTTATCGTGAACGATAATGATAGACACCAAAATTATCGTCCTTGCTATGTATACTATAATCCTCTAATCTATACATTCCTTTTTCATTAATTCAATAGTGGCATCATCATGTCCAATAGTAACCAGATGTATGAGACTGCAGCTCCAAATAAATGATTGTCTACTGCTTATCACATTAACTGTCATCATACATCAACCCCGGTAGCTCAGTAGTCGAGGCGTATACCTGGTAATTCAGGGATCGCAGGTTTGAAACCCAGCAGTGGAATGTTATGTTATCCTCTGTATGAGATTTTGACCACATAATAATATGACTTGAGCTTACTGCTGGCAGAACGCGACCCTTAAGGAACTTAGTAAGGCAGTATAATAAGTCTATTATTTATTAATTCTTTGAGGCTGATAATTGATGAGATTTTGTATATGACTTGGGCTTACTGCTGGCAGAACGCGACCCTTAAGGAACTTAGTAAGGCAGTATAATAAGTCTATTATTTATTAATTCTTTGAGGCTGATAATTGACATGGCCCCCAGAACCTTGTCAACTACCATGGGTAACAATAATTATATCATTTACTGATGTGCGCACTTTCACGATCTTAATCTCTCCTCCTATGATGAGAAGTACTCCAGCGGATATCCACATGTAACTCCATGAGTTTCCACAATTTCTATTCTATTCGTTGTGATTGGACAAAACAAATTTAAAGATTTTGAATAAAGTACCGATTCTAATAGTCTGATAGTCACCGACACGACACAGAATCGTTGTTGACGATAAACATTATGTCGGTAGGGTGGAGGAAATAATCAACTTTTTTTTTTTGGTTTAACGTCTCTTTAAAATTTATTAGTCATTTGAGACGAGAGTTTTACTCTCCTTTTGCTAGAAACTTGTAAAGTTGCTACACACATTGACCTCACCCAGTCTAGGTTGGGCCGGAAAAAAGGCCATTATGACCAGGGCGCAAATCTACGTGGAAACCAACTTGGTAAAACCTCCCTGGACGTTGCTGAACTTCAGTAATCTAAGGGGTACTGGTGAATTCAACGTGCCATAGACGCTGGTATAGCCAGTGTCTATGGCAACTCTGATTGGTTCGAAAATATCTTTAATGTCATGTCGATGGCTATCAGACGAGAGGAAATAGTATATAATGGTTATTGGATCTCATTCGACATTCGACAAAAGAAAGAACTTTGCAGGAAGCTCCCTCTATATAATACAAGATAACATTGTGCATCTCAAAATACAGAACAAATACAGACAAAACAGTTGAACATTTGATTAATCAAATATCAGACTTACGTTCAGGTGGTTTTGGATAACATCCACTAAAGGCATCTCCTGTATATCCATCTGGACAGGTGCAGATTGGTGTATGATTGATGACTTTACAGTCTGCGTTGTATCCACAAGATCCGGGACATGGGTCACGGCACTTTTCACTAATACAAGCTTCTTGACTTGGGCATTCTGAGTTCATGACACATTCGGGTCGACAGTTTGGTGGGCTTCCAATATAGTTGAGTAAACATGAACAGGATGGTGTTCCACGGATGTCTCTACATTCAGAATATGGACCACAAGGTGATGGATAACATGGGTTCACATATTCAGGAGGTGATTCTTGAGGTGGGGGAGCTGAAAATTATAAAAACCGCTATTAGGTAAGGTATGTCATCATCATAGGTTAACAGCCATGGGACTGGTTTGCAATAACTCGCCATGAGTTGTTGATACTTGAGAATCCTTGCGGATAATGCAGTAGCTTCTCCTTGCTTTCTCTATGGATAATGGGAAAGATATCGTTTCAAGCCATCGGATAATGCAGTAGCTTTTGGATATCGGATAATGCAGTAGCTTCAAGCTTCTCCTTGCTGTCCGCATGGGTGATGGAAAATATATCGTTTCCAACCCTTCCTTTAGTCGCCTTTTACGAATGGCATGGACTTGGGTGTCATGGAAGTATTCTTTTTAAGTCCCCCTATCCACAGGGGTGAGGTAGGTAAAGGAGGGGTTAAAGACATCCTATCTGATCTTGACTCATTTTTGAGTTGACAAAATAAAAAAAATCACCCAATGATTGTTGTTTTAGCCGTAATTCTCTTCAAATCTACAGTTCTTCCCAGTTTTTGGTACACGCTTGAAAAAAGTTTTTATGTTCCTTGCCTAGCACTTGATGGTGTGCGTTCCAGGCAGTCCTGGTGCTTTGAATCGGCTATACTGAGTACGAATGTCTGGTCGCTTGATATCTTGATATGATAGTTCTCTAGCAATGATTTTAGCTAAATGTGAAATTAGAAGGGCCGCATATCTTTCCCCCACCCAAATTTTCTCTCTACGGGCTTTGTTGACATGCACTTGCACAGAAAATGCTGTAACGAGCACTAAATTTTTACGTCCTCACGAGGGCCGGTTCTACGCTATGCACCAGGAAGGCCTGGAACGCATATCATCACAGTTCCAGCCAAGGGCCATCAAAATCTATTCGGTAAACTCATATCAATCTGTTTCTACCGTTTTAATTAATCATGCATCTATAAATGGAAGAACGGTTAATTTTGTGAGAAAAACCGCTACTACAATAACAAAAACTAAATTTTTATCAAACTAAAAATAAACTGACTAAGTTTTGCTAAGTTTTTAACTGAATAAATTTTTATGTTACAAATTTATTTAAGATTCCATTTTTACTTTTACATGTGAGTGGATCGCAGGACGTCATGCTTGACTATGAGATGGCAGAGAATTTAAATACAAAAAAAAAAAAAAAAATATTTCAGCTCAATCGGACAATGGGAAGTGGGTAAATTTAATTTCTAAGATTTAACCACAAACATACATACATAGTAAGCTAAATAAAAGACTTTAAAAAATGATCTTCAACAACTACCGGGCAAACATAGAATGGAATCAATGGAACGGCATACATAATAAGGAAGACACTGATGTAATTGAAAAGTGATGAACAGCCCTTAGGAACATTGTTTGCTCTTGGGTTCTCCATCATTAAACCATACTTTTTTTATGAGAAATATGTAAAATGAAGAAAATTTCACTGATCATACTTATGTACAACAAACCGTACTGTGAAGAGCAAAATGATTTTCTTTATTTATAGATTCAGAAAAAATACATATATAATGTATGTATGTAAGTTTCCAAAAACACCTTGTTACCCTAAACGACAAAAAAAAAAATACTTACGAGGTGGTATTGGTGAACATCTGATTCTGGGATCTCCAGTGAAGCGAGCTTTGCAAGTACAAATTGGCACATGGTTGTTGACTCTGCAGTTGGCATTCTGACCACAAGTTCCTGGACATGGATCCACACACTTCTGATTGAAACAGGCTTTGTTGAGCGGACAATCAGTATTGACAGTACATTCTGGCCTACAGGCAGGTGGACTTCCAAAGTAGTTTGGTAAACAAGAGCACACTGCTTGCTGGTTGACTTCACGACATTGACTGTTAGGTCCACAGGGTGATGGTTGACATGGGTTTGTATAAACTGGTTCATGAAGAACAGGTTTACATTGTACGAATGGACTTCCAGTCGTTCCAGAAGGACAAGAGCACATGACAGCGTGGTTGACAACATCACAAATAGCGCCTTCTCCACAAGTTCCTGGCGTGCATGGGTTCTTACATTTATTTCTGATACAAGCTTTGTTTCGCGGACAGTCGGAATTCTGAACACATTCGGGTCTGCACGACACATATCCGTCTCCGAAGTAATCTGGCAGACACACACAGACACCATCTCTACATTCGGCGTTGGGTGCGCAGTTACATGTGTCTTCTTGGACGACAGGTTGTTCAGCTGCTGAAAAAAAAGCAATGACAAAAATGAGATCTATTTATGAGATCAAATTATGAACACTTCTCTGTTTTATGGACGCTCATGTATCAAAGATGTTTAGAGGTTGTTACCAAATGTCCATCAAAATCCAAAATATACGCTTCAAGATAGGTAGAATCCAAAAATTGAATACAAAAAATTCAATAATATTTAACAAATTGATATTAAACATCCTATTGGTAACTTTAATTATACTACCATTATTTATGACGAGGATTCACTTACGCAACAGCAAACCTACCATGTAAAACTACGCCGAACATGATCTGAGAGATGCTGAAGTGTTCCTACTCCACCAAAGCAATCGTTAAATAGAAATTTTACTCTATGAACGAATCTACATACAATGGTCAATGAGTAAAGGTAAATGACTCAACGCGATCGTGGACACTGTTCTAAACTTTGTGTATGAGAGGAACCAGCTGACTGATCACATGGAACCTGAGTTATCAACAGACGCCCAACAATAACAACACCAACCAGTCAGTTTCCTTGAAATGACAGGGTTCCATACTAAGAAAATATCTGCGAAGTAGACGAAACTCGAGTCTGAAGTGGGAAGTAACTGAATCCCCTCATAAATAATAGTAGTGTTTTTTTTTAAAAAAAAAATAACCGTTCATCTGCCACCCCCCGATTTTGAGAGAATTAGGTACATAGGTCGGACTTGATTTAAGTATGTCACCAATTTTTGTCACTTCTAGTGGTTACCTTCCAAACAAGAGTTATTCTTTAGAAAAAAAAACATCAAGAGAAAAGTTCTTACGTTCTGGTGGTTTTGGATAGCACGAGCTGAACGCATCTCCAATAAATCCTTCTGGACAAGTACAGATTGGGCTGTGATTGATGACTTTGCATTGCGCATTGTACCCACATGACCCTGGACATGGATCTATACATTTCTCTCGGATGCAGGCTTTATCGAATGGACATTCTGAGTTTTGGATACATTCGGGCCTACAATTTGGTGGAGCTCCAATATAAATGGGCAGACATGAACAAGAGGGTGATCCATTGATGTCTCTACATTGTGAGTAAGGACCACATGGTGATGGCACGCAAGGGTTGACATACTCAGGTGGAGATTCTTGTGGGCGAGGTGCTGAAAATTAGAAATTTCAAAACATGATGAGTACATTTTAAGGAGAAATCAGTAAGTCCCACTGATCATCAGATTTCTGTTAAATTCCAAAAAATATGACCAAAAAGGGGAACTTAGTACATCTCCATTTTGTAAAATGTGCCTAATGAAGGAACAGTATTACAAATGCAATATCTATTCAAGGTAGACATCTCTGTGGCAAGGTGTGCATCACACTCTGCTTGTACCAGGGAGGTATCTCGAATCCTGGTCGCGTCGAAAATTTTCAGAAGTTTTTTTTTCGAACTTTCTACTTGAATCTGGTTGTGTTTGGGCATAACTCAGCCTCCTGAGTCAATGGAGTAGATGTGGTTATAGCGACAAGTAGTAGCATTATGAGGTGATTTATAAGTATAGTTTGGTCTATTGTGGTGATTGTTCAAAAATACCTTGCAATGCTACAAAATTGTGATAAAATAACACAAAGAAAAATACATTTACATGTTTTTTTTTTTTTTTNTTTTTTTTTTTTTTTTTTTTTTTTTTTTTACATTTCCATATATAAACAGCCTTTATCGTCGCAGCCATTGAAAACGGGTAATCCGTGCATTACGTCCCAATTAGAGTAATTATTTTATAAAAAGTAAGTGCTTCCGGCTAAATCTCTAATAATAAAACTCAATGCAACGATAAATGTATGTGCGTATGTAGTCTACTTGAGAATGTCGTAACAGCCGGGAGCGCTCGTTATATTTGTAGTTGATACAAAAATAATTTACTGAAATTTATATAGTAAAACTAGCAGGATACGCCCGCTTCGCTTGGCGCCTTATAGGCATGACCGTTTATAGTTTTAGCGCCTCTTTCGCGATGAAAAGTAGCCTATGTCCTTTCCTAAAGTTTAGTCTATCTTCATACCAAATTTCATCAAAATCGGTTCAGTAGTTTAAGCGTGAAAGCGTAACATACATACNAATTTTAGGTTGTCCAGTAAACCCAGGCTTGCAAGAACATATTGGACTATGGTTGACAACTCTGCAGTTTGCATTCTGACCACAAGTGCCAGGACATGGATCAACACATTTTTGATTTCGACACGCTTTGTTCAATGGACAGTCTGTATTGACAGTACATTCTGGTCTACAAGATGGCGGACTTCCAAAGTAGTTTGGCAAACAAGAGCACACAGCTTGCTTGTTGACTTCTCGACATTGACTGTTAGGTCCACAGGGTGATGGTTGACATGGGTTTGTATAAACTGGTTCATGAAGAACAGGTTTACATTGTACAAATGGACTTCCAGTTGTTCCGGGAGGACAAGAGCACATGACAGCGTGGTTGACAACATCACAAATAGCGCCTTCTCCACAAGTTCCAGGCGTGCATGGGTTTTTACATTTATTTCTGATACAAGCTTTGTTACTTGGACAATCACTGTTGAGGACACATTCGGGTCTGCACGACACATATCCATCTCCGAAGTAATCTGGCAGACACACACAGACACCATCTCTACATTCGGCGTTGGGTGCGCAGTTACATGTGTCTTCTTGGACCACAGGTTGTTCAGCTATAACATAAAATAATACATATTTATTTCATCCAAACATCTGATAATCTGTATCAAAATTAATTATAAAAATATTTGGATTAGGTCAGTTGAAATTCAAATGACTACACATATCTCGGATCCGGGTGCCTCCACAGCATTGACACTTGTAGAAGTGGACGGGAGTCATTGGGCGCCTTATTGTAGAGGATAGTGACATAACTGAGTGAAGCCTGAGATATTACTCTGGCAGGCGGGCAAACTAATATTGTTCCATTTTCAGGCAAGATATTTCTAAGTCGTTCCCAGAGGTCTGGGAACGACAATAATATTGAAGAACCTCATAACTTGAAGCGGAAAAAGCTCACAAAAGAACTCTTATAGACTGGAGTGATTCTTTGTGGCCCCCTGTATTCAAAACAGCGTGAAAGTTGTCGAAAGCAGTAAAAACCCACAACAACGGATCACAAGAAGAGGTTTCACCTTTTGAAAATAAGGTGTTCTTCTCACTATAAAGCCAAAGTTTGTTACTGTCTGCTTTAAGTATTTTTACACTAGTCCGATAGCCACCGACACGACACAGTAAAAAATATCTCTGGCAACGATAAACATTATGTCGGTAGGGTGGAGAAAAATATCGGTGGATGGGGAAAATAATCATTTGAGTTATGGGATTTCTGAAATGACTGATTCTCTCAAGCCACTCGCATGACTAGACACGATAAAAAATATCGTTGACAACAATAAACATTATTTTGGTAGTATGGAGAAAAATATCGGTGGGTGGAGAAAATAATCATTTGAGTTATGGGATTTCTGAAGTGAGTAATTCACTTAAGCGGCCCACATTACAGAACACGATAAAAAGTATCGTTGACAACGATAAACATTATATCGGTAGTGTGGAAAACATATCGGTGGGTGGAGAAAATCATTTGAGTTATGGGATTTCTGAAATGACTGATTCACTTAAGCCGTCTGCATGACAAGACACGATAAAAAATATCGTTGACAAAGATAAACATTATGTCCATAGGGTGGATAAATTAGTATCGGGTAGTGTAAATTGAGCTTTATCAGGAATAATAGATGTACATAAGATACTTACGTTCAGGTGGTTTTGGATAACATCCACTAAAGGCATCTCCCGTATATCCATCTGGACAGGTGCAGATTGGTGTATGATTGATGACTTTACAGTCTGCGTTGTATCCACAAGATCCGGGACATGGGTCTTGACATTTTTCATTAATACATGCTCTATCATTCGAACATTCAATATTAGATGTACATTCTGGTTTACAATTTGGTGGCGAACCAAGATAGGTTGGAAGACAAGAGCAAGATGGAGTTCCTCCAATATTTCTACATTCTGAGTTAGGTCCACATGGTGATGGATAGCATGGGTTGACAGCCACTTCAACATCTTCTTGTGGAGGTGGCGTGGCAGCTGAAATAAAACGGTATGGATTTGAATTTTTATAGACCAAAAAAAGGAGCACCTCTCGTTTCTGAAACAACCAACTGTTTCATTTTACTATGAAGTTGATGGTATCAGCTGGCTCGCTACGAATTCTAGACTAACAAAAGGTACAACTGAACAATGGAGAATTTTGGGCCGAAATTTAAGAATGCAGTTCATAAAGTTAAAAAGAAAAGGATGAGAAGGTGTGTATTCTCTGTGTTATATTATGTCATATTTTGGTTCAACACTTAAAACAAATTATTTAAATGTAGACCTTGGCAATCTAGATCCTACATCACTTTGAGGGAATGCTTTTGCGCTGTAACCCTTCGTATGTAAAAAAAATGTAAATGTAGAATTTCTTTGTGGTAAGGCCCAACGGCCACCTCACAATTTTTGTGGGTATCACAGCATTACTAAGAGCCTCTTGCACTAATAATCTCTTCAAACTTCAACTTTACTCTGGTAATGCCGCTACTGGTAGGTACTGACGTTAAAGTAGCTTCTCAAGTTCTGTCTGATCTGGGAAGATGTTTATCAGAATTAAGAAGGTACAATTGCTTTCAGATAGACTGCGGCCGTAATGTCAACGTCCCAATGTAATGTCTAACGATCTACTGGGAAAGAATCGCAGTAGGGGGGTGGTTTATTGGGCAGGTCTGCTTCACCTTACTTGGAGATAGGGGATTCGGTAAAACGGGTCCTTTATTTCTGGTTCCTGAGTGGTGTATATTAACCCCACACTGTCTATGTGCATTTTGTTCATTTTCGATCTTCCTATCCTGCTTATTGTCTTTGCTGCAAGGCTGACGGAGCACATTAGGTGGAACAGCAGAAAATTCCACCTCCCCGGGAAGCAAAAAAAAAAGACTGCGGCCGTAAGGAGCTCACTTCTAAATAACTTCCCGGAAATACAAATATAATCCAATATCACACGTGAATTGGAAGAATCTATGCCATCAGCTATTAGTTAATAAACGACGAATCCTATATTTTACTTACGTGGTATCTTTGAGCATCGAATTTTAGGTTGTCCAGTAAACCCAGGCTTGCAAGAACATATTGGACTATGGTTGACAACTTTGCAGTTTGCATTCTGACCACAAGTTCCAGGACATGGATCAACACATTTTTGATTTCGACAAGCTTTGTTCAATGGACAGTCTGTATTGACAGTACATTCTGGTCTACAAGATGGCGGACTTCCAAAGTAGTTTGGCAAACAAGAGCATACAGCTTGCTTGTTGACTTCTCGACATTGACTATTAGGTCCACAGGGTGATGGTTGACATGGGTTTGTATAAACTGGTTCACTAAGAACAGGTTTACATTGTACAAATGGACTTCCAGTCGTTCCAGGAGGACAAGAGCACATGACAGCGTGGTTGACAACATCACAAATAGCGCCTTCTCCACAAGTTCCAGGAACACATGGGTTCTTGCACTTGTATCTAATACAAGCTTTGTTTCGGGGGCAATCGTTATTAAGGACACATTCGGGTCTGCACGACACATATCCGTCTCCGAAGTAATCTGGCAGACACACACAGACACCATCTCTACATTCGGCGTTGGGTGCGCAGTTGCATGTGTCTTCTTGGACAACAGGTTGTTGGGCTGTAACATAAAATGAATCATTTACTACTACTGAAAAAGAAATCAAAATGAGACAAACTCTGTTTGTAGCGTAACCACTTGCTATAATAATGAATGGAAAAAATGTACCGTCTGCAATCAGTATACCAGCCCCTTTCTTTTTATAGCTCATAACCAGCCCCAGTAACTCAGTAGTTGAGGCGTTTGCCTGGTAATCCAGGGGTCACGGGTTCAAAACCTAGCCGGAGCTGTTATGTTATCCTCCATACGAGATTTTGACCACATAATAATACGACTTGGGCTTACTGCTACATTTGATTGTATTATGCTAAATCCTAACTCCTAATAGAGATGGTTCTTCATAAATAGCAGGGGTGCCCAACCTTTATAGAAGAAGATCTACTATAAAGTCTCAGATAATCGCCGCGATCAACCCAAACACACACTTTTCAACACAATGGTAATGAATATGAAAATTTATCCTTACTTGTCGAAGGGTTCTTAAAAAGGTTCAAAATAAAGGAGGAATATTTCAAAGAAAATGTCATGAGAAAATAACAGGGGTAAAATAACAATCAACAAATACTAGTTATCTAATGATAGGTTTGACTTTCTCTCCTCTCATTTACAAGTTTGTTGAAGTTTGGTGAGTAGGACGATAATACTAGGGTCAGGCATTGCTCGGTGTATTTGTCGGTTAAACTCGGTCGGTTTATATTTTTCACCATCTTCATGTAAGAAAAAGCGGATTCACAGTGGTAGGTTGAGCCAAAGAGTGAATGTAACATTTCAATACTTCTTCTTAGGTTTGGATTCTTATGTCTGCAGAGCAGATTCCAAAAGTTTTCTTTCTCTGATCTGACTAGGTACCTACCCTACTACCAGTGGACAATTTCCCTCATTTCTATTTTCTCCTCCTAATTCTCATGAGTTCTCAAGGAGATGTAAACTTGCGTGTTGTCTGTTGTGTGAGATGTAAACCTCGTTCACAATTATTTTGTACTTTATATTGCTACAAAAACATTGTTGTATGCATTTAGAATTTTAGAGCGTCATCTCATCTCTCTGGACGTGATTAACCCAAAATCACTCGATGATCGACCGATCGGTTGCGATCGACGGGTTGGGCAGCCCTAATATATATCATCTCTTCTCTGCTAAAATATTCTCGAGTGTACATGGTGAGTCGACACATCCGGACATCAGAAACGGGTCAACCGCATGAAGAGGAACATCCATCCTCCCACCCCAAACACCAAGAAGAAGATAGAAAAAAACGCAATTGGGCTTACCCACAAATTTCTCTCATAACACTAAATTTCAAAGTTACAAACCTCAATCTGAAGTCCTTTCCGCATTGCTATAGACATGTATTTACCATGCCCTGTTGCATTTCTTATAGTAAAAAAGTTTACACTTACGTTCTGGCGGTTTTGGATAGCACGAGCTGAACGCATCTCCAATGAATCCTTCTGGACAAGTACAGATTGGGCTGTGATTGATGACTGTACAGACAGCGCCGTACCCACATGACCCTGGACATGGATCTATACATTTCTCTCGGATGCAGGCTTTATCAAATGGACATTCTGAGTTTTGGATACATTCGGGTCTACAATTTGGTGGAGCTCCAATATAATTGATTAGACAAGAACAAGAAGGAGCACCATTGAGGTTCCTACATTCTGAATATGGACCGCAAGGTGATGGTACACAAGGATTAATTGGTTCCGGTACATCTTCTTGAGGTGGTGGAGGAGCTGTAATGGGAAAAACGGTACAAAAGATGATAAAGTAAGTTTGTTGCCAAGTCATAACATATTTAAGTATGTACAAAATCTACAGTTCTAACTTCTCACATTTTCTTATATCTGATTTTGGAATCTGTTTTTAGTTGTTTTTTTTATGTATAATGAAGGTCGAACGAAGCCGATTCTCTCAAAAAGTTTTGATAAAATGTACACCCAAAGGGTATTCGGGTGTACATTCCTGTATATGAGTCTTTGGAAAATTCTATTTGACCTATCGGACAATTGTTAAGTTTACGTTGAAAAGTTTCATTTAAAAAACATATGACATGGTCAAATAAATGGGTACCTTTGTTTTACACCCTATACCCTATACGTCCTCACGATGACCGGTTCTATGTACCAGGAATGTATATCAACGCAGTTTCAGTCAAAAGCCATCAAAACATTTTCGGTAACTTCATTTCAACCATTCTTCAAAAACCTGACTCTGGGAATGGGGGAATAGTTGATTTTATAATAAAATAAAATAATAATGGTCCTTATTTATACTGCCCGAATAGGACTAAATAATCCCATTACACCGGCAGTTTTTTTGGATGCTATTATTATGTGGTAAATATCTCAAAATAAATGAGGATGAAACTGTATGGATTGGCTGGGTTTGAACCCACGCCTTACCGTTTACCAGGCAAGCGTCTTACCACAGCACCACCAACACATAGGTGTATTTTTTGAGGGGCAACGTTACAACAACAACAACAACAACAACGGCGATATCCGATATCAATCAATCATCGTTTCCGACGGTAGTCGGATGTATGCGACTGCACCGCTAAGGTTTAGAAGTTTCGTCATACATCTAATCTTTGAGGCCAATTATTAGTACGAAAAATCAACTTACGTGGTATTCTGTTACAATAAGACAATGCATCGCCAGTGAATCCAGGTTTGCAAGTACAAATAGGACTGTGATTGACGACCCGGCAGTTGGCATTCTGACCACAAGAGCCAGGACAAGGATCGACACACTTCTGATTTTGACAAGCTTTGTTGAGGGGACAATCAGTATTGACAGTACATTCGGGTCTACATCCCGGTGGACTTCCAAAGTAGTTTGGTAAACAAGAGCACACAGCTTGCTTGTTGACTTCACGACATTGACTGTTAGGTCCACAGGGTGATGGTTGACATGGGTTTGTATAAACTGGTTCATGAATAATAGGTTTACAGTGTACAAATGGACTTCCAGTCGTTCCGGGAGGACAAGAGCACATGACAGCGTGGTTGATAACATCACAAATAGCGCCTTCTCCACAAGTTCCTGGGGTGCATGGGTTCTTACATTTATTTCTGATACAAGCTTTGTTACTTGGACAATCACTGTTGAGAACACATTCGGGTCTGCACGACACATATCCGTCTCCGAAGTAATCTGGCAGACACACACAGACACCATCTCTACATTCTGCGTTGGGTGCACAGTTACATGTGTCTTCTTGAACCACAGGTTGTTCAGCTGGAAATATAAAAATAATATTTTTCAAAGAATTTTTTCTGTGACTATCACAAATCATCATTGAAGGAACATTTGAAATTACGTTCAATTTGTAACTGTAGAGTTTTAATTTACTGAAATGCGAAATTGAAAGATTCTACATTTAAAGGTGCGTACGTATTGATATTGTACATTTCTAGATACGTAGAACCGATAAAATCGGCGTACATAATAAAAATCGGGTGGTCGGGCCTTAAGTTGCACAATTGCCAGTTAACGTTGATCGAAATGAATTGAGTATGAAACTAGTCAGTTCTAATTAACATCCTTATATTTTTAATTGTCAAGAGAAGATATAGTAATGTATCTGCCTTTTTAATCTTATTATGTATGATATTTGGGGTTTATTTGATCTTTGGAGCTCGACGTTACTGCCAGTCATATCAAAGGTTAAATGAAGGTTATCTATACAGGAATATAAAAAAACCCATGTGGGAAGGTGGCCACAATATTAATGTTAACAAACAAACCAATACTTGGTATGGGTGCAGTACTGGTGACATTGGTTTGTAGTTGGTTTTAAATGGGTCTCATGTAATTCTATTTTATGTATAATCGCATTTTCCAATGTATTTCTTATGTATCATGTATTAATTTTATGTATATCTCATGTATTTTTTTCCTTGTGTATTGCAAATGTATATTCTTTCTCCTTTGTGTATACAGGGTGTCTCAAAAGTCCGAGACCACCTGAATATCTTTTGAACGGCTTTATGTGGAGTTTTGAAATTTTGCATTATTATATACCAAAAAAAAAACAACTGATGGTGTGACCAACTTTTCAGGGGCGGGTGCCATGTGGCCCCCAGGGGTTCCAACTTTTGTTTTATAAATACGAACCCCATTCTTGTGATATATTTTCAGAAAGACGATAGAATTAGAAGTACTTAGCAAAAAAAATGACACGTCTAACGTGTTTAATTTCAAAATGGCGTTTTGAAATTTTGCATGATATTATATCCTAAATAAAACCACCTTATGATGTGACTAATTTGTTCAGGGGCGGGTCCCATGTGGCCCCCAGAGGGTCCTACTTGTTTTTTAAATACGAACCCCCATCTTGTGATACATTTTCAGAAAGACAATAGAATTAGAAGTACTTTGCAAAACAAATTACGTGCCTAGCTTGTTTGGTTTCAAAATGGCGGTCATTTGCAATTTCCAAGATATGACTTCCAAGAGTGTCTAAAACCAGGCGCATTATTTGCAATGGAATATTGAATGATTGCATAGGACACCAATGTCGAGGGACCTGTTTTTTTAGACATACTTCGCCTAGTTTTAGACACTCTTGGAAGTCATATCTTGGAAATTTCAAATGGCCGCTATTTTGAAACCAAATACGCTAGACGTGTAATTTTTTTGCAAAGTACTTCTAATTCTATTTTCTTTCTGAAAATGTATCACAAGATGGGGGTTCGTATTTAAAAAACAAAAGTTGGACCCCCTAGGTGCCACATGGGAACCGCCCCTGAAACATTGATCACACCATCAGGTGGTTTAATTTGGGATATAATACCATGCAAAATTTCAAAACTCCACATAAAGTTGTTGAAAAGATATTCAGGTGGTCTCGGACTTTTGGGACACTCTGTATATTTCCTATGTATTCTTTGTAAATATTATGTATTTATTTTATGTAATCGAAATGTAATGTGCAGGGACATGCATACTATATGTATATGTATGTCCAAAAGACAATAAAATATAATAATGGACAGAATCAAACTTACGTTCGGGTGGTTTTGGATAACATCCACTAAAGGCATCTCCCGTATATCCAACTGGACAGGTGCAGATTGGTGTATGATTGATGACTTTACAGTCTGCGTTGTATCCACAAGATCCGGGACATGGGTCACGACACTTTTCACTGATACAAGCTTCTTGACTGGGACATTCTGAGTTCATGACACATTCTGGTCGACAATTTGGTGGAGCTCCAATGTAACCAGAATTACAGGAACAAGAAGGACCACCGTTGATGTTTCTACATTCTGAGTAAGGTCCACAAGGTGAGGGCACACAAGGGTTGGCAGGAGGCTCTGGAATATCTTCCTGAGGTCGAGGAGGAGCTGAAACAGAGATATAATTATCTTGTCATAATTGTANATGTATCATTTGATTGATAAACTTTCTATCCAAATTACAAGCCTTGAAGAAATCTATCAAAGGAACCAAAAGTCAATGTATCATTTGATTGATAAACTTTCTATCCAAATTACAAGCCTTGAAGAAATCTATCAAAGGAACCAAAAGTCAATGTATCATTTGATTGATAAACTTTCTATCCAAATTACAAGCCTTGAAGAAATCTATCAAAGGAACCAAAAGTCAATGTATCATTTGATTGATAAACTTTCTATCCAAATTACAAGCCTTTTTTTACTTGAAGAAATCTATCAAAGGAAACAAAAGTCAATGTATCTTTTGATTGTAAACTTTCTATCCAAATTACAAGCCTTTTTTTACTTGAAGAAATCTATCAAAGGAACCAAAAGTCAATGTGTCATTTGATTGATAAACTTTCTATCCAAATTACAAGCCTTTTTTACTTGAAGAAATCTATCAAAGGAACCAAAAATCAATGTATCATTTGATTGATACACTTTCTATCCAAATTACAAGCCTTTTTTTACTTGAAGAAATCTATCAAAGGAACCAAAAGTCAGTGTATCATTTGATTGATAAACTTTCTATCCAAATTCTATCTATCAGAAAAAAAAGGAAATCATTGTAATATTTCACTTACGTGGAATTCGTGAACACCGGATCCTGGGCTCTCCTGTGAATCCTGATTTACAAGAACAAACTGGGCTGTGATTGATAACTCGGCAGTTGGCATTCTGTCCACAAGTTCCAGGACAAGGATCAACACACTTCTGATTGTAACAGGCTTTGTTAAGAGGACAATCAGAGTTGACAGTACATTCTGGTCTACATCCAGGTGGACTTCCAAAGTAGTTTGGCAAACAAGAGCACACAGCTTGCTGGTTGACTTCACGACATTGACTGTTAGGTCCACAGGGTGATGGTTGACATGGATTTGTATAAACTGGTTCATGAAGAACAGGTTTACATTGTACAAATGGACTTCCAGTCGTTCCAGGAGGACAAGAGCACATGACAGCGTGGTTGACAACATCACAAATAGCGCCTTCTCCACAAGTTCCTGGCGTGCATGGGTTCTTACATTTATTTCTGATACAAGCTTTGTTTCGTGGACAGTCGGAATTCTGAACACATTCGGGTCTGCACGACACATACCCGTCTCCGAAGTAATCTGGCAGACACACACAGACACCATCTCTACATTCTGCGTTGGGTACACAATTACATGTGTCTTCTTGAACGACAGGTTGTTCAGCTGCTGAAAAAGAGTTAATACCGATTAGATTTGGTTAACCTGTGATATCAAACTGAAGCTCTTTTTAAAAGTTTATCAAAGTAGATTCAATGTTGTTACCAAATCTCTGCTAGGTTTGAGTATAAATTACAAAAAGTATAGTTTTTTTATGAACTTACGTTCTGGCGGTTTTGGATAGCACGAGCTGAACGCATCTCCAATGAATCCTTCTGGACAAGTACAGATTGGGTTGTGATTGATGACAGTACAGACAGCGCCGTACCCACATGACCCTGGACATGGATCTATACATTTTTCTCGGATGCAGGCTTTATCAAATGGACATTCTGAGTTTTGCAAACACTCAGGTCTACAGTTTGGTGAAGCTCCGATGTAGTTTGGTAAACAGGAGCAGGAGGGCGAACCATTGATGTCTCTACATTGTGAGTAAGGACCACATGGTGATGGCACGCAAGGGTTGACATACTCAGGTGGAGATTCTTGAGGGCGAGATGCTGTAAAATTAAATTGAAATAGTTTATCTTTGGGGGTAAGCCGGTATGTATTATAATACCTAAAAAGAACTTCCAGTGGTAGTGTCTGCGGTAGCCCTGTTCTACAGCTGTATTTATGAATTTATTCTATCGGAAACTTTGAGAGTTTTTGGTATGTTGTTGTTGTTGTTTTGGTAGCGGTGTTCCCCTTAAAATCAACTATTTTCTTCATTTTTACATCGAGGATTGGAATAATGGTAGAAAATTTGATATGAGGTAACCGAAAAAGTTTTGATGGCGCTAGACTAGAACTATGATGGTGTGCATTCCAGGTCGTCCTGGTGCGTAGAACAGGCCACCGTGAGGACGAGTTTTTATAATATCTTGGATTGTTGGCAACGATAAGCAAGAATTATCGAATGAACCCCGCGTATTTTTGAAGATCACGTCGGCAGTTACTGCGGAACAAACAGACAAATAGACGTTTCTATGTATAAAAATGGTGGATTCTAAAATTATTTTCTAAGAGGTTGACAATGAAATACTTACGAGGTATTCTATTACAATAGACCACCGGATCACCAGTGAAGCCTGGTTTGCAAGTACAATGAGGATTATGATTTGTCACTCGGCAATTGGCATTCTGAGCACAAGTTCCAGGACATGGATCGACACACTTCTGATTGAAACAAGCTTTGTTAAGAGGACAATCTGAGTTGACAGTACATTCTGGTCGACATCCAGGTGGACTTCCAAAGTAGTTTGGCAAACAAGAGCACACAGCTTGCTGGTTGACTTCACGACATTGACTGTTAGGGCCACAGGGTGTTGGTTGACATGGGTTCTTATAAACTGGTTCATGAAGAACAGGTTTACATTGTACAAATGGACTTCCAGTCGTTCCAGGAGGACAAGAGCACATGACAGCGTGATTTACTACATCACAGTTGGCACCTTCTCCACAAGCCCAAGACGTGCATGGGTTTTTACATTTATTTCTGATACAAGCTTTGTTACTTGGACAATCACTGTTGAGGACACATTCGGGTCTGCACGACACATATCCGTCTCCGAAGTAATCTGGCAGACACACACAGACACCATCTCTACATTCGGCGTTGGGTGCGCAGTTGCATGTGTCTTCTTGGACAACAGGTTGTTGGGCTGTAACATAAAATGAATCATTTACTACTACTGAAAAAGAAATCAAAATGAAAGTAAGACAAACTCTGTTTGTAGCGTGACCACTTGCTATAACATTGAATGTAAAAAATGTACCGTCTGCAATCAGTATACCAGCCCCTTTCTTTTTATAGCTCATAACCAGCCCCAGTAACTCAGTAGTCGAGGCGTTTGCCTGGTAATCTAGGGGTCACGGGTTCAAAACCTAGCCGGAGCTGTTATGTTATCCTCCATACGAGATTTTGACCACATAATAATACGACTTGGGCTTACTGTTACATTTGATTGTATTATGCTAAATCCTAACTCCTAATAGAGATGGTTCTTCATAAATAGCAGGCGTGCCCAACCTTTACAGAAGAAGATCTACTATAAAGTCTCAGATAATCGCCGCGATCGACCCAAACACACAATTTTGAACACAATGGTAATGAACATGAAATTTTATCCTTACTTGTCGAAGGGTTCTTAAAAAGGTTCAAAATAAAGGAGGAATATTTCAAAGAAAATGTCATGAGAAAATAACACGGTAAAATAACAATCAACAAATACAGAATTCGGTATTCTTGAACACCGAATTCTGGGCTCTCCTGTAAATCCCGGTTTACAAGAACAAACAGGGCTGTGATTGATTACGTTACCTGAAACCAGTTGGTTTCAGGTAACGTAAGATACTATGTGCAAAGATAGAATAGCGGAAGATACGTTCAGCAACAATGTGAGTCTTCGATGGCACTGATTTGCTGAATCTCGAACACGCGGGATCGAGTTTTAGAGGAACTTTAAATCTATGACCTAAACTTACGTTCAGGTGGTTTTGGATAACATCCACTAAAAGCATCTCCCGTATATCCATCTGGACAGGTGCAGATTGGTGTATGATTGATGACTTTACAGTCTGCGTTGTATCCACAAGAGCCGGGACATGGGTCACGACACTTTTCACTGATACAAGCTTCTTGACTGGGACATTCTGAGTTCATGACACACTCTGGTCGACAATTTGGTGGAGCTCCAATGTAACCAGAATTACAGGAACAAGAAGGACCACCGTTGATGTTTCTACATTCTGAGTAAGGTCCACAAGGTGAGGGCACACAAGGGTTGGCAGGAGGCTCTGGAATATCTTCCTGAGGTCGAGGAGGAGCTGAAACAGAGATATAATTATCTTGTCATAATTGTATTTTAACTAACTAATTTCCCGATCAAATTTGGATGTGCTCACAATGGTTGTATCTTTACCTGAAGAAAACTTGGAGTTTACCAACTGCAACCTTGAACCATCATAAATAAATGTTATTCAATTCCCTTCTGTTAAAAAGAAAAGAGTTCAGCAAGGTTTGAAATATCAGAAACTTTACTGGTTAATGGATAGATACTCTTCACTACCAGTCGAAAACAAGCTTCCGCTTTATAATCAGGTCCTAAAACCTATATGGACCTACGGTATCCAGCTCTGGGGCTGTACCAATGACTCTAATACGAAAATAATACATAGATTCCAGAATAATGTTTTGAGGACTATCGTCAATGCGCATGGTACATTTGAAACGAAGACCTACATCGCGATTTAAAGGTAGAACTAGTAACAGATGTTATTAAAAAAAAAAGCTCTTCCCACCAAGAAAGGCTCCGAGGCCATGTCAATCCTGAGGCCGTCCATCTCCTCGAGATCGACAACCTATATAGACATTTAAAAAGAAGAAAACTTCATGAGCTCACATAGAGCTCCATCCCTAGGTGCATCAGATTGCAACCACCTTCATAAGACGAGTCTTATGAAGGTGGTTTTTTTTAATATTAATATTTCAAGTTAGCATAATAAAGTTCATTAGATTTAAGTGTTTAGATTTCAATTATAATAAAATACCTTCATCGACCTTTTATTAAAAAAAAAAAAAAAAAAAACTAAAACAAAATTATATTTACCTGGAGGACAACCAATGAAATAACCAAAAATAATTTCAT
Organism: Pachypsylla venusta; assembly: GCA_012654025.1. Lineage (NCBI taxonomy): Eukaryota > Metazoa > Arthropoda > Insecta > Hemiptera > Aphalaridae > Pachypsylla > Pachypsylla venusta. The sequence continues at coordinate 19,535,797 of CM022882.1, forward strand.
ATTTGTAAAATAAAAAAAATGTTTTTTCAAGTCTAAAACAAAATCAGCACAAGTCAGTCCTACTGCTAAGACAGCTAGGAAACTATTAAAACTTGAGAAGATGGAGATAGACTCAAGACGGNTCTGGTCGACATCCAGGTGGACTTCCAAAGTAGTTTGGCAAACAAGAGCACACAGCTTGCTGGTTGACTTCACGACATTGACTGTTAGGTCCACAGGGTGATGGTTGACATGGGTTTGTATAAACTGGTTCATGAAGAACAGGTTTACATTGTACAAATGGACTTCCAGTCGTTCCAGGAGGACAAGAGCACATGACAGCGTGGTTGACAACATCACAAATAGCGCCTTCTCCACAAGTTCCTGGCGTGCATGGGTTCTTACATTTATTTCTGATACAAGCTTTGTTTCGTGGACAGTCGGAATTCTGAACACATTCGGGTCTGCACGACACATATCCGTCTCCGAAGTAATCTGGCAGACACACACAGACACCATCTCTACATTCTGCGTTGGGTGCGCAGTTACATGTGTCTTCTTGAATAACCGGTTGTTCGGCTGCTGAAAAAAAGTCAATATCAATTAGGTTTTTCTATAATACGAAATCAATTTCAAGCTCCTTCAGAGTACTTCGTCAATCTCTGATAGTTTTCTTTTTGAGATAATCTTTTCAGCGTTGTTATAGAATATCTATCGACGATAGTCGGAATTCTGAACACATTCGGGTCTGCACGACACATATCCGCGTATTAGAAACAACACCACCAGAGATAGACCCCTCTGAGAAATCTCTGCCCCGCTCCACCAAATGCACCCTGGCTCAGCTCCGATCTGGTTGGTGTCGTCTTCTTAATAACTACCAGTCCAGAATTGATGAAACTATTGAAAACATCTGCCCAAACTGCAAAGGAACACCACACGATGTTGCCCACATGTTTCACTGTGCAGCAAAACCCACAACTTTAGAAGTAAAATCACTCTGGACCCAACCAGTAGTTGCTGCACAGTTCCTTGATCTGGAGACAACTAGAGATGACGATGTGTGATGCTACATCAACAACAACGATAGTCGGAATAATTTTTACAAAAAATATGGTTTTAGCAACTTACGTTCTGGTGGTTTTGGATAGCACGAGCTGAACGCATCTCCAATAAATCCTTCTGGACAAGTACAGATTGGGCTGTGATTAATGACTTTGCATTGAGCATTGTACCCACATGACCCCGGACATGGATCTATACATTTCTCTCGGATGCAGGCTTTATCAAATGGACATTCTGAGTTTTGTAAACACTCAGGTCTACAGTTTGGTGGAGCTCCAATGTAGTTTGGTAAACAAGAACATGATGGAGAGCCACCAATATCTCTACATTGAGAATAGGGTCCGCACGGTGAGGGATAACATGGATTGACAGGTTCTGGGATATCTTCTTGTGGAGGCGGACGTGCTAAAAAGATATGAAAAATTTTTGAGAATTGGTTGGAGTGAGTATAAATTTGGTAAGGTGTCCGCTAAAGGATTGGATTCTGAAATATGAAAAATTGAACCCCCAGAGAAATAGATATATTGTAGCGGCATTTTCAGTGCTAAGCGTCAGCAGCTTCTACTTCCTCTAATAGTACTTCATTAACCGGGCTCCATCACTGAATTACGGGAAAGGTCTGCTGAAGTCAGGTGTGTAGAATGTAGCACTCTTGATAAGAAGACCATAGGTTGTATGGAAACCAAATTGTGAAAGTCTAAAATATGTATCACTTCTATTCCTACAGAATTTATTCGCTGCCAAAGTAATCTGAATCGTTTTGAATCAAAATATAAATATACTTACGAGGTATCCTATTACAGTAGACAACAGGATCACCGGTGAAGCCTGGCTTACAGGTACAATGAGGATTATGATTTGTCACTCGGCAATTGGCATTCTGACCGCAAGTTCCAGGACATGGATCGACACACTTCTGATTGAAACAAGCTTTGTTAAGGGGACAATCAGTATTGACAGTACATTCTGGTCTACAGGCAGGTGGACTTCCAAAGTAGTTTGGCAAACAAGAGCACACAGCTTGCTGGTTGACTTCACGACATTGACTGTTAGGTCCACAGGGTGAGGGTTGACATGGGTTTGTATAAACTGGTTCATGAAGAACAGGTTTACATTGTACAAATGGACTTCCAGTCGTTCCAGGAGGACAAGAACACATAACAGCGTGGTTGACAACATCACAAATAGCGCCTTCTCCACAAGCTCCCGGCAAGCATGGGTTTTTACATTTATATCTAATACAAGCTTTGTTACTTGGACAATCACTGTTGAGGACACATTCGGGTCTGCACGACACATATCCATCTCCGAAGTAATCTGGCAGACACACACAAACGCCATCTCTACATTCGGCGTTGGGTGCGCAGTTACATGTGTCTTCTTGGACCACGGGTTGTTCGGCTATAAGAAAGAAATGTATATTGATCATGTTATTATTGTAGGAATTGAGATTTGGCGTCCTTTCCAGTCAAATCCAACCTCTACAGAGGTTGATGGAGTGAGGAATGCTTCGCTAATCTTCAGCTTGTGATCTCGTAACTCCTCTCTCTGACTTAACTAACAGTTGGGATGCTAAGCAGTCCTTGCTCATCTCATTGTTTGTGTAATGATCACTCATAACTTGTAAACATTAATTTATTCTTTCATCACTCATATGAAATCTCCTTGGACCTTATTGTTGATTCTTGTGATGAGTGTTGAAAGTTGTCGAGATTTCTATTAAGGATTCATCCGATATTGTACTATCATTTGATAACTACTCACACGTTAAATCTATACGAAGTATAATTTTCATATAGCCATTTCATAAAAAATATAATACCCAAATGTAGGAAGCAAGAAGAAGCTACTGCATTATCCGTAAGGATTTTCTAGTATTAACAGCTCATGACGAGTTGTTGCAAACCAGCCCCATGGCTGCTAACCTAAGGTAATGGTAACATCCCACTTTGCGTCAGCAAGATTGCCAAGTGTGATGTCATATTTTCAAAAGTCAAATGAAAATAAGGCTACAATGAATAAATTAATGCAAATACGAGTTTTTTTTTAAAAAATTTGACTGAACGTCTCTTTAACATCTATTGGTCATTCAAGACGGGTTTTACCCTCCATTCGCTGGAAACTTGCATAACAGCTACCCACATTGACCCCACCCAGCCTGGGTTGGGCCGGAAAAATGAGCCAACGATACGTGGTGTTCCCAAGCGGTCACCCATCCAAGTACTGGCCACGCCCGACGTTGCTTAACTTCAGTGATCTGACGGGAACTGGTGTATTCAACGCGGTATGATCGTTGGCTAAATACGAGGGTGGTTCCATAAGATCATGGCCCAACCAACAAAGGGTTAATATATTTTAGTTCTGACAACATGTAACAATGTCTTGTACTGACAAATGATAATTCCTAGAGGCTAGTATTCAATTAGGAAGATATCCTTAGTATATAAACTGTATAAAGTAAAATAAATTTATTACACATTACGAGTAAAATTATGCAAATATTTTGAATATTTTACTTCTGACAGGAAATCTTTGATTCGGTTACAATGTGTTCAGCTCCTCCATGACAACGCCCCTGTCCTTACCGTCGTTATTGCAAAAGCTGCTAATAGTTCTTGCTGAGATTCTGAAATCTCTTTAAAGCCCAAACCTGACCCCCCGTGACTATTATTTATTTCAAACAGAAATCCGAGCTACGACAAAAAAAAAAGAGTAATGAAGAGATCAGGTCGACTGTTTTAGAGTATTTTGACTGTAAGGATACTAACTACTTATTGGCGGACATAGAGATGTTATCCAAAAGATGTAAATAATGTATTGAAACCAAAGGGGATTAAGTCGAAAAATAAGACACATTGGGTTTTTATTTTTCTTCTCAATCTAGGTTAGGTCATGAACTTTTGGAACTGCCCTCGTACATTTCAAACAAAGTCTGTGGTACAGGCTCTACTAAAAACTACCACGGAACATATAACATTTTTGAACTAAACTTACGTTCAGGTGGTTTTGGATAACATCCACTAAATGCATCTCCCGTATATCCATCTGGACAGGTGCAGATTGGTGTATGATTGATGACTTTACAGTCTGCGTTGTATCCACAAGATCCGGGACATGGGTCACGACACTTTTCATTAATACATGCTTCTTGATTCGGACATTCTGAGTTACTTATACATTCTGGTCGACAATTTGGTGGAGCTCCAATATAATTTGGTCTACATGAACAGGAAGGACCACCGTTGATGTTTCTACATTCTGAGTAAGGTCCGCAAGGTGAGGGCACACAAGGGTTGGCAGGAGGTTCTGGAATATCTTCTTGAGGTGGAGGTCGTGCTGAAATGAACAAAGGATGTTTACAATAATTATTATTTTTCTTTTTATAAAACACTAAATGCCAAAAAGTCAGGACTCATCCTTTCAGAGATAATTTTATTATATGAATTGAGCATTTTTTTTCCACCTAAAATTTTGTGGGCGGTTGAAAAGAGGCACCTACCGGCTTTCATCTGAATCCCCCATTTTCGTCAAACATTTTTTTCCGTTTTTTAGTGACGAGAAAATAAGACCTAAGAGTTTCATTGCTGCCTCCATTCATTAAATTGAACACCAGCTCCTCTCTGGCTATTAGTTTTTTATTACATTCGGTGTGGGTGGTAAAAAATGCCTCAGGCACTGCACTCGCCTAGTGGTTACCTTCCACTCAAGAGTCTATTTTTTTTTTAAAAAAATAGATGGTGCCAAACGTATCCAAAAGCAATATTTGAATGATCATTCACTTAAAATTTATTGGATTTAAAATAAAGGTACATTTTTTTTAAGAAAATATAACTGGACTTACGCGGTATTCTGCTACATCGAATTCTTGGTTCTCCAGTAAAACCAGCCTTGCAAGAGCACAGCGGACTATGATTGATCACTCGGCAATTAGCATTCTGACCACAGGATCCTGGACATGGATCAATACATTTTTGGTTAACACAGGCTTTGTTAAGTGGACAATCAGAGTTGACAGTACATTCTGGTCTACATCCTGGTGGACTTCCAAAGTAGTTTGGCAAACAAGAACACACAGCTTGCTGGTTGACTTCACGACATTGACTGTTAGGTCCACAGGGTGATGGTTGACATGGGTTTGTATAAACTGGTTCATTAAGAACAGGTTTACATTGTACAAATGGACTTCCAGTCGTTCCAGGAGGACAAGAGCACATGACAGCGTGGTTGACAACATCACAAATAGCGCCTTCTCCACAAGTTCCTGGCGTGCATGGGTTCTTACATTTATTTCTGATACAAGCTTTGTTTCGTGGACAGTCGGAATTCTGAACACATTCGGGTCTGCACGACACATATCCGTCTCCGAAGTAATCTGGCAGACATACACAGACACCATCTCTACATTCGGCGTTGGGTGCGCAGTTACATGTGTCTTCTTGGACAACGGGTTGTTCGGCTGCTGTAACAAAAAGATACCATCGACCATCGTAAAGTAAAGTTTATCAGTAGGCGGGAACCTAAAGCGGCAGATTTTAGGGGCGGCAAATTTGAGGCATTTTTTTTTTTATGTATTACAAAAATTAAAATGATTCATATATATTATAAACATATAAACAATTCAACATGTTATATGTTTCATCACTTATATTTTTTTTCCAAAGCAAGGTCGTGCTACGTGGTGGCATTGAGTTGGAGAGGGATGGATAGAGGTGCGATACAACTGGGGAAGTCCCGACCCGTAATTACTTCAAAAACAAAAGGAGGAAAAAAATAGTTCAGAAGTATAGCCAAAAACTATATGTTGTGCAAGATTAACTAAATCGTTGGGTTGTAAAAATAATCCAGAAACTGACACATCCATTCCCTAATTTACAATCATACTAATTAAGGGAAACAATGTTGTAATTAGTACGATAGTGCACAAATCATAAAGTTACAATTTCATTCACAAAAATCGTAGAGGTCGGTAGGGACCACAAAAATTGACTAGCCTACTGGGCGGAAAATGTGTAAATCTGCCACTGATAGACAAAAAGCAAAAAAAAAAAAAAAATAGATAGATAGATCAAATTTAAAATAATAAGAAAAATTATGTCCCACCTAGAATATTTCGGATCCATTGAACTCATTGTGTAAAAGAGGCAGAATAGTTTTGCAAGGATCTGGGTACAAGTACAAGTGTAAATAGTGTAGATTCTGGGTACAAGTGGAAAATACAATATTTTTAATAAATTTATAAGTAAGAGAAAGATTAAAATATTTGCTTACGTTCTGGTGGTTTAGGATAGCAAGAGCTGAATGCATCACCAATGAATCCTTCTGGACAAGTACAGATTGGGCTGTGATTGATGACTTTGCATTGAGCATTGTACCCACATGACCCTGGGCATGGATCTGTACATTTCTCTCGGATGCAGGCTTTATCAAATGGACATTCTGAGTTTTGGATACATTCGGGTCTACAATTTGGTGGAGCTCCAATATAAGTGGGCAGGCATGAACAAGAGGGTGATCCATTGATGTCTCTACATTGTGAGTAAGGACCACATGGTGATGGCACGCAAGGGTTGACATACTCAGGTGGAGATTCTTGTGGGCGAGGTGCTGAAATAACATTCGGAAGATTTTTTTTTTAAGTATTTAATGAGAAATGGGCAAAAAAAAAAATCAAGATAGCTCCTAAGTAAGTGGTGACGACATATAATCTTTGCAAGTTTGAAAAGGTAAAACAGCTGTCGAAAAATGTATACATTCACTTACGTGGTACTCTGTTGCAAAAACTCAAAGGATCTCCAGTGAAGCCAAGTTTACAAGAGCAGATTGGACTGTGATTGATAACTCTACAAATGGCATTCTGACCACAAGTTCCAGGACACGGATCCACACATTTCTGATTGAAACAGGCTTTGTTTTGAGGACAATCTGAGTTGACAGTACATTCTGGTCTACAGGCTGGTGGACTTCCAAAGTAGTTTGGCAGACAAGAGCATACGCCTTGCTTGTTGACTTCACGACATTGACTGTTAGGTCCACAGGGTGATGGTTGGCATGGGTTTGTATAAACTGGTTCATTAAGAACAGGTTTACATCGTACAAATGGACTTCCAGTGGTTCCAGGAGGACATGTACACATGACAGCATGATTTGCGACATCACAGTTGGCACCTTCTCCACAAGCTCCTGGCGTGCATGGATTTTTACATTTATTTCTGATACAAGCTTTGTTACTTGGACAATCACTGTTGAGAACACACTCGGGTCTGCACGACACATATCCGTCTCCGAAGTAATCTGGCAGACACACACAGACACCATCTCTACATTCGGCGTTGGGTGCGCAGTTACATGTGTCTTCTTGGACAACGGGTTGTTCAGCTGGAACATAAACGGCATCATTCAAAATTAATCCAGAGCGCTGCACACCAATACGTTTGTACCAGGAGACAATGAAGGGACAAGGTATGTTCTTGTGTATAATAATAAGTTAATACCTGAGGTATTTTCTCAGAAACATCTCTTGGGAAAGGTAAACAAACAAAGTATGTGTTTTTGATCTTCACTAAAAACTGCTTTTCCGTATGTAATACATACTAAATAAATTGGCAGTGCTTTTAAACAATTAGATTAGTGTTTCAATTAATGATTAAGTAGTGAAATTTTGTAATTTGATAACATTTTAACATAAAATTAGTTCAAAATATCTTCGGAACTGAGGCATATGGTGAGGATGCCAGCCTACTATATCCTTATCAGTTACCGATGTTTTTAAAATTTTGATCTTTGAGAAGATAACAAAACTGTAAACACCAACGAAATAATTAACCGAACTCTCCGAGTAAAATAATAATGCACTGAGATAAACACATGAGAAATATATTTTTTTTCTTTTTTCAAAGTAAAAAGAAAAAAAGGAGGAAGAAAATTTTCAAACTTTGGCTATTAGAGAAGAAGAATACGAAAATTTCAACAAGTATAATCAAAATAAATCGAAAATTTTGAGGAATAAACAAAAAAGTCGACAACACATGACTACTGATAACAAAATTATGCACAGATTTTTTGTCAGAAGAAATTTAATTGAAGAAACTTGGCAACACTGAAAATTTTGTTATCAGTGTTATCAGCAAAAGCGGGATTTTTTTCAAAAATTATCGGAAAGTAGGCGCACTTGGTGAATCTGCAATTTTATTAATTTGACTAGGTTTAGACATTATGGAGCTATCAGTATGTCAGTCTGGTAGTAATCTCAGTATTATTAAAAAGTACCAAGTCATTTTTGCAACTGAGAAACAATCTGATCCTGTAATCTAGAGTCCAGATTGCTCTTGAATATCCCAGAAACATTCCTCATTCCAATGTGCTTGTGTATAAAATGCTAAAGACACGAGTGACCGGCTGCTCGTGTTTACAAATTTAAATATAGGTAAACACACTTATGAAAATGAATTCAAAAGGAGCAATTGTGACAACATGCGCAAAACTTGACTAATTTGGGACAGAGGAAAATTATACTTTGTCTTCATGTGGTTAGAAATTATCTGGGTCAATTCTGCAAAACACATAATTTGTATCTTTTTCGAAATTGTAATAAGATATTTCACGAGTAGTCTATTTTTTTTTAAATTTGGCTTAACGTCTCTTTAACATCTATTTGTCATTCAAGACGGGAGTTTCACCCTCCATTCGCTGGAAACTTGCAAACCAGCTACTCACATTGACCTCACCCAGCCTGGATTGGGCCGGAAAAATAGCCAGCATCACAAGGGCATGAACTCCCACATGGTACAACCTCGCTGGACGTTGCTCAACTTCAGTGATCTAACGGGAACTGGTGTATTCAACGTGCCATAGACGCAGGCTAACGAGAAGTCTAATGGTATGAGTAAATTTTCAAATATAAGGTGGAAGGGATTATCTGTGTGCTGGGCACTAATGTTAATTTTTTTTATTTTTAGATTTATTTTTATTTAAATTAATACAATGTTTTACAATGGTTCATAACCTAAGCCTATTAAAACTAATCCTAGCTTCTAAGACTCCTTAGAAGATTTGAGGTAAGTATTCTTAGAAGCGTCATATGCTACACAAAACGTATAATCGTTTCCAGGGAAACACACCTTTAAAAGAAATTCTGCCTATTTTTATCCATATAAATATTACACGTAATATTACTCACGTTCAGGTGGTTTTGGATAACATCCACTAAAGGCATCTCCCGTATATCCATCTGGACAGGTACAGATTGGTGTATGATTGATGACTTTACAGTCTGCGTTGTATCCACAAGATCCGGGACATGGGTCACGACACTTTTCACTGATACAAGCTTCTTGACTTGGGCATTCTGAGTTCATGACACATTCTGGTCGACAATTTGGAGGGCTTCCAATATAGTTGAGTAAACATGAACAAGATGGAGAACCTCCAATGTCTTTACATTGCGAATATGGTCCACAAGGAGTAGGGAAGCATGGGTTGACGGGGACTGGAATATCTTCTTGGACAGGTGGTCGAGCTGAAAAAGAATAATGAAAGTAGTTTAATATTTAAATACTTGTTTGAATTAAGATTCTTCATTTCTAATGAATTCTGATTTATATACAGTAGAACGCCCATTATCCAAACGTCTCAAAAAAAAAAAAAAAAATGCCATAAAATCATCAACTTGCAACTGATGATCTTTCCTTCTCTTTGCCCAAGTCTCATGCATCATCTCAATCCGGTTCGGTTGAATTAAACATTTACATTCGTATATGTACCTAAATAATTGCATTGGAAACTATTTTTTGTATACTTTCTATCAATAAAAATGTAGAATAAACAACATAATTACCCATTTGTATCCTATCCCCCTTAGCACCCCAAAAAAGCCGATTATCTGAATCAATTGTTTTTTATATCAGTTGTTTTTTAATTATTATGAGACGTAGATATCTTTTGGGCTGAGGGAATATTGCTACTCTTGACGTCTTTTTAACATGAAGTGTTTTTTGAGGGATTTATATAATCTCAAAAAAATATATATAAACGAAAAAGGTTTTAAATTTTTAAACCTCATGGTGACTTACCCAGACTGTTTCCTCACCACAGATACATTTTTTCTAGGCAACTCAAAACTCCAGTGAGGCGACAGCCAGCCCAAAAACTGACTGTAAATCAACTTACTTGGAGGTATTTTTTGACATCTAAATCTTGGATCTCCAGTAAAGCCAGCTTTGCAAGTACAAATTGGACTATGATTGATAACTTTGCAATTGGCATTTTGACCACAAGTACTGGGACAAGGATTGACACATTTTTGATTGACACAAGCTTTATCTAATGGACATTCTTCATTGACAATACATTCTGGTTTACAATAAGGTGGACTTCCTACATAAGTTGGGAGACATGAGCAAACAGATTGACCGTTGACAGCTCTGCATTGACTGTTAGGGCCACATGGTGATGGTTGACAAGGATTGGATGGAGGAGTTTCCACAGCTGGAAAATAGAACGAATAAAGACATATTTTATGAAAATAAATACTTAACTGACCAAACGAAGTGAGGTCTGGTTTTAACACCACAATATTGTATTTCCGATTGTCCTTTTCTACCGCGATAACTCTCGAACTCACGTTGAAAATGTACCAGTTACTGTTAGATCACTAAAGTTAAGAAACGTTCAGCCAGGTTTTACTAAGTGAGTGACCACGTAGGTTTGCCCCTCGTGATGCTGACTTTTTCCTGTCCAACGCAACCTGGGTGAGGTCATTGTGGGAAACTGGTTTCTTAGTTTCCAGCGAAAGAAGGGTAAAACCCCCGTCCCTAATGGCCAATAGATGATCCCATTCCACGTTTGTCTCTCCTTTCAGTACAAAAAAATCGTGACGACATCAAAACATGAAACAGGGACGAGGTGATAAGTAGTAGTGTTGGAAAGTAGAAAAAAAAATCGTGACGACATCAAAACATGAAGTAGGAACGAGGTGATAAGTAGTAGTGTTGGAAAGTAGAAAAAAATCGTGACGACATCAAAACATGAAGTAGGAACGAGGTGATAAGCAGTAGTGTTGGAAAGTAGAAGAAAATCGTGACGACATC
>CM022882.1:19548348-19575243 GCA_012654025.1 Pachypsylla venusta
TTTTTATGAAATTAGAATGAGAAAAATATACCCCCCCCCCTATTTTTTATGAAATTAGAATGAGAGAAAAAATACCCCTTTATTTTTTATGAAATTAGAATGAGAAAAAAATACCCCCCTATTTTTTTGAGTGTGCACCAAATTCGTTATCGTCAACAGTAACGACAAAATTATCGTTCTTAGTGTGCATACACTAATCTAAAAATCGGTAATAATAAGTCGTTAGTTGGTGTGTACAATCTCAATATCTCCTTCTGTGATCTGACGCACATTATCTGTCCATATGTAACTCTATGAGTTTCCACACTTTCTGTTCTATGCGTTATGCTGCTAAGGTACAAACACCTACATCTAATTTTCTATAATTAGACTAGAATGGGTTAATAGAATTTGTTATTTTATCTAATTCTTGTTAAATCTAGAATAGACTATCTTGTGCCATAATCAAAGACGTCTTCATTAAGAGGGATGAGGCAGCTACATATTTACATTTTTGGGTTTTCAAGATTTTCAGTATTCTCATTAACGTAGGTTGTGCTTATTTGAATACTACGTTTGTATCTACCTAAAAATATATATTTTTTCTTTATTAAAAAATACATTCTTAAAATATCTCTATTTTATACGTAAATTATTATAAATTAAAGGCCTCACTAACAGAGCACGTTATTACAGCACATTAGAACGCATCGCCAAATGGCGGATCAGACAGATAGACATTGTTACCCCCGATTTTTTTTTCCATGTAGGTATCATCTAAAATTCTAGAATTTTCGCTATGATGATTAAAGAGAAAATATTGCCGAATTCCACCCCGGAGAATAAAAATGAGTAAAAAGAGAACTATGGAAACTCTGAAATGCTTTGACGAGAAACTCTTGAAAACTCTTTTAAAAAACGCTTCTATGCACGCCAATATATTCAACACGTCAAGTGGCGTCCATTATTTCTCCAGTTGTGTTTGAAACTTACTATCACAATTGAAAATTTAACTTAGCGTCCGGTTTTAATCAATTAAAAAATAATGTTAAGATAATATTAATTTTATAATCATTCTGACTTTTTGATTGCTTAATAATTTTTTAATCAAATGATTAACCAACCAAAATGTCAGAAAATATAGATATTATCTTAATTTTAATTAACTAAATAAATTAATATTTAATGTGTATTATTTTTTTAAAAAAAATATTACACATAATTCTCGTCTTATTATTTAATGTTGAATTTGACCCTAAAAAATAATAAATGAATAATCACAATACCTGTAATAATGTTCTCACTTGTAAAGAACAAAAATGAAGAAACATCCAGCCTTTTTTTAGTTAAAAAAAGGAAGGAAAAAAACAATAAAAGAAAAGGATTAAAAAAGGCCGTCTGCAAAGAATTGGAAATTATTCAAATAATAAAATTAAATAGAAAATCATCTGTGAACATAAAAATTATTTGAATCAATAAAAAGAATAAATATTAAAATGGACAATTTCAATAAAACAAATTAACAAATAATCTTTAAAACAAACAGTTTTGACAACAAATCAGTAATGATTTTAGGGTAAATATGTATGATGTATATGAAACTGATGGATGAATGAATTGCAAAACAAGACTAACATCTACATGCTTGAAATTCTATACATGGAAAATAGCATGCTTATATGTGTGTGCAGAAATAGAAAAAACCCACAGTCATCACAATGCAAAAAGTATAATTAATACACAAACGTAAAAACAAAAAAAATGTATGATTTTTTCAAACATATAAAAAAATCAAACCAAATAAAAACAGTCGATTTAAATATGATCAACTCAAGATGCAAAAAGGATTGGGTTGTAATTTTAAAGATACTGTTTTTTTTTTTATTACAAAAAATGTTTTTGTACGTATGAGAGTAACATTTCTGTTAGAATTATAAGTATCTTGCCNTTCTTTTTTTTTTTTTTTTTTTTTTTTTTTTTTTTTTTTTTTTTACCAAACTTAGTTTTTAGTGATTAAATTTTTGAATTTATTGGTCTTTAAAATTTTAAACGTCACTTAAAAAAACAGATTTCAAAAAATAAATATTTTTTAAATGAATACAGGAATAGAAGATATAGTTGTCAAAAAGAGAAAAAAATAATCCGGTTGCAAATGTTTGAATATGGTAAGGCAGGATTTAAAGAAATGAAAAACAGAAATAAACAAGTATATGAAATAGATAATACTTTCATAAATATGCTCGATGATATTATAAATATAAATTGAAAATATAGAATGTTTATAAAAAAAGTATAAATAAAGTGGCACTAAAAGAATCAAGAAAATGGACAGAAAGGGAACAAAATAATATTAGCAATAAAAGATAAGAGAAGAAGTAAATATTGAAAGGGAAAAAAAGATACGTATAGTGAAGAACAAGAAAAAAAAAAAAAGTAAAGATGGTTGAAAATGCAAACGAGTTTGGTGAAAATAACGAAATGTTCGTAAAAATATGGAAACACTCCACATGGTTTTCCCGTAACTGTAGAGAGATCTGAAAAGTGCATTTTGTAACGTGAAGTAATATATCACTTGTGCAACGCTCATTGTATTTAACAAACAAGCAGCTCCTCGACAGCGATATAACTAACAAAGGTCAAAATGAAATTAGGAATAATTGAAAATTTCAAGAACAAAAAGCAAATATAAAAATAATAATAAAACAGAAGAACTCAATATGATTTAGTTATGTACATCATTATACAAATTGAGATTACAAATAGAAACAATGATTTCAGTGTTCTCGGAAATGCTGAAACTTTATACTTTAAAATAGAAAAATGAAAGGAATCTCACGAAGTTTATATATATCCTTTTTTTTAGATGTAAATCGAATAAAAACATTCAGAAAACGGAAATGTTAAAATGAAGACCATAAGGAAAATTTAAGTTTCGATAATTTTCTAAAATGCAAAAAACAGTCAGTTAACCAAACCGATTATCAGAACATTAACAAATACAAAGAAAAGAGAATGGAACACCTATTTACAGCAAACTCTGAAACATTCCATTTTTTTTTTTGGAAGTGCAAACATAGGACAAAAACAAAACAGAAATCAATATACATTGTGTGTGCATTTTTAGAAAATAAAATTTACATGCCCCAATACAACGAACATGGTTCTGCTTAAAAACATACATGTTAGGAGAAAAAGTTATTCAAATTATAGGTAATCAATCTGGTATTCGAATGTTAACCATGGATTGGTTTTATAGCGATGTAATGAATACAAGAAGTGATGAAATGAAGAAATAAGTTCTTCAATTTAAACCAATAAAATATTAGGTAAATAAAAGAAACTGGTAAATCTATTAAAGAGACTAGACATTGTGAGACCTTGGGAAAAATTAAAAAAAAATCTGTTATATGAGAAACTATTATCAGAAAAACGGTAGGGAATGATTCCAACTAAAAAAAATAATACCTTAATGAAAGAAAAGCTCGTAAATATCTATTAATAAATGGTGAGATCAACCTGAATCTTAGAAAAATTGAAAAAAAACTCTAATAAAATGAAAAAGTCAAATTCAGAATTTAAAAATGCTACGGAATGAAAGAGAAGCTCGTAAATCTACTAATGGAAGAGACTAGAAATGATGAGATCAATTTGAATTTTAGAAAAAGTAGAAAAAATCTTTTTATAAAATGAGAAAGACAAATGGACTTTTGTCCGAAAAATACTAAGGAGTGGCTTACACCCACAAAATAATTTACAAATAAAAGATAAACTGGTATATATACTAATGGAAGAGACTTGTATTGAATCTTAGGGATCAACTTCACAATCTCAGAAGAATTCTTTAAAAAAACCTCTTAAGTATAATGAGAAAAACAAATAAGTAATAATAGAACAAAATCAAACTTTCAGTCAAGAGCCACCAATATTAATTAAAATTATTATCAAGATAATAATAAATTTATCTTCATTTTTACATTTTAATTAGTTAATTACGAGTATTTCTCAAATCATTTTTTTTTTTTTTTTCTTAATAATTTTCCGATTTTATTTCATCATAAATATTGGTAGACTTAATCTGCACACATTTAGAATTATTTTCTTTTAAAACCAAAATCAGTCTTCTATATATAATATTTACATTAAAAAATATATATACAGATCATGCAAAGAAGCATTCGGAAAAAAATATACTAAACAAAAATGTACATGCGACCATACATGCAAAGCAAGCAAAGGAAAAAGAAAAAAAAAATAGAAAAAAAAAAATGAAATAATAAGTAAACAGAAGAAATACATATAATATTGCAGATCAATAATCCATGTTTGCACAAGATAAGTGCACATTTTTCTAGACGTGCTCGCACTCGCAGACCCGAGTGGAAGATTTGTACCGATTTGTGATAATCGGTTCAAAATTTCTTATCCCACGTTCATTCGCAGGTGTGTAAGGGTGCTCGCAAATATATGCATATTTATTTTTACTCATCTTATTGCATAGCACACATATTTACATACGAGTATATGCAAAGAAAGAACATATAAACATATTCTTACGGGAGTTAGCAAATTGCTCAATCTGCGGACTCATATAAAAACATGTGTAAATATTTTTCCCTGCATATTTATTTTTACTGATCTTATTGCATAGCACACATATTTACATAAAATAACATTTAAACATATTCTTACGGGAGTTAGCAAATAATTGCTCAATCTGCGGACTCATATAAAAACATGTGTAAATATTTTTCCCTGCATATTCATTTTTACTCATCTTATTGCATAGCACACATATTTACATATATGCAAAGAAAGAACATTTAAACATATTCTCACGGGAGTTAGCAAATTGCTTAATTTGCGGACTCATATAAAAACATGTGTAAATATTTTTCCCTGCATATTTATTTTTACTCATCTTATTGCATAGCACACATATTTACATATATGCAAAAAAAGAACGTTTAAACATATTCTTACGGGAGTTAGCAAATTGCTCAATCGGCGGACTCATATAAAAACATGTGTAAATATTTTTCCCTGCATATTTATTTTTATTCATCTTATTGCATAGCACACATATTTACATATATGCAAAGAAAGAACATTTACACATGTTCTTATGGGAGTTAGCAGATTGCTCAATGTGCAGACTCCCTTAAGATCATGTATATTTGATTTTCCTTACATACGGGTATATGCAAACTTGTGTGATACACAATGAGATAAGTAGAAGGAAATATGTAGAAGTCTGCAGGCACCCTCACACACCTACGCATCAACGTATGACATGAACTTTTGAGGCCCCTAGTAGTATACACTATTAATTTTAAATTTCATTTTTTTTTCTATTTTCTTAAAAAAAAAAAATGTTAACAATTTCAAATCCCCAACCTTAATCGTACCTTGAATGAGTTGACATTGTGTGAACGGATCTCCCGTAAATCCTGGATTACATGAACATATTGGTGTATGATTTATAACATTACACTGAGCGTTATATCCACACACATCGACACATGGGTTGCCACATTTTTGATTAATACAAGCTTGACTAGTTGGACATTCTGAATTGATTGTACATTCGGGACGACAATTCGGCGGAGATCCAATATAGTTGACTAGACAAGAGCAAGCAGCGTGATCACCACGTACTTGACATTCTGCATTTGGTCCACAAGGAGATGGTTGACAAGGATTTAAAGGTCGTGGAGGTTCTGGTGGAGAAGCTGTGGAGAATAAAATTCAAAGTAAATGAGAAGTGTTGCCAACGTATTGGTGGTTGATTGAACAAAGAAGAAAGTTGCGTTTGAAACTCTATTCTTTTTTACGAGAACCTAGGGGAATATCATCGCACCTGTGTTACAAAAAATTATGAATGGTACTCTAAGCAAATTTTTATTATTTTCAATAATGAACCTTTGTCCCGAAGAAAAATTACCCTCCCCCCCACGCACAACACTTACTCACTTAAACAGTCGTAGGCAGGAAAGGAAAAGAGGGATGAAAGACCGACCATGATTCAATGTCAGATCTTAGCAGAATTTGGAGTAACCCAATAGAAATCAGTGATTCCTCAAACAAAGGAAACAGGGGTATGTTATCATCGGAACGAAAGACAAAAAATCCCCAGTGGACTTGATACAATCGCCTGTTAACTTACCTGGTATTGGGTAACACTGACTGAACGGGTCTCCTGTATTTCCTGGCGGACAGACAGCTACATACTGGTCTCACCTGGTATTAGGTAACACTGACTGAACGGGTCTCCTGTCTACATACTGGTCTCACCTGGTATTAGGTAACGCTGTCTGAACGGGTCTCCTGTATTTCCTGGCGGACAGACAGCTATATATTGGTCTCACCTGGTATGGGTAACGCTGTCTGAACGGGTCTCCTGTATTTTCCTGGCGGACAGACAGCTACATATTGGTCTCACCTGGTATTGGGTAACACTGTCTGAACGGGTCTCCTGTATTTCCTGGCGGACAGCTACATATTGGATTATGATTGACAACTTTACATTTAGCATTCACTCCACAAGATCCAGTTTCACAAGGATCTTTACATTTTTGATTAATACAAGCTTGAGTGAGTGGACATTCGGCACTCGTAACACATTCGGGACGACACGATGGTGGCGCTCCTACAAGACCAGGTTGACAAGTACATACTGCATGATTGTTGATGACGCGACAAATACTGTTCGGTCCACACACTGCAGTTGGGTTGGCACAAGGATCTGTTGGGGTGTCTATAAAGAAAGAAAAAACGGAAAAATTAATTATCGGTAGACGAAAAATTATAATTCCTTCCTATGTTCCTATCATACACTTCCTATGTTTTGATAGTAGACAGATGTATGAGAATTTCCATTTTCTTTTCATAAAAAAATACAAAATTTCCTTAGTACAATAATAACAATTTTTTTTCCTTTTTTTCAGGAACCTACTAATGATATGTTCCTTTTACAGATTTTGCCCCCTGGCCCCTGAGTAATATCCCATATTGTAATGTGCCAGAGGTTAAAGAAACCTCTGAAACACAATAAATAATAAACATTTTTGCAAAATTAAAATATTTGAAAATAGTATTCAAAAATCTGCTACTACTTAAGTGTATGCAGATTAAATTCACCGTGGACCACTCAGACAAATGCTTCAGTTAAGAAGACACAAAAATGAATGCTGCTCCACAAGCCATCATGTCAAGGGTCTGATTTCAAGATGATGGAGACTCAATATGACCTCAGGAACATAGTTTGTTCCGGTCATATTGGGTCTCAAAACTACTACCATGCTTAATGTGAAAAATAAATAAATAATAATAATGTAGCTCTAAAGAAGTTCCCCTTAAAATCAAATGTTCCTCCCATTTCCAGACTCGTGTTTTAAAAAAATGGTAGAAATAGGTTGATATGAGGTTACCAAAAAGGTTTTGATGGCCCTTGGCTGGATCAGTGATGGTATGCATTCCAGATCGTTCTGGTGCGTAGAACCGGCCATCATAAGGATCAGTATTGTATCAGTATTTTTTCCGGAATGTGATATAGTAAATCAGGCTGGTGCCTAAAAACAAAAGCTGATATGAAGCTTAAAAAATAATATATCTTCACTTGTCTAAGGAACTTTTTTAGTCAAGTTGTATTTGATATAGTATCTCAATTTAATCAACTTAAAAGATATTTCGACTTCGTGTTCAGCCATCAATTATTTAACAAATCAGCGAGAAAACTCTGGCACCAAAACAAGGGTTGACCAATGATTTTGTGTTAACAGTCATTGTGCTGACTGGGTTTCGTGTTTTGTTAGTATAGATTGTGGGAATAGCAGATTTGTGATGGACGTCAAAATTGGTAGTACAGTGGAACGCCGATTATCCGAATGTCTAAAAAAATACATATACATAAAATACTTAAGAATTACACATATGGAATTGTATACCTACTTTGTACCGATAAAAATGTAGAATAGAGTACATAATTACCCATTTGTAAGTAAAAAACGTGTTTTATTTGTATCCTACCCCCCTTAGTAAATAAACGTGTTTTATTTGTATCCTACCCCCCTTAGTAAATAAACGTGTTTTATTTGTATCCTATCCCCCTTAGTAAATAAACGTGTTTTATTTGTA
This sequence comes from Pachypsylla venusta, assembly GCA_012654025.1. NCBI lineage: Eukaryota > Metazoa > Arthropoda > Insecta > Hemiptera > Aphalaridae > Pachypsylla > Pachypsylla venusta. The sequence continues at coordinate 19,556,461 of CM022882.1, forward strand.
TCCTACCACCCTTAGTAAATAAACGTGTTTTATTTGTATCCTACCACCCTTAGTAAATAAACGTGTTTTATTTGTATCCTACCACCCTTAGTAAATAAACATGTTTTATTTGTATCCTACCACCCTTAGTAAATAAACGTGTTTTATTTGTATCCTACCCCCCTTAGTACCCTAAAAACCAAATTTTCCAAATGACACTGACAACTGATTCGGATAATCGTCATTCTAGTGTATTTTGAACGCGATTTTCAAATCATGATATTGCAAGGAGAATAATATCCATTTATTAAGAAATAAATAATAGACTCTTAACAAATACTATGCCACTGGGTTAATGCATTTCACCTACTATCAGAGCTCTATTTTTATGTAATCAAATACTCAAATTAATGAGGAAAATATATAAATAATAGTCCTTATTTGTACTACCCGAATTGGGTGTTGTTTTTATGTGGTAAATATATCAAATTCATGGGTTGGCTGGGTTTGAACCCACGTCTAACTGTCCGTATTACCCCATTAAATATCCTCCCTCAGCTTGGGATTGAACCCACGCCCTACACCTCGAACCCATTAAATATCCTCCCTCAGCTTGGGATTTGAACCCACGCCCTACACCTCGAACCCATTAAATATCCTCCCTCAGCTTGGGATTGAACCCACGCCCTACACCTCGAACCCATTAAATATCCTCCCTCAGCTTGGGCTTGAACCCACGCCCTTCTGTTTACCAGACGAGCACTTAACAAACCTGGTACCGAGAGAGTTAAATTGTAACAATATCTTACTTTCCACTGCGGCAACAGGTCGACACGACACAAAAGCGTCTCCAGCAGTCCCAGGAGGACATGAACATGTTGGTATATGATTGATGACGTCACACGTGGCACCTTGTCCACAGGTACCTGGACATGGATCAATACATCTTTGATTAATACAAGCTCTGTTTCGTTGACAATCGGAATTCATCGTACATTCGGGTCGACATCCGACGTATGGATCTCCGAAATAATTATCATTGCAGAGACAAATTTCATTTTGACAATGAGTGTTGGCGCCACACGCAGCGCATGGATCGGGAACATCTTGAGGTAAGGGTGGAGGTGGCACAACTGGAAAATTAAAACAACATATCTTAGCTGTCGTAACACCTTTTGGTGGACCTTAGAAACAAAAACTTTTCAAAATTTGGACATATTCACTTTTGTAGAAAAAAAAATTAGAAAAGAAAAAAGAATAAGAATTTTGCGTTTAGGCTATGTTCAGATGAACGCGCGGTACGACGAACCGCGCGGCACAAGATCTATCTAAATAGTGCATATTGTCTACATGACCGCGCGGTACTAGTTCTACAAACTTGTATCGATGTGTTCATTGGTCCCGCGGTCATCTAAACATAGCCTTAATGTAGCCACCGATGGAAGCAAATCAGCTTCATTAGGTGACGGTCCTAAACCCATTTAACAGAAGGTGTAGTGTTAGGAAACCCATCAGCAAAAAGCGAGTTTCTACACAGTTTCAATGGATACTGTCAGAAGCAAGCTAGGGTTACCGTGCCAGGAAAGGGTTACGGCTAAAGAGAGTAGGCATTGAACAGAAGGCTGTGGCATGGTAGAATTAAGGAAAGCAACGCCAACATAGAATTGGGAAAGTGTGATTGTAAAGAAGAAGATTTAAAATTTTGAGTTTTAATGTTCATGGAATCTAAAAGTCGAATAAAAGAAATCGTTCGCCGCAAATGACACTTTTGTCACTTCATGTTTACCGATTTTAATGGAATTTGGTATGTGGGTGAGATTTGGGGTCTAGTTTGTACACAAAGCTTGATATTACTGTTACTCATCTGAAGTAGGCTTCGAACCGCAGAAACAGCAAATATTCTAAATTAGCAGTTTTTTTTTTTTTTTTTATGAACTCTAGCTGATACCAAACGAACTTTGTTTCGAGAAGATGAGAGAGAAAAAATAAGAATAAATCTGACTTTTACATTAGTTATCATATTACTGAGGTACAACCGTTTTGGGTTTTGGAGGTAGGGTGAATATTGCCTGGATGATTATTTTCAGAGTAGGTACAATAATAACATTTTTTTTCTCTTTTTTTCAGGAACTTACTTATGACATATTTCTTTTACAGATTTTGTTCCCTGGTCCCTGAGTAATATCCCTTATTGTAATATGTCAGAGGTTAAAGAAACCTCTGAAACACAATAAATAATAATAATAATGACACCAATATAATCTCAAAAGAAGGCGAAAATAAACTAAAATATAAGGATCTGGCGATTGAAATACAGAGGATGTGGGGTATGTGATGTACCATCATCCTAGTAATAATCGGCGCCCTAGACGCAGTACCCAGGTCACTGCATTCCAACCTGAAAATTATCCCTGGAATATATAATGTATCAGAGATACAATTGTGTGCACTTCTTGGAACAGCACACATAATGAGGAAATTTGGAATTTAATAACAACACCAGTATGTAGGTCTAATGTCCAAAGATTATGGTTTAATCTCGATATTAGACCGTCAAAAACGGAGCGAAACAATAAAATATACTCCAGTTTGTTGTGACATAATAAGAATAATCAGAATGACTTACCAATGATCTGTGAGCATTGCGTGAATGGATCACCCGTAAACCCTGTCGCACATGTACACACAGGAATATGATTCTGCACACGACAATCAGCGTTGTAACCACAAGATCCGGGACATGGGTCGCGACACTTTTCACTGATGCAAGCTTGAGTTGGTGAACAGTCTGTATTCACCAAACATTCTGGCCTACAATTCGGTGGTTGTCCAATATAGTTGGCCCGACATGAACATGATGGGTTATTGTTGATTACACGACATTCTGAGTTTGGTCCACATGGTGATGGTACACAAGGGTTCACAGGAATCGGGTCTTCTTGAGGAGGCAGTACTGGAGGAGCTAGAATCAAAAGATTTCAACTAGAAATATCATTTGGGTCTTTTTTTTTTTGTTGTAAAATAAAAAAGAAATTTTAAAAAAGTTATGCCCTGGAACCGCTTTCGCATTACTTCAGGACACTCCTTTTACAGCCATGCCATTCCGAAAACGAGGAATTTCGATCAGAAAATTTTCGCTCCAGGCGGGATTCGAACCCACAACCTCCGGACCAAGAGTAAATGCTCTTAACAACTCGAACTCTTTGACTATAATATTTTTTTTTTAACATTCTTACCCTGTCAAAAGAAGTTTCTATAAAAAACGGCTAGTCCGAATTTGGTTATTTTCATTAATTTCTGCTGACGCAAACTGATGAGGGAGTTATACTGACCTACTTAGCAGATTTTTTTATGGGCTGCCATGAGCCTAAAATTGAGGGGCGGGCGATAGAAGTTCCAAATTATGATCGACATAGATGTCAGTAGTATTCATAAACAATAAATTTACATGAGTGGATGATCTTAAACTGCCTTGGTAGTTCAGTGGTTAAGTACTCATCTGGTAAACAGAAGGGCGTGGGTTCAATCCCCAGCAGAGTTTGAGTATTTGACCACATGAAAATAGAGCTCCGGAGGTTAGATGGTAGAAAATGGCACTAACCTCGCTTTGTTGTTGTTAAAGTTCTCAACGACTCTCACTGTGTCTCCAGGCCAAGAAAGGCGGCCTCTCCAACAGAATCTGTCCATAATGCTGACGGCTCTAGATCAGTTGTGTTTGATGGACAGTTGCTGGCTGCTCATGATTTACATCATGAGCAGCAAGCATACATAGAGGACAACGATCAGATACTTCTGGGTTTAGCAAGGATTTATATATCAACTCTTTGAAGAGGTATCTGGAGCAGCACGGTTGGGATGAACAGCTCCAACGAAGGAAAAACACAGTGAGTTGTTGTCGGAACGGTGTTGATGGTCTTTGGCCGTACCCGAGGACACGGGTAGCCCCGGTGCGAAGCACCAACCATCTTGAGGGCCATTAACCTCGCCTAGTGATAACCTTTCACTACAGTCTTATTTTGTTTTTTAAATAACTTTGAGAAAACCGTTTTGATGTACAATTTCTCAGGTGGGGGGTGGTTGATCGCTCTTCGTGATCTGCTTCTGGACACAGTTATGGACTTACGTGGTTGTCTGAAACATCTGGCGAATGGGTCTCCAGTGTATCCTGGTGGACAGGAACATAATGGATTATGATTGATAACTTTACAATTGGCTGAAATGCCACAAGTACCAGGACATGGGTCTGTACATTTGAACTTATAACAGGCTTTATCTTGAGCACATTCGGCGTTGACAACACATTCTGGTCGGCAAGTTGGTGGACTTCCTATATAGGTTGGTAAACAGGAACAAACACCTTGACCATTTATAGCGCGACATTGACTGTTGGGTCCACATGGTGAAGGATTACATGGGTCTAATACTGTAGCTTGGGTGGCTGAAAATAAAAATTGGTTGTTGTTAACATTTTCAACAACATTTACGCTGTTTTCAGACCAATGAACCACACAGTCCCAAAAGGATCACTCCAGAATATTATATTATGTTCTTGGTTGGTAAGGTATGCACCAAATAAATGGCTTTAATCTTCTTTAACTCCACCCTTTCCCAATTCTATTTGAGGGTCGGCTTTGCTTTCAATAATTTTACCATGCCACAAACTTTTGTTCAGTGGCTACTGTACATGGTTAATAATTGTTTACCTGGTGGGGGTTGTGGCAGACATCCAGTAAATGGATCAACCATAAATCCAGGTGCACAATTACAGGTGGGTACATGGTTAATAATTGTTTACCTGGTGGGGGTTGTGGCTGACATCCAGTACATGGATCACCAATAAATCCAGGTGCACAATTACAGGTGGGTACATGGTTAATAATTGTTTACCTGGTGGGGGTTGTGGATGACATCCAGTAAATGGATCACCAATAAATCCAGGTGCACAATTACAGGTGGGTACATAGTTAATAACTGTTTAACTGGTGGGGGTTGTGGCTGACATCCAGTAAATGGATCACCAATAAATCCAGGTGCACAATTACAGGTGGGTACATGGTTAATAATTGTTTACCTGGTGGGGGTTGTGGCTGACATCCAGTAAATGGATCACCAATAAATCCAGGTGCACAATTACAGGTGGGTACATGGTTAATAATTGTTTACCTGGTGGGGGTTGTGGCTGACATCCAGTAAATGGATCACCAATAAATCCAGGTGCACAATTACAGGTGGGTACATGGTTAATAATTGTTTACCTGGTGGGGGTTGTGGCTGACATCCAGTAAATGGATCACCAATAAATCCAGGTGCACAATTACATGTGGGTACATGGTTAATAATTGTTTACCTGGTGGGGGTTGTGGCTGACATCCAGTAAATGGATCACCAATAAATCCAGGTGCACAATTACATGTGGGTACATGGTTAATAATTGTTTACCTGGTGGGGGTTGTGGCTGACATCCAGTAAATGGATCACCAATAAATCCAGGTGCACAATTACATGTGGGTACATGGTTAATAATTGTTTACCTGGTGGGGGTTGTGGCTGACATCCAGTAAATGGATCACCAATAAATCCAGGTGCACAATTACATGTGGGTACATGGTTAATAATTGTTTACCTGGTGGGGGTTGTGGCTGACATCCAGTAAATGGATCACCAATAAATCCAGGTGCACAATTACAGGTGGGTACATGGTTAATAACCGAACAATCCGCATTATAACCACACACTCCGGGACATGGATCTTGACATTTGTTCCGAACGCAAGCTTTATCTGTTGGACAGTCTGAACTGAGAACACATTCTGGTCGACATCCTTCGTAAGGGTTTCCAAAATATTCGGGCAGACATATACATGCTCCAGCACCATTTCTTTCTCGACATTCTGCATTTGGACCACATGGGTTAGACGAGCAGGCGCTCACTGGTTCTTCTGAAAAAGAAAAAAAAAGAATGAATGTTTCTTTGTATTATGTCACATCTTTGGTGCTGACATCAGCATTGTATGATTTTTCCAATATAAATCATTATCCAATTAGGTACTTAGATTTTTTCAACTTTTACCTACAATGCTGTCATCGCTATGTGTATTTATCTCTATAGATACCAATTGTCCTCACGAGCCAGAGTGGGCCCCGAAAACATCCAAACCACAGCAACAAATTATTGCCCCTGCCAGGATTTGAATTATGGTCCCCCGAGTGCAAGACTGGTGCCGTGACCATTGAGCCATGGGAGCTGGTATTTCCACAAAAAATTTGAGATTATATGTGGATGACAAACTTATGGGCTGATTCTATCTGAGCTGATCGGTCTACAAATTATGATACACCGATGTGGGGGTTTGGTGGAGGAAAGTAAAATTTTGATATTAACATATCAAAAAAATGGCTGGTGTTAAGGACTTCTCGATTTTGAAAAATTTGGGGGCCCAATATTTTGTTTCTTGAAAATGATTTTTTAAAATTTAATTAAGATAATTTTTTTTCTAATGACTACAACACTAACGTGACTACAACACTAACGTGAACACCCGATTATCTTGATCCACTAGTTTATTTCTTCGAATATTCAAACTGGTTCGGAGAAAAATTGGGTGATCAGAAATTGGCGACCACCCTGTAGACTTTTTCATCTGGCTACGTTTGAATACGATGATACCACCAATGATGAATTGCTCATCGAGTTTGCAAATTGGTTGTTGCACAAAACATTGCACAAATGGGTCTCCTGTATAGCCATTATCACACACACAAGACACTGTATGAGCTATCACTTGAAAACATTAACTTACGTTGTTGCACAAAACATTGCACAAATGGGTCTCCTGTATAGCCACTATCACACACACAAGACACTGTATGAGCTATCACTTGACAATGTGCGTTGAAGCCACAAGATCCTGGACATGGGTCTTTACATTTGTTATTGATACAGGCCAGATTGCTTGGACAATCTGGGTTGATGACGCATTCTGGACGACAGTTTGGTGGTACTCCAATATAGTTAAGTAAACATGAACAAGATGGTTGGGTTCCAGAAGGTTGACATTGTGAATTAGGACCGCATGGATTTGGTGAACATGGGTTAACAGGGTATGGATCTGCAGCTGTGGGCGCTGGTGGTGCTGAAATAATAAAAATGAAATTATATATATATATAGGGTGTCCATAAAGTCTCCCCCCACCTCCCGTATCTCGAAAATGGCTGAAAATATAAGAAAACGCAAAAACAACTTTTGGGGCGATTTTCATTGCAGAAAACCTGAGCTTTCTAGGACTTACCGTTCATGAATTACAGGGCGAAATCACTTTATGAGCTGCTCAAAGTGCTGCCCGTTGACCCCCATACAATGGTATAGGCGGGCCTCGAACTCACGCCTCACTTTTTCAAATGTTTCAGGGGTGATGTCCTCACAGGCCTTCTTGATACGGTCTTTGAGAACTTCGAGAGAGGCAGGTGGGGTTCGGTAAACAACCGACTATAAATACCCCCATAAAAAATAGTCACATGGAGCCAAGTCCGGTGAGCGGGGACACCATTCTCGAGGACATCTCCTACCTATCCAGTTGTTTTGAAAACTTTGTTTTAAGAAGACTCAAACTCTGCGGTCGAAGTGGGCGGGACAACCATCTTGTTGGAACACTATTTGTTACTAAATTACTTATTTGGGACCATAGAAACTTATTTCTATGCATTTTTACCAAATGGTAGGTGTGGCCGCAAAGGGTCCATTTTTACATGTTCCACCCAAAAATTCGTGAACGGTAGAGAGCTCCGGTTTTCTGTAATGAACTCCTATTAACGAGAGCTTTAAAACAAGGTGTCACTTGATATACCTTCTCATTTAAGATTTTGAAGCCAGCTGGTGCCCAGCCTAAACGGCTGGAAGAGGCCAAAAATTTTTTAGTCTTAAATTAATGCCTCTAAAATCTAAGGGATACGTGTTTTTGCGTTTTCTTATATCTATATATACATATATGGATCCTCAAATACCGCACTATCACCCCCTCCCCGTTGGGGATGTCCAATAGTGCTGCATTTGAGGATCTTAATCTCGGATCGGGGATCCTCAGGGACACTCGTTCAACATATATAAACTTTACACGGAATCACTTATTTGAAACTTTACGTATAATACTCACGTGGTGGAATGGGATAACATCTTCTAAACGAATCTCCTGTTTGTCCCGGAGGACAACTACATATTGGACTATGATTGATAACTTCACATCGAGCGCCAATGCCACAGGCTCCAACACATGGATTAGTACATTTCATATTAACACAAGCTTGGGTGGGTGAACATTCAGGACTGGTGACACATTCTGGTCGACAAGATGGCGGCGATCCAATATAACCTTGTACACAAGAACAGACCGCATGGCCGTCTACACTACGACATTGACTGTTTGGGCCACATGGCGTTGGGTTACATACGTCTACTGGAGGTAATGGTTCTGTAAAATATCAAAGTGATCAGCATTCAGCAAAGAGAACACATTAATGATCTGATTTTACCATTGTATAAAGACAAATCATTAAAAAATCAAAGTGATCAGCAATCAGCCAAGAGAACACTTACTGATCTGATTTTACCATTATATAAAGATAAACCATTAAATATCAAAGTGATCAGCAATCAGCAAAGAGAACACTTACTGATCTGATTTTATCACTGTATAAAGACAAAGCACTAAATATATGAAAGTGATCAGCAATCAGCAAAGAGAATACATACCGATCTGATGTTACCATTGTATAAAGACAAAGCATTTTCCTTTGTCCACGCTAACAGAAAAAAACTACTTATTTGTAACCAAACCTTTATATGATATGTAGGGGATTGTAGGGGTATATATTATTTTTGCCAAACCCATGTGTCACATTAGCAGAGTTTTTCTGTCGTCAACGACAAAAACACGAGGAACGAAAAGTTACTGGAGATAGTTACTTGAGGATAAATCCTCACGGCCCGAATCTACCAGAGGTCCATAAATAAAAACAAATACCTTGTTGAACAGGTCTGCAGATAGTAAATGGATCTCCACTCATTCCTTGTGGACATGAACATATGGGAATGTGGTTAACAATATCACAAATGGCATTCTGTCCACACGTGCCTGGACACGGATTTCTACATTTGTTTCTCAGGCAAGCTTTGTCTCTTGGACACTCTGCGTTGATGACACACTCTGGCCGACAACCTTCATATGGATTTCCAATATATTCTGGTAGACAGATACATTCTCCGTTGCCATGACATTCCGCGTTAGAACCACATGGCGATGGAAAACATGGATCAGAAGGTGCTGGGGGCGGGGCTGTCGTAACTGAAAAAAATGTATACTTTTTATTAAAGAGTAAATCGGTCAAACATTTGGCAATCAAAGGAAAAATTCACCCATAGGGAGCAGGTCATTTTGTTGAGAATTCGAGTTGGACACGCACACTTTACTCTGATGAAGTAATAGGGGCCACCACATGACCAAATTGTGACTGTGGCGTTTCAAAACAACCGAAATCATTCTTAATCTATCTCAAATAGATAGGCTCCTACTCTAAGTTTTTATAATACTTATAGACTTATTATACTGCTTTACTAAGTCCCTTAAGGGTCTTTTTCTGCCAGCAGTACGCTCCAGTCATATTATTATGTAGTCAAAATTTCATATAGATGATAACATACCAGCTCCGGCAGGGTTTCGAACCCGCAACCCCTGGATTACCAGGAGGACGCTTCGACCACTGAGCTACCGGATCTGGTTAAAGTTATATATCGGTGTTCAGACTGTTTGAAGTCAACAACCGCCCCACAAAATTTATTCTGTAAAAAATCTGCCAACTTTTTATTATTATCTTATTTTTGTTCCGGACGATTTTGACAAACAAAATATACAAAATTTCATCAAAATCGGTTAAGCCGTTTTGGAGGAGTATGGTAACAAACACCGTGACACGAGAATTTTATATATTAGATATATAAAATTGAACAAAGCTATTTTTTTTTTTGCCAATCACCAATAGATATTAAAGAGACGTTAAGCCAAAAAAAAGGCCAAATTTTTATTATTATCTTATTTTTGTTCCGGACGATTTTACAGACCAAACAAGGCCAAAGCCCAAAAAGACAAATAATAATAATTCACGCAAGTGGGGCTGCAACAACTCGCCATGAGTTGCTGATACTAAAGAATCCTAACCGATAATGCAGTAGTTTCTTCTCCCCGCTTTCTGCATGGGTAATGGAAAAAGTATCAATTCTGCACCTGCCCTTAGTCGCCTTTTACGACCTGTATGGGTTTTGGGCGCCTTGGAAGTATTCTTTTTAAGCTCCTGTCAACAGGGGAAGATTCGATAATACAAAAAAACAATCGATGGAAAAAACGGTTTCCGGCCTTTGCTAAAGCATACCCCATGCCGTATTTTGGGAACTTACTTGGAATAACTGAGCAATAAGAGAACGGATCTCCTGTATATCCTTGAATACAACTACAGACAGGAACATGATTTGTGACGTGACAATTGGCATTGCTTCCACAAGATCCAATACAAGGATCTTTACACTTTTGATTGATACAGGCAAATTGACTAGGACATTCTGAGCTAAGAATACATTCGGGTCGGCAAGTTGGTGGCGATCCAATATGATCTGGTAAACATGAGCACACTGGGGCATTGTTAATGAGTTGACACTGACTGTTAGGACCGCATGGAGATGGTACACAAGACGGAGGACGTTCAGTTGGGGCTTGTTGTGGTGGAGGAGCTGGAAAATAAAAAATATCGGTCAGTTTTAAATCCATTTGGACAAAAAGGGGGTAGGTCAAAATCAACGTAAACGATATACTTCGCTGACCAGGAATAGTCCTCCTGTATATCAGGGGATCCCAAACTTTTTGGTACCGCGCCCCCCTTTCTTGATATGAAAGCCTCCCACGCCCCCCCTTCCCTTTACATTATAAATTATGAATGGGTATGGGTGTTGCTGAATGCTATCTCATTCAAAACGCTAATGTGTTGCTGAATGCTATCTCATTGAAAACGCTAATGTGTTGCTGAATGCTATCTCATTGAAAACGCCAATGTGTTGCTGAATGCTATCTCATTCAAAACGCTAATGTGTTGCTGAATGCTATCTCATTTAAATTTTCTAAAATAATATTACATTTGTAAAACAATTGTGTACATTTATATTGTAACTACATGATAATAAATCTACTGGTCTCGCGCTCCTTAGACTTGCCTTCACGCCAGTTCGGGAACCTCTGGTGTATATCATACTGGCATTGCACGCGGGGGACCCGGATTCAAGGCCAGGCGGGTTCGATTTTTTTTTTTTTACTTAGTGTTTGTGCTTTCTAAAGCTCACCCATTACTTAACTTTTCGTGTGATTCACAGCAAGTGATGGACACAGAAATTCCTTGGACTGGCTGGGTTTGAGCCTTCGCACTACTGTATACCAGTAAGAGTTTCTTACCACTACGCCACCAGCCCATAGAAGAAGATTTTGTTAAGCTAGTGTTCCAAAATGACGCAAAATGGCCAAAATTGCAGTTCAACGCCCGAAGCGACGTACGGCTGACGAGCGGATTATTCGATTTTTTAATCCTCCATACTTTTTGAAACGTAAAATATCAAATTTTGAAGCCTATTCGAAAGGTTCATAATTGAAAATATTAAACCAAAATGGTGAACTAAGTCCATATCACATGGGTTGGTGGTGCATTGGTAAGACGCTTGGCTAGTAAACAGTAGGGCGTGGGTTCAAACTCAGCTAACCCATAGAATTTTATCCTCGTGAATTTGAGATATTTACCACATAATAATAGCACCCAAAAAAACTGCCGGTGTTTCCTCACTCTCTTCACCAACACGCAGTCTTGGTGAGGTACCTCTTATCATTATTAAACGTAACAAATTTATAAACCGCTAAAGTAGAACAGAGGAACAGAGTGGTCCCTGTCTCCTAGTGGTTAAACGGACCGAAGTACCCCACCAAGACTGCGTGTTGGTGAAGAGAGTGAGGAAATCAGACTAAAATTCTGAAATCGTTTGGGGTGGGGTCGAAATTTAAAGTCAGTAGGTATTTCGAACTAAGGAAGTGTGGAGAGCGGGGCCCAAAATAGATTTCATATATTTTTTGGGGCGATGACTTGGCGGAGAATTTTTATAGCACGCAGTGGTATTTTTGGTAGGTTATTATAAGTTTACTGAAAAGTGTTTAATTGATGAGCCATGAGTGGAATTGAATAATTGTGATGGTATGCGTTCTAAATCATACAAGTTCGTAGAACTGGCTATCAGGACGCAACCTTAGACTAATGCAGATGAAGTTCCAAAGTTGAAAGAAAAATGTCCACATTTTCTGCACGATTACAATACTTTATCTTCTATAGCAGGGGTTCCCAAACTTTTTGGGTACCGCGCCCCCTTTTCTTGAAATGAAAGCCTCCTACGCCCCCTCCCCTTTACATTATAAATTATGAATGGGCTGAATGCTATCTCATTCAAACGCTAATGTGTTGCTGAATGCTTTCTCATTTAAAACGCTAATGTGTTTCTGAATGCTTTCTCATTCAAATTTTCTAAACATCAAGTTCAATAAAATTACCTTTGTAAAAAATTGTGTACATATATTTTAACTAAATGATAATAATTCAACTGATCTTACGCCTCCTTGGCAAGATATCGGACCGTGAGTGTCCGATTATGGTGAATAAATTATAAATTTGGCCGTAACTCAAAAACGGCTTGACATATTTTAGTTCTGATAATTTTCCTGGGGGTCTTAGATGATGATTTGGGGGGGGGGGGTCATTCCCATCACTATTTGCTATCGTTTGGGCTGTGGTATACTAACAGAAAACCCCTCAACCCTAGACTGGATAGATATAGATACATAAGTACATACATACAAATTTCTGATTTATATATTAAGATAGGAAGAGAAAGTAAAAATAGATCACTTACGTATTGGTGAACATTGTAAAAATGGATCGCCTGTGAATCCCGGTGGACACGCACAGATTGGCGTATGATTTTTGGTCGTACACTGAGCTCGTACACCACATGTATTGGGACAAGGATCCGAACATTTCTGATTAATACAAGCTTTGTCTAATGAACATTCAGAATTGACTACACATTCGGGTCGACAGTTTGGTGGACTTCCTTGATAATTGACTAGACATGAACAGATAGCTTGACCATTGACAGTTCTACATTGACTATTTGGTCCGCATGGTGAGGGGTAACATGGATCTACAGGTGTGGCTTGAGTGACGGCTGAAATGAACAAACAAATATCATAGAAATATGCACACGTGTGGCTTGAGTGACGGCTGGAATGAACAAACAAATATCATAGAAATAGACTCAGGTGTGGCTTGAGTGACGGCTGGAATGAACAAATAAATATCATAGAAATAGGCTCGGCTCAGGTGGAAACTTTGCGTAACCAATCAAACAGAAAAATATAAATCTACTAGCTGAGTACCCGAACTTCGTTTCGGGAGGATGAGAGAACATGGGGAGTAGTAACCGGTTGTTAAGCATTGTAGAACGTGTTGGGAGTAATATTGGGTTAGGTTCCAAAAAAAATAAAACACGTGTTGAAGTCTACGCAAGTATTGGGTTAGGCTGTTTCTGCGACCCAACCTAATCCAATACTACTCCCAACACGTCCTACCCAACAAACTTGGTGTTCAATTCTATTAAATTATAGATAAAAACCTATCGCAGGTCTACCGAATGTACATACAAAATTTCATTAAAATCGGTCAAGCCGTTTTGGGGGAGTATGGTAACAAACACCGTGACACGAGAATTTTATATATAAGATTTATACAACTCAATAAAGGTTTCTTGAAAAACCATGTTAAGACAGCGTCTATGATACGTTGAATACACCAGTTCCCGTTCGATCACTGAAGTTAAACAACGTCCCGCGAGGTTGTTTCTTGTGAGTTCGCGCCCTCGTGATGGTGGCTATTTTTGCGGACCAACCCTGGCTGGGTGAGATCAATGTGGGTAGCTGATTTGAAAGATTCGGGCGAATGGAGGGTAAACCCCCGTCTAGAATCACCAATAGATATTAAAGATATGTTGGGCCAAAAAAAGGCCAAGTTATTTGAGGCGAAATTTTTAGTCTGTTTTTAAAAAATCTGGCGTGAAAATCACACGACTTTCTTTATCTATAAAAAAAGAAGAAAGTATTGCAATGGGCTGAAATTTTCGATGTGCAAATCTCGAGTTTGGGTCATTGGTCTGTGTGTGTGTCCGTCTGTCTGTGAACAAGATATCTCAAGAACGACAAGTGCTAGAGACTTGAAATTTGGTATGTATGTCAGTTTTATGCCATGAACGGTAAAATGAGCTTTTGGTGGAAATCGAATACACCGTTGGTGGTTTTATGCCGCTTTTTAGCGGTTTTCGCATATCCTGCTTAACATTAGAACGGTAATAGCTAGAACTTTAAACTTGGTGCCTATTCATATCAATTTTATAAAAGAAATTGAAAAATACAACTAAGGTTGAAGTGCAATATATTAAGAAGTGTAATATATAATTGTATTTCCGCTCTGGGGACCCCCAAAATGTGTTTTGGCATTGAAAACTCGACATCGAAACTGACGATATAGGATAAGGAAAGTAAAAACTATTTTGTTTGTACTTTCCTTTGGAATTGATCGTCAAAACAATTAGTTAAGACTTGACGGGGAAGCGTTTTCTATATTTCGAGCACATTGCATACTCATTACCAATTACCAGGCGTTCACAATCATTCCCACTGTTGTTTGGTTTAATTCGGTGAGGTGCTGGAGACATTAGGCAGATCATTTAATAAATTCTTTAACTTCACCCTTTCCCAATTCTGTTAGGTGTCATCCTTGCTTTCCTTAATTCTACCATGTTAGCTGTAACCTTTCCCTGGTACGGTAACCCTAGCTTGCTTCTCACAGTATACAAAGAAACTGCGTGGAAGCTTACTTCACCCTTTCCCAATTCTATTTGGGGTCGACCATGCTTTCCTTAATTCTACCATGCCACAACTTTTTGTTCGGTCTCTACTCTCTTAACCCTAACTTGCTTTTCACAGTATCTAAAGAAACTGAGTAAAAGCTCGCATTTTCATGATGACCTATCATCATTGGCTTCAAGCAGAGCTTTTTAAAAAGACTGAATGTCCTTCCTAACACCAAACCTTCTGTATTTACTTCCCTCAGTGGCTACATTAATCATTTAATAAAACAACTTACGTGCAATTGGTATAGGTCGACACGCAGAGAAAGGATCTCCTGTGTAACCAGTTGGACATGAACAGATTGGTACATGATTGACCACCGTACATTCAGCGTAGGTTCCACAAGTATTCGGACATGGATCGACACATTTATAACCAATACACGCCAGTTGAGGAGCACAATCATTATTGTTTTCGCACTCCCGACGACATCCTGTGTAAGGATCACCAAAGAAACCTTCTATACAAGAACAGGAACCGATTCCATTCCGGTTTGAACATTCAGCATTGAGACCACAAGGCGGTGGAAAACATGGATCAGACGGAGGACTACGCTCAGTGGCTGTAAAATAAGAAGATAAGACAAATGAGAACATGATATGGAAGATTTTGGCCCCGTCTCAAATGACCAATAGATGTTAAAGAGACGTTGAGTAAAAAAAAAANAAAAAAAAAAAAAAAAAAAAAAAAAAAAAAAAACTGGCTGGCTGGACTGGATATGTAGCCTTATTTCACCTAGACCAGGGGTGCCCAACCTTTACGGAAGAAGATCTACTATAAAGTCTCAGATAATGGCCGCCATCGACCCCCCCACACACACACACACTTTTCAGCACAATGAGAATGAACATGAAATTTAATCTTTATTTGTCGATTTGTCAAAAGGTTCTTTCTCTGATCTGACTAAGTACCTACCCTATTGCCAGTGGACAATTTCCCCTCACTTATATTTTCTCCTCCTAATTCTCATGAGTTCACAAAGAGATGTAAACCTCAATCATAATTATTTTGTGCTTTATATTGCTACAAAAAAAAAAAANGACGTGATCGACCCAAAATCACTTCGCGATCGACGGGTTGGACAGCCCTGATCTAGACGGATGAAATAAGGCGATTTTACTTGAAGAAATGAAAAATCATTGTAAAAAAAAAAAAAAAAGTTTTCGCAAAATATTCATCAAATTTTTCAATTGAATCTTCAGCCAAAGATGCATTGATTTCAAAGTGGGAAAAAAAATATTTCTACTCCAGTCTTTTTGTTCTGAAGAGGAAGGAGAAAATATTTTAAGGAGATTTTAGTTGTTTTTTTAAACAAATTTAATAAATTAAATTTTTCACATTTGAGTAGAACAAAAAGGAGAGTTAGAATTTTATTTAGTTATTTGATTATTATCATGCGGGCTTTCTTTTTATACCGAAATGATGGACGTCATTGTTAAACAAAATATGTAAAGAAGAAAAACATTTGGGCTGAATATTTGAAAATACGGGTCCGAAAATTTTCAGCCCATTTTTTTCATTCATTTTGTAAAAAAAAATGGTCTTGATTTTAATTTATTTTTTCTTCTGAAATAATATTAAAAAAATATTTAATATATTTCGCTTTAATTGAAAACAAATTTTTGACAATCAGTATAAATTGGTTGGGTTCTCTGAAAAAAATAGCTATTAGATTCAAATTACAAACATGGTTAAAATAGAAATTTAAAGAAAGATAAAAGAAATCAATAACAGGAAATCAATAAAGGGATTTTGGTTGCTTGAAACGAAATTATAGAACTCCACTTGGAAAATAATTTAGCATGCACAACTGTACATATTTCTTGCTAAAATACTTTTCATTCTTACTAAAACTATCTAGTATATGACATCTTTATTTCTAACTATTCCAAAATTACCTTTCCGCATAGGGCATATACCTAATTTGAATTCTTTATTTTATACTCACCTTGTAATTTTTTTTATATTTATAAATAGATTTTTTTTTAAAAAAAAAAATCTTTCAAACTGCAAGTCAATATTACTAGTGTATTACTTGTAATATTTTCGCTGTACAAATTACAAGTAGAGAATAGTAATATTAACTTGCTATTTCGTTATGAAGCGAAAAAAAATCCCCATAATTTTTTCAAAAATAAAGGGGATACGATAATTCCGGAAAAATAGTAGCTTGATATAAGTTCATTTTTACCGTTTCGTTGTTCAAATTATCGGCATCTGTTATAAACTAAATGATAACTATCCATCTGTTATAAACTAAATGATAACGAATCTATAATCTTACTTGGTGTACATGTTAACAAAGGATCCATCTGTTATAAAAGTAAATGATAACGAATATATAATCTTACTTGGTGTTATCAATGTACAATTGTACATGTCAACAAAGGATCCATCTGTTATAAACTAAATGATAACGAATCTATAATCTTACTTAGTGGTATCAATGTACATGTGAACAAAGGATCCATCTGTTATAAAAGTAAATGTATGATAACGAATCTATAATCTTACTTGGTGGTATCAATGTACATGTCAACAAAGGATCTCCAGTATATCCATTCAAACATGTACACACAGCATTATGATTTATAACACGACATACAGCCGACTGTCCACACACTTCTATACAAGGATCTACACATCTTTCATTAATACAAGCAAGATTACTTGCACATTCTGCATGTATAATGCATTCTGGTCGACATGAAGGTGGTCTTCCTATGTAATTTGGTAAACATGTACATGCGGCGGTATCACCAATAACACGACATTGAGAGTTTGGTCCACAAGGTGATGGTTGACAAGGATTTATAGGCGTAGCTTGTGTTGTAGATACTAAAAAAAATAGACAGATATGAAGAGGAAATAGTAAATACAGAAAGATTGCAGAAGAGATAAATGTAAACACCGAAAACATAAAAACAGAGAGTGAGAAGACAAAAAGTGCTTTGAAAATGACAGACAGCGGAAGATTATTGATGACGTTAAAGGTGCATTCACACTGAGCAGTGACAGAGACGTGATCAGTTTGGCTACACTAAAAACATTCTTCCAGGCAGTTGAAGGAACATAGTCGCACTAGACCGGGCATCACTGTAAGGTCATGATCAGCGGAAATCATTGTCGCGGCACTGTCGCTGCTTAGTGAGAATGCTCTTTTAAGGTTCTCGTTCACTAGAGTGGGTCGTCTTCATGAATGCGAGTTCTACACACTAAGATAACCTGGAAAACGCAATACCAGTGATCCTCTTAAAATCAAATATTTTCGCCATTTTTTTTTTTTGGGTAAAATTTTCCATCTAGGTTTGCAATAATGGTAGAATAAGATTTATATGAGGTAACCTAAAAGTTTTTGACCCTTAAATGGAACTGTTATGGTGTGCGTTTCTAGGTCATCCTGTGCGTAGAACCGCCCATGGTGAGGACTTTATTGGATGTAATCATTCAGGGTGACCCGAAAAGCTCATCCCTATTCTAGATATACATACAAACAATCCGCATTTTTTTAGAAAAATATACTTTAGTGTTACTTGTAAATATTTTTATTTAATAAAAAACATTTAAAAAGACAATATCGATTCTAAAAGTTATTGGGTTTCAATAGTACTCAGACTGTCATCATCAGGCCAATGTTGACTCTACGATGTTCAGAGTAGAAGTTGAAAGCTCCGGCACCTAATATTTTTTTAGGATCGATATTGCCCTTTGAAATATTTTAATTAATTATTTTACGATTCCTTGTAAACATTTTTTTGTGTCATATTTACAT
>CM022882.1:19591066-19601380 GCA_012654025.1 Pachypsylla venusta
ATGAAGGATACCCCATCCTCTCAGACGATGAGATTGTTGAAAGTTGTACCCAGGTGAATCAGGCAAATGAGAGCAATGGTGAAGAAGAAGATGATGATGATACTGACTCTCCTTTCCTTCCTTCAACCACCGAGGCTCTAAATGCCTTCGACGTGGTGTTTAAGTGGTTGGAGCAGCAACCAGAAACTGAAATTGTACAGCTCCTGCAGCTTAAAAAAATGCGAGATCTTGCTTTGGTTAAAAGGGCTAAAAAAATAAAGCAAACAAAGATCTCTGATTATTTTCAACCTCAGACAAAATAGGACAATTTGAACATGTTCTGTAATTTTAATGTTCATTTAAAATACATAAACACCTTTCTAAACCTTTAATATCGAAAATTTACCTTGTTTTTATTGTTTTCTCTGTATTTTAAGGCAACCTCGATTTTATGAACTTTTACATTGCACCTCGATTTTATGAACTACCCTTGGTCCCAATTAGTTCATAAAATCGAGGTTCTACTGTACACATTTTCTTATGGGAATTTTCCAGACTCACATACGAACATGTGTATTTGTTTTTTCTTGCATATATGCGAAGATGAAAAACAATTACACATTTTCTTATGGAAATTTTCCAGGCACACATAAGAACATGTGTATTTGTTTTTCCTTGCATATATGCGAAGATGAAAGACAAATACACATTTTCTTATGGGAATTTTCCAGAATCACATACGAACATGTGTATTTGTTTTTCCTTGCATATATGCGAAGATGGAAAACAAATACACATTTTCTTATGGGAATTTTCCAGACTCACATACGAACATGTGTAGTTGTTTTTCCTTGCATATATGCGATGAAAAACAAATACACACTTTCTTATGAGAATTTTGCAGACTCACATAAGAACATGTGTAGTTGTTTTTCCTTGCATATATGCGAAGATGTAAAACAAATACACATTTTCTTATGGGAATTTTCCAGACTCACATAAGAACATGTATATATGCGAAGATGTGTGTTATGCAATAAGACTAGCATTCACAAATGAAAGCATAATCAAATGAGGAAGCAAACTAAAGAAACATTTCATTGCTTACTCATAAAACATTGTCGAAAAGGATCTCCCCTGTATCCAAATCTACAACTACACAACAGCCTATGATTGATGATTTCACATTGAGTGTTAACCCCACATGGCTTTCTGAGACAATAATCAATACACAGTCTGTTGAGACACATTTTAGATGGCGGACATTCGGAATGGACAAGACATTGAGGACGACAAAATGGCGGCGAACCAATGTTGTGAGGAAGACAAGAACATATGGCGAATCCATGAGAGATTGTACATTTGGAATAGTTACCACACGGAGATGGTTTGCAAGGATTGTAAAGTCGTTTGAAGATTTTGTTAGTAGCTAGAAGAAAAATGTTTGGTTAGTGGAGGATAGGATCATAATAGGCTGGGACGAGTTTTTTTAAAAAAACTTTGGAGATGAGATAGTAGAGTCACATGATACTCAAAGATAATTATATAAACATTTCAGTCAAGATTTTGAATGAATACAGTGGAATTTTTTATATATTTCATTAAAGAAAAATGAAAATTTTCAGTTTTTTTTCTTCAGAAATTTCTTTTTTCTTCATATAAACAAAAATAGCTTATTAATACTGTATATGAAACATTGGAGATATTACTTATCGCTTGAATCTGTAATAATAGAAGACAGAATAACAAGAAGAAAAAAAAAACAATTTTGTAATAATAGAAAACATGCCAAATCTTACCTGGTACTAGTGTACATCCTGTGAACGGATCTCCTCGATAGCCTTGCACACAAGTACATTGAGGCTGATGATTAATAACATTACATTGCGCATTGAAGCCGCATGTTCCAATACATGGATCTTTACATTTATTATTCAGACAAGCCAATCTGTTAGGACAATCTGCGTGAAGTAAACACTCTGGACGACAATTTGGTGGAGCACCTAACATGCCGGCAACACAGGAACAGACTGGATGGTAGTCGATAACGCGACAGTCAGCGTTAGCACCACATGGAGACGGTAAACATGGATTTTGAGGAACATCAGGCACTTTCGGTGCTGAAAAAGAAAAGACGGAGAAATAAAGTTAAGTTGAGGATTTGAACGAAGAAACTGCAACTTTTAAAACTAGATTCTGACATAGGTAAAGCCTTTGTTTTGGTCAGTACAGTCTCTTTTCTAGGTTATTATGAACCTTTGAAGTAGACAAAAAAATCAAAAGTTGATGTTATGCATTTCAAGGTACGTAGAATCCACCTCGGTAGTACAGTGCTAAAAAAAACATCGCCTCGTAAACAGGAGGGCATGGGTTCAATTCCTGTCCGAGGTATAATTTTTCATTATTTTGCGTATTTGACCACATAAAATTACAGCTCTTAAGACTAAAGGTTAGGAGACACAAAATGTCTTGGGCATAAACTTCGCCAAGTAGTTACTTTGGCTTAACGTTTCTTTAACATTCAAGGCGGGGGTTCACTCTCCATTCGCTGGACAATTACAAATTAATTAATACAAAAGTCTTACCTTCTTCGAAACATCTGACGAATGGATCTCCCACCAAATTATTTGGACAACTACAAATTGGATTATGATTGACAACATGACATCTCGCGTGAAGTCCACAGACACCTAAACAGGCATCGGCACATCTTTGTCCAACACAAGCTTTGTTTGACGCACATTCCGAACTGACAACACATTCTGGTCGACAAGAAGGTGGCGTTCCAATGAAATTGATCAGACAAGAACAGATGGCGCCATGNTTGGTGAACGATGTTCGTGTACAGAGTACGTATCGATTTTTGAATTATACGTACTTTTAAATGTAAAATATATAATTTAGGGGGAGGAGGTATTTTTTTAGCCCGTAAAATAATAAACCTTAAAAATCTTGAGTTTTTAAATGAGAAATCTCGGTAGCCTCAAATGGGTACACCACTCTCGGACAACGCTTGCAGTATAACTTCTACGCGATCGTTGACAGGGATCTCTCTACGGATACACACCGACAGTGCAACTTGACATTCCTGGACTTACGTTTAACAGGTTCCGGACGACATGACTGGAATGGATCCCCAATATAATTTGGTATACAACTACATGTGGGTATATGATTGACGACCGCACATTCCGCATTAACACCACACACGTTTGGACATGGGTCTCGACAATGACTCGATATACAGGCGAGTTGAGGGGCACAATCTGAATTCATGACACATTCCGGACGGCATCCACCAGCGTATGGATTGCCAACGTACGGTGGTATACATGTACATCGAGCGACACCATTTTGATTTGAACATTGAGCGTTTGATCCACAAGGAGCTAAAGCGCACGGGTCCCGTGGTATCTCAGGTTGAACAGCTGAAATCAAACATAATTTTTATTTGAACTTATCCAAAGAAAGAAAACCTTTAGAACACTTGGTAGAACTATCAGACACAAGAAATGAAAATGATTAAAAAACACTTGACTTTATGTTCTACAATTTTAATATATTATTCGATACGCGTCTTTCGGATTTTATTCTATTATCAAGAATGAACATTAGATTCTTAAGGATGGGATGCGATATTGTACATCTGGGTCCGCTGTTGTAACTAATGGAATGTTATTTTTGGTTTTAAAAATTGGGTCGATAGGTGGCCAGGGCGTCCTCAACAGCATGGCTGTGATTTTCTATATTGCACACATTCTGGTGGAGCGGTNAAAAGGTTGAGAACCGCTGGCTGTTCTAGAATTCATATCAGTAGACCGGTTGGAACTACAATGCATCACTTCCCCCTACACACACAGGTGTTTTCCGGGAAACAAGATATAAAAGTGTGGAGTGATGTGCGAGTACTTTCTTTTGTTTCTGAATTTTCCAAAGCGCGGAAGCATTGCATTTATGCATATGTTAATTTTTTTGGTTTATTATTTTCAATAACGAACCTTTGGAATCTTCACGGAAAAAAATACCANCTGAATTCATGACACATTCCGGACGGCATCCACCAGCGTATGGATTGCCAACGTACGGTGGTATACATGTACATCGAGCGACACCATTTTGATTTGAACATTGAGCGTTTGATCCACAAGGAGCTAAAGCGCACGGGTCCCGTGGTATCTCAGGTTGAACAGCTGAAATCAAACATAATTTTTATTTGAACTTATCCAAAGAAAGAAAACCTTTAGAACACTTGATAGAACTATCAGACACAAGAAATGAAAATGATTAAAAAACACTTGACTTTATGTTCTACAATTTTAATATATTATTCGATACGCGTCTTTCGGATTTTATTCTATTATCAAGAATGAACATTAGATTCTTAAGGATGGGATGCGATATTGTACATCTGGGTCCGCTGTTGTAACTAATGGAATGTTATTTTTGGTTTTAAAAATTGGGTCGATAGGTGGCCAGGGCGTCCTCAACAGCATGGCTGTGATTTTCTATATTGCACACATTCTGGTGGAGCGGTGTTAACTACTACCAACCATTAGGAGAACGGACTGTTTTCAACAGAACGAAACGTAGACAATCTTTAGCTGGAACAAATATTCCCAAGTGACCTTTCAGAACCAATCACCTAAGATGAATCAATACACTTACTGATAATTTACACAGGGATCCANGATGGTCTTTGGCCGTGCCCGAGGGCACGGGTAGCCCCGGTACGAAGAACCAACCATCCTGGGGGCCTTCACCTAAGATGAATCAATACACTTACTGATAATTTACACAGGGATCCAAACACTTCTCTTTAATACAAACTTGAGAATTATTGATATACTTACTGATAACAATGGGACTACATCCAACAAAAGCATCGCCTTGATATCCATTAAGACAAGTACATAAGGGTGTATGATTGACCACAGTACACTTGGCATTTGTTCCACACAAATTTACACAGGGATCCAAACACTTCTCTTTAATACAAGCTTTATGACTTGGACATTCTTGATTCACAACACATTCTGGTCGACAATAAGGCGGATTTCCAATATAGTTCTCTTTACATGAACACACTGGATGATCTTTGACGATTCTACAAATAGAATTTGGTCCACAAAGATCTGTATGACAAGGATTGGTTGGAATTTTTGGTTGTTCTTCCACAGGAGGTAGATGACAAGATACAAATGGATCTCCAATATGACCATGAGGACATTGACAGATTGGATTATGGTTAATGACTAGACAAGTTGCGCCTGGAAATAAACAAGAGAATTAGTCAAGATGCAACAAACCAAACTCAGTTGGTAGATGCGCTGGATTCGTAACCAGTGGCCTATTCCACAAAGCAACTTTGCACTCCAAACTCCAGTTGACACAAGCCTGTGTTTGGGTACATTCGGCACTTATAATACATTCTGGTTTGCAAGCGGGTGGTGACCCTCTATAGCCTTGTAGACATGAACAAATGGCATAGTCTGAACTGGAGATCAGACACTTGCTGTATGGACCACAAGGATTTGGGTCACATGGGTTACTTGGTTGATTCAATATTGGTGGTTGGGCTGAAATCACAAGTCGTAATTTACAAGTTACCGTAAAAATCAGAAATACTACTTACTTATAACAAAAAATACAAAATCAAAAGAGCACAATAAAGCATTGCGCATGAGTGTGTAAAAAGTTTAATAGATCCCGTGGGACTTTCTGCCTGTGAATTTAAGGATGAAATAATTTAATCCATTATTTACATCGATGTGGTTGTTAACGTTTTTGACGACATTCGGCTTTTTTTTTTTTCATCAAAAACGGCCACAGTTCAGAATATTATATTATGTTCTAGGTCGGAAAGGTCTGCATTCAAATAAATGGTTTTATTGTGATCTGAATTTTGGACAATTGTTTTATATTGTTTGATTGATCCTATCTCTATTTTTAATAGAGATATGATTCAATGTCAGATATATGAAAAAAAAAAAAAAAAAAAACATTGATATTGTAGCGATGTTCCTCTCCAATGTAGTTGTAGTAGCGGTTTTTCTCACGAAATCAACCGTTCTTTTGATGGTAGGCGTTCCAGGTCGTCCTGGTGCGTAGAACCGGCCATCGTGAGGACGCTTCCTCTCCAATCAACTTTTATACCTTATATTTAATTTACATACAGTTTGCAATGAATGGTCACCGAAAAGGTTTTGATTACCCTTAGCTAGAATTGTGTTCCAGATCGTTCAAACTTACCAGGTTTGTATGGATAACACGTCAAGAATGGATCTCCAGAGAAATCTTGAGGACAAAAACATACTGGCAGATGATTGACCACTTGGCAGAGAGCGTTCACACCGCACGCACTTTGACAAGGATTCTCACATTTATTATTAATACAAGCTTTACTATTAGGACAATCTGTGTTGAGAACACACTCTGGACGACATCCTAGAGCGCCTTGTCCAAAATAATTTGGTAAACATTCACAAAGAACGATCCCATTTTTATGTTTACACACAGCGTTCGAGCCACAATATATCGATTCACAAGGATCGGGTGTAATTGGTACAACGGGTGTTGTACAATGTTCATACGGATTCCCAACGAACCCTTGTGGACAGTAGCATGCTGGTTGATGATTGACAACGGTGCACAGTGAGTTGACACCACAAGATCCTTCGCAAGGATTTCTACATTTCTGACCCAAACAAGCCATGTCGAATGGACAATCTGAATTGCAAAGACATTCTGGATGACAATGAGGGTTCCAATAAGAGTTGGCACCTCCACATGGATCGCACATGGCCACATGATCACCGTAGATAGAACATGAAGAGTATGGATCACATGGGTTAGGTTTGCATACGAGGGAGTCATTAGATGGATAGGGCGGCAGATAAGCTGTGGATCAAGCAAAAAAAAAAAAAAAAAAAAAAAAAAAAAAAAAAAAAAANAAAAAAAAAAAAAAACACATGAGATTATTATTTTAATTTGGTTCTCACTCGGAGAGTTCCGACCAAAAATCATCAAGATCCTTGCAATCATTGAGACCTTGACTGCTTAATTCAGCCAGGCTGCTCCAAGTCCTGCTAATAAAGAGTTTGTCAATCTCACCAACCTGGAACCTGAAGAATTAGTAGTTTATAAGATTTTAGAACCGCCCCATTGGTATTATAATATTTCTGCATAAGAAATCTGAGAAATAAAAAACAATACATGTTCGCTTGTATTAATAAACCAAACGCTGCGCTGATGTAAACTAAAATTGGTACAAACGTTTTGACTTACGTTGTGGAGTACATTGAATAAATGGATCCCCAACAAATCCTTCTCTACAAGTACAAGTTGGTGTATGATCCTTACAGGAACACATGGCGCCCAGTCCACACACATTATTGAAAGAGCAAGGATCTTTACATTTGTAATTGACACAAGCTTGGTTAGTTCTGCAGTCGGCGTTTGTCATACATTCCACTTTACAGCCACGTTTAGGTTCGCCTCCATAATTGTCCAGACAAGAACATACTGGACGACTTCCTACGATTGAACAAATCGTGTTTACGCCACATGGACTTGGATTGCATGGATTGTAAGGGACGATGGCTGAAAATGGAGAATAATTTNGTCCAGACAAGAACATACTGGACGACTTCCTACGATTGAACAAATCGTGTTTACGCCACATGGACTTGGATTGCATGGATTGTAAGGGACGATGGCTGAAAATGGAGAATAATTTACAAAGTCAAGTTCAGAAACTGATATCTGTAGGTGTACAAGATGAATACCTAACTGACGTTATACCTGCAGTATGTTCAAGAAATTTTTTGGACATATTATTGAAGAAGAGTGCCACAAGAATTCCATTACAACATTCATGGTAAATTTCAGTGCAAAATGTTTTTTCCGAAACATTTTCGTATTTATGATTGAAAAAATTAAAATATTTTTTTTTAAAAAAAATGTGCAGAATGTTTGTTTCTGCAAATTTTATTAACGGTTCAAACAATTTTTCTTTACTATGAGCCAAAATAATTTGTACGTGATTTCGTTCAGAGAAATCATGATTTTTTTTTATTTTGGGAGGGGGGGGGGAAACAAAAAAAGTNGGGGACACAAAAAAGTGCGACATCTTGAAAACCGCTGGAAATAATGTGTTCTGTAGAGATGTGTCATGAGTGATTTATTGACTGAAATGAGCCAAATCACTTCGCTAAGTCAATGACTCATGAATCACAATACGATTGAACTGGAAAACATATTAATTTTACTACAGAGAACAGAGAGAGAAAATTAAATAAAATGCAGAGTGATAAAGAGCAGTTGTAGGCAAGTGAAATAAAAAGTGATTATGGAATGATGCTATTGGCTACTTCAAGGTTATTCATTATTTGTTGTTTTGTTTCTTCCTCTATTGAGGTGATTATATGAGCTAGATCCATTTGATTATGAGTCATTGAGTGAGTCATAAAAATGATTAGATCATTTTACTGAATGATTCATTAGTGATCTAATCAGACAAAATATTCATAATTCACAACTCTAGTGTTTTGTAAACTCTTCAATTTTTCCAACGTTTTTTATGTGCCACACTGTGTCCACAATGTTTTACCTTGTATTGGCGAGCATCTTATCAATGGGTTCCCACTGAGTCCATGATTACATGTACACACGGGATGATGTTTCTCCACTTTACAAGTTGCACCAAAACCACAAGCTCCTGGACACGGATCACTACATCGGTATCCAATACAGGCTTTGTCATAAGAACAATTGTCATCGACAGAACATTCAGGACCTGCACAACCCTTATATGGATCTCCAGCCATACCGTTTGGACATTGACACAGTGCTTCACCTAGAATAAAGAGGAAGAAAAAAAAGAGTTAGAAGGCAAGCACAATTAATTCTTGCTCATCAAATATTGATTAAAGAATAGACAATAATCTATAAAACTAGGTGTGTTCGTGGACAAAAACGGGCGGAGCCATCCGTTTCACCTCGAATTTTCGGGTACCACATAAACTTTTGCATATTGCTTCATTATTCCGTTAAAACAAGATTTTTTGAGAATACCGCACCTTTCTTGATTGCATCATGCCGTTGAGTAGTAGGTCCTATTTAAAACGCAAAATAATCGGCCGAAAAATCGGAAACGGTTCAAGATATTGTTCCGAAAATAGATGTATGCGCCCTTGGGGGTATATATATATTCGATATCCTTCAACNGGGACCTTCGTTGCACCATGTAAGTGTGCACTAAGAAAGGATCTTTATATATAAAAGGCAATTTCCTGAGTGACTGATCAACGTAGAGCCGAAACTATTAATGCTACATACTGGGAAATTTGGCAGGGACCTTCGTTGCACCATGTAATTGTGCACTAAGAAAGGATTTTGCAAAATTTTAATTTTAAGGGGTAGAAATCGCGAAAAGTAAACAATCCCCATAAGAAATACATTGGAGCGAGAAAGATAACATGATTGCATGATACATCATTTAGAATATGCGCGGGCGAAGCCGCGATAGGGGGATGCTAGTTTTATATGAGTTTACACTAAAATTACTTAAATTTGACTCGTACATAGAAGGTTTACCTTTCTTTACCTCTTCGGATCGCGAGCTCTCTAGTTTGTTCCCCTACGGCCCACGGGTGCACGAAGGTTGGACAACTCTGTTCTAGATCGGTGATGCAATTTTTGTGGGGATAAAATGTTTGGTTCAAATAGGCCATGAACGACATCGGGCGACAAAGACTTGGCAGAGGGTTCTATAAGCAACGACCCTTCCGGATCCGTCATGAACGACATTGGGCAACAAAGACTTTGCAAGAGGGTTCTATAAGCAACGACCCTTCCAGATTCGTCATGAACGACATTAGGCAACAAAGACTTCGCATGGGGGTTCTATAAGCAACGACCCTTCCAGATCCGGGCACCTAAAAATCATTCGCTAACATACCTTGTGAGGTTACTTGACACTGAGCATAATGTCCACACGGGTTTGGATAACATGGACTAGATGGCACAGGCTGACAACCACTATAAGGATCACCGAGGTAACCTGGTTTACAAAAACATTGTTCTGTACTTCCAGTGACGTTCATTGGAACTACATGGTCCAGGTAGACAAAGCGATTTGACAGGTTCTGAAAAAACAAAACCAAAATATTGTATTAATAGAAGGAAACGGTAGCAGTCCCCAAATATATTGTATAAGCAACATACTCATTGCCCCCAAAAAGGGGGCTGGGGTGGGGGGTTATTTAAGAAAAAAACATACCCTTGGTCATATCTTACAAATACGCCATAAATTTTAGTTTTTTTCATCATTTGTCG
>CM022882.1:19630252-19683995 GCA_012654025.1 Pachypsylla venusta
AAGTAGCCTATGTCCTTTCCTAAAGTTTAGTCTATCTCCATACCAAATTTCATCAAAATCGGTTCAGTAGTTTAAGCGTGAAAGCGTAACATACATACAGACAGACAGACAGAGTTACTTTCGCATTTATAATATTAGTATGGATTTGAAAGCCTTTTCTTCTTAATATCTCCGATCATCATTTGAAAACGATTATGTGCGACTAAAATCTCACGCTACTAAGAGCGACTTCAAGCGACTACGCGCTATACAAGGAGTCAAATGAATTTTGTAGCTTGGAGTCGCTCGTAGTGGTTTCAAATCACGATGTATTCTAGCATATTTTTGTGCTACCCGTTTGAACTCAGTTACGTTTCTCTGGACAATCCTACATTTAGGGGAACCTTTGAATGCCAGGTTTGGTGCCTGTCTTGAATGGACCTTTTCGGTTAGGCAAAGAAGTAATTTGTACAAGAACAAAGGTGTATATACAAGAAAATATATCAATATATACAAGATACAGGTATGGGTAATCAAATCTGACGATATTTGAAATGGCAAAAATCAGAAAATAGTGATGGAGATATTTAAAGGCTTTTATTTAACTTACTATGTATGTATGTTTGTGGGTACGATTTTTGAATAGAAAAACATATTTTTAAAAATTACTAGGGGACGCGAGTAGAAGTTTATAATGTACACAAAAAAATTGAAAAAAATGTACAAAAATTGGCGGAACTCCTTTGGCTCCGTACGGGTACACATATCATTAATTTCAAGCACTGCGTACCCTCACGATATTTCATACAACCTTATCCTAGCTCAGGGGTTCCAAAACTTTTTGCTACCCCGCACTCTTTTCTTGAAATAAAAGCCTTCCACGCCCCCCTCCCCATTAAATTATAAATTATGAATGGGTATAGGTGTTACTGAATGCTATCTCATTCAAGTTTTCATTCAAATTTTCTAAACATCATGTTCAATAAAATTAACTTTGCAAAAAAATCGTGTACATATATTTTAAGTAAATGATAATAATTCAACTGGTCTCGCCCCCCCCCCTTGGCTTGGCTCCCCCCTCCCCCCCCAGGTTTGAAACCTCTGTCCTAGCTGGTCCGACAGCTCGGGTTTCAGAGCCCATAAAAGAATGATATTTGATGGAATTCAAATACGAGGCGGATCAATGACTCGGCTATATTAGTCTGCTAGGTACAGCCTCGTTATTTCTAAAGATACGTCTCCCGGGTAAACGCAAGTTGTCCGGCGATCTAACCATCTGTTACATATCATATCAAGAGGATGAGTCGAGGTCAAACCACTGAATTAAAAACAATGGAATGAGTTGCGCGTGACAATGCGCGATCTTTGTTTACATTATAAATGCCCTTTTCAAAGATGGCTGCCAAAATGTAAACGAAGATAATTTCTATATCCTAGGAAGTGCTTGACATTTTGAGAGTAATAAATTTTAAAACTCTTTTTATTGTTATTGTAAAGATTAAAAGACCTATTATTTTATCTGAGAGAAAAGTGCTTTATATTTAACTATCTTTTTAAATCAGTCGATTACACCTATTTGATTCATCAAGAATCAAATAGGTGTAATCGACTTGGGATGATCATAAATGTAATTGGGTAGGTGTAATAGACTTGAGATGATCATAAATGAAATAAAAAGGTTGTGATAACTCATTTGCCTGGAATTTCCCGTTGAAATCCGAATTGTCCTGGGTAATTACAACCCAGCCATCATTAGAACCTACGTGGCGCGAAACGATAATTTTTTGAAAGTGCCCATTTCAAAGATGGCGGACAACATTAACCAATCAGAACAAGGCTTGTTATGATTCTTTTGAAGACATGGGAGAAGCTCATTCCATTTGTTCTAATTCATTGGGTCAAACCCACCTCGCCTTGGCTGGTTCTACGCACCAGTCGAGGTCAATACCACTTCGCCTTGGCCGATTCTACACATCAAGATGACCTGGAACGCCTATACCATAATGGTTCCAGCCAAGGACCAGCAAAACTTTTTCGGTAACCTTATATCAACATGTTTTTACCAAAATTTCCTAACTTTGAAATGGGAAGAGTAGTTGATTTTAAGGGGAACACCACACCCTTCAGTAATTCAGCTGAGGTGGCGGATTCGTAACAAGGAGGTTGTTGGTTCGATTCTAACTCCATCGCCGTTTTATTGAAATACTGGTCACAACAGATCTAAAAAGATTGCAGCGACATTTGCAATCAGTCAAAGGTCACAGCGACAATTGCAATCAATCAAAGGACCGAGTTGTTAAGAGCATTGATTCTTGGTCCGAAGGTCGTGGGTTCGAATACCACCCAGAGCGAAAATTTTCTGATCGAATTTTCTCGTTTCCGGAATGGCATTGCTGTAAAAAGGAGTGTCCTGAAGTAATGCGAAAGCGGTTCCGGGGCATAACTTTTTTTAAATCTAAAATTAAAAAAAAAGTCTAAGGTCGCAGCGAAAATTGCAATCAGTCAAAGGTCGCAGCGATAATTGCAATCAGTCAAAGGTCGTATCGACAATTGCAATCCGTCAAAGGTCGCAGCAATAATTGCAATCCGTCAAAGGTCGCAGCAATAATTACAATCAGTCACAGGTCGCAGCGATAATTGTAATTAGTCACAGTTTGCAGCGACAATTGCAATCAGTCAAAGGTCGCAGGTGCAATCAGTCTTAATAGTTTATGAGGGGAGCAGCGTCATAACAACCCCGCACCGCTCTCCAAATACCGTCCCAAACTCCTACCGCCATTCAAAAATGGTCAGTTTTGAATACCGAACAAGGAAAAACAAAGGATCTATATCTTACATGGATGTGGCAGGTAACATTTGGTAGCAGGATTTCCTTCATATCCTGAAGGACACGTGCACACCGGACGATGTCTAACGACATGACACTTGGCTGTCGGCGCACACAAATTCGATATCGCACACAAATCTTCACACTGACCATTATAGCATGCTTCTATATCCAAACAGTCTTTGTCTAATAGACATGGTTTGGGACTTTTCCCCGTGCCTGGTGCTATATTACAAAAAATAGGTTAACATTTTAGTGGTTAGACAAATATTACAAAATTAAATATACATGGGTTAATAATAATTAATTAAATTTGAACTTTCTCACAGAAATAAAATACGACTCGAAATCGGACATAAATGTGGGGTCCATTCTGCACGAAAAAAGTTTTTTTTTTTTGTTCAATTTCCGGGGCGGTCGGAAATTTTTTCGACGTAGTGCTTATTTTTTCAGGGTGCATTCAGAAGCGGATATATAGGAGCGATAGCCCCCCCCCCCGCCAGACTTGAAGAACTTGATATTCGAAACACTTTCCTCAAATTTGGTGTTTATAAATACTACTGACTTTTATGTCAATTATAATTTGGAGCCTCGATCGCCCCCCCTCCTCAACTGGAGCCCTGTGTCCACCTTTGGGTGCACTCAGCCTCGTGAGGACAAATGAGTAACTACTCTAATATGAGTACTGGCCAGTGGCAACATTATCAGAGTAAAGAGAGTTCGTTTGGTAGACGATTTTGAACAATATTAGTAGAAGAGACTCTTAGTAATGCTGTGATACCCAAAAAAATTGTGAAAAGACCGTTAGGCCTTACCGCAAAAAAGTTCTATATTACAGGATCCTGCACCGGGGAGATCTGTTGAGGTAAGTTTTTTTTTTTTTTTTAAACTCGCTTTTTTTATTGACCGTCCATGTTGGACGGTAGTACAGACGCAATAGAGGCATGGCCGTAAAAACTTTTCCTAACCTCTCTAATTGGGTTAAAATTGGTTAAATTTTTTTGGATTGCCTCAATCTCCCCGGTGTCAGGCCTCCATATTACATAACATTTTATTTCACTTAAAGTCTCTTCAACATCTAAAGTTCATTCGAGAAGAACATTTGTTTAAACGGCCACCTAAAACTCTCTCGCTTTGAGTTGATATGTTGTCGCGACAAAATTGAAGATACCGGACCATGACTGTCCGGATTTTGGTGAATAAATTACAAATTTGGCCGTAACTCGAAAACAGCTTGACATAATTATTTTCGTTCTGATAATTTTCCTAGACTCGTATTTTTTAGGGGGGTCCATTCCCATCCA
This sequence comes from Pachypsylla venusta, assembly GCA_012654025.1. Classification (NCBI taxonomy): domain Eukaryota; kingdom Metazoa; phylum Arthropoda; class Insecta; order Hemiptera; family Aphalaridae; genus Pachypsylla; species Pachypsylla venusta. The sequence continues at coordinate 19,634,363 of CM022882.1, forward strand.
TTTTCCGCTATCTGATACCGTTTGAGCTTTGCTATTGTAACAGACATTTCTAATTTATAAGATTTATATATTAAGTATGGGCCCCAATGGATTCCCGTTATTTTTACTTTGTCTTCCTATAGAAGATAAAGTATTGTAATTGTACCCAAAAGAAAAATGCGAGAAAGTTCAATTTTATCGATAGAGATTAAAATTATTGATTATTTTACAAATATCTACACTATAGTTATTTGTTAGAACTAATATAGGGCCAGGTTCACCGACAAATATATTGATTGACTTAAAATTAAATATCATCATAGGTGAACAGTTCTGGGGCTGGTTAGCAACAACTCGCCATGAGTTGTTGATACTTGAGAAGCCTTACGGATAATGCAGTAGCTTCTCCTTGCTATCTGCATGGGTAATGGAAAAGATATCGTTTCCGACTCTTCCTTTAGTCGCATTTTACGACTGGCATGGACTTAGGTCTTTTAATTATTACTTTTTTTTATCTTCATTCTGACGTTTTTGGTTCAAAATTCTCTCATCCAAAAACTTAGAAAATTATTAAGGCCCATTTACACTAAATGTCACATTTCGTCAAAGTCAGTCAAGGCTAAGTGGCACGGCGCAGCGGGCAACGGATTTTTTTTTAAATTCGATTGTCAGATTCCACACTTTTGCCACTTAGCGTCGACCGATTTTGTTGACACTAGGTATACCTATAGGTTCCGTTTTGGGGTCTTACTGTGCTCTAGAACTTTTGGGTTTCATCAAACATATCGAGTATAAAAAGTGAGGGGGGGGGGCACAATTCTTTTATATTCACCTTAATACCAACCAAATATACAAATTAAAATTTTTAATAAACTTCTATAATAATTTCACTTGACGATAAAAATTAAAAAGATGTTAATTACAGCTGACTAGTTTCATACACTCCTGAGTACATCAACAGAACGAGTGAGATCGAGATTAGGAATGTCGTATAGAACACTAAATGACACTTCCTAACACCTCGACTTCATTACATCTAATGATGTTCCCAGCTCCCGAGGAGGTGTAGAAACCAGTCAGCCCTATTCAGAAGAGGATTCAGGGGAGGACGATAGGAGTAATCATCCCCCCACAGACCTGAAGAAAATGGAAATTAAGGGGTGATCTAGATTATAATATGGAGCTTTGATCGCCCCCCCTCCCACCTCTTTAACTGTAGATCTGTATACTCCCCTGGCCCCATTGATTTTTCAAGGTTTTATAGTCTAGGGAAGATAGGTCCATTAAGTTGGCCCGTCCACGATGGAATTTCGGTGTTTTACCTAGGGAAGGTATAGTATTTTAATAATTATGGATTTACTTTACATAATATGCCATCAGGTTAGCAAAACCAATTTCATGTAATGACACATGAAAATCGACAGTCGATTTTAATTTTATAAATTTGTTGAGGCATAGAATCAAGTGCAAAACTTTAAAATTTGTACAAAAATATACACAGAACAAAACCTTTTAACCATTAGCTTAAAAAAACATTGAAAAATATTTATTTCGCTCAGTATATGAACGTTCTTACCTGACCTTAGCGGTGAATATCAGAAGGAGAAGTTTTACGCCTTTAATGACTTAAATTATTCGGATAAAAAGTAATTTTAAAAAATGCTACCACACTGGCAATATTTTGCTTGAAAAAGTTCCTGCCTAGAGAGGTTAGAGGTTACAAATATTCATTTTCCTGCCTAGAGAGGTTCCAAATATTCTTTTTCCTTCCTAGAGAGGTTCAAAATATTCATTTTCCTGTCTAGAGAGGTTCCAAATATTCATTTTCCTGCCTAGAGAGGTTCCAAATATTCATTTTCCTGCCTGGAGAGGTTCCAAATCTTCATTTACCTACCTAAAGAAGTTCCAAATCTTCATTTACCTGCCTAGAGAAGTTCCAAATCCTTATTTACCTGCCTAGAGAGGTTCCAAATCTTCATTTTCCTGCCTAGAGAGGTTCCAAATATTCATTTTTCTGCCTAGAGAGGTTCTAAATATTCATTTACCTGCTTAGAGAGGTTCCAAATATTCATTTTCCCGCCTAGAGAGGTTCCAAATATTCATTTTCCCGCCTAGAGAGGTTCCAAATATTCATTTTAATGCTTATAGAGGCCCAGCAGAAACAACATTCCTACTTACAGAGGCTTTATAGAGGCTCGAGTTTCCTGTTTAAAGAGGTTTTTGTGTTGAAAATGAAGGGACCACAACTTTTTTCCTATTTACCCAGGTTTCCTGTTTACACCAGTCCTATATATCCAGGTTCGGCTGTAACAAACAGCAGTTTGTCTCATGATGTATACTTCTTTTCCCCCTTATTTCGCCATGGAAGTGTATGGCCACGCCTAGGCTTTCGAAGTTTATGTCCCCTAATAGTAAGCCCTCAAACACTCTCTTCCATGATAAAACAATTTCTTCATGGAACGATATGTAACTAATTTTTTATAAGGAATCGGTGGAATAAATCATTTTACTAGATTTCCAAATTTTTCCCCTTATTCCGAATCCCATTCGCCATTGATGTCTGTGAGAATGGTCGAAAAATAATGCAACATTTGAAATGCTCGACATTTTGTAACCTGACACCATTCTGGGCTGTCTTGATACTCTGAACGAGTTTGATACCTATCGGGTAATCCCCTTTGATCAGTTCCTCCCCACCTACTGATTATCCTCTTACCCAAATTTTGTTTCCCCTCTCTTAGTCAGTTCCTATCTAACCTTTCAAGTGAGCAAACGTGACAAACCAAATTAACCTTTTTTCTAATTAGTCTTATCTTTCANTAAATTAGTAAAAATTTTATCAAGTTCAGAAAATCATGTTCTAAAAAATCAAATGTTGTGTTCTTATAACAAGACATCCCTAATTAAAACTAAAATCAAAAAGCTGTCTTCCTCGTCTAGTGAGTATCACAATGATGCGACCAGTTGTCGACGCATTACCAGAGTGAAAAGATTTAGTTTGGTGCACTGAAAACAATGTTGCTCCAAGGAATACTCCTTGTTTACATTAAAAATGGTAAAAGCATATCATTTTACGTACAAATCCAATTGAACCCCTCACTTCGACACAAGATTTGGAAATACTTTCGATGTGGTAGTGTCAAAAAAATATTATTATTGTTTATATGTATTTTTATTATTTCTATATATAATTCCGTAATGCATACTTGCAATATTAATTAAATGTATAATTATTTTTTGAAAAAAAAGAAAATTAAAAGTTAAGAAATTGTTTTTTTTTTTTATATAGATATATTTTTTAATTTTGCTTAACGGCTCTTTTAACTTCTCTTGTTTATTCGAGACGGGGGTTTTACCCTCCATTCGCTGAAAACTTGCAAACCAGCTACCCACATTGACCTTTCGCAGCCTGGTTTGGGCCGGAAAAATAGCCAGCATCACGAAGCCGCGAAGGGTTAACTTCAGTGATCTAACGGGAACTGGTGTACTCAACGTGACGCAAACACTGGCAAAAGGAGATGTTAATATTAATTATTGACACCTTGAAAGTAATGTGAAGTGTATTCTAAATAGTACAGCTCCTTTAACTCTACTGATTCGTTCTTTTGCAGCAAATTTACTCAAAAAACGCAATTGGTTAATATTATAATGAGTTTTTTTACAAGAAGATTAGACAGATTGCCAGCGTCTATGACACGTTGAATACACCAGTTCCCGTTCGATCACTGAAGTTAACCAACGTCCAGCGAGGTAATGTGAAGTGTATTCTAAATAGTACAGCTCCTTTAACTCTACTGATTAGTTCTTTTGCAGCAAATTTACTCAAAAGATTAAGATACAACGCAATTGCTTAATATTATAATGAGTTTTTTTACAAGAAGATTGGACAGATTGTCAGCGTCTATGGCACGTTGAATACACCAGTTCCCGTTCGATCACTGAAGTTCAGCAACGTCCAGCGAGGTTGTTCCATGTGGGTGTCCTCGTGGGTTCGCGCCCTCGTATTGCTGGCTATTTTTCCGGCCCAACCCAGGCTGGGTGAGGTCATGTGGATAACTGGTTTGCAAGTTTCCGTTAAAGAGACGTTAAACCAAATTAAAAAAAAAAAAAAATTGGACAGATTATTTGTACATGAGACTCTTTTCGTAATGCTGTGATACCCACGAAAACTGTGAAGCAGCATTTGGAACTTACCAAAAAGAAATTCTACAAAACTAAAACTAAAAAGTTGTTAGAAATACTTATATATACCTCTTAAACAATTTGTAGATCGAATACCAGGTTGACATTGAACGCAAAATGAATTCACACAAATTTCAAATTGGGGACAATACGAATCATTTAGACATTTCCTTGCTGATATATCTGTTCCACTAATTGGAATAGAGGATGAAGAAGGAATTGTGGAAATACTAGGAGACGACGTAGTAGATGGAATTGGTATGCTTGTAGTCAGATCTAATGCTATAGGTACACTTGTAAATTGTATTGGAGTACTTGTAGAAATATTAGGGGATGACAAATTAGATGCAATAGGTGTGCCTGTAGTCAGATCTAATGCTATAGGTACACTTGTAAATTGTATTGGAGTACTTGTAGAAATATTAGGGGATGACCAATTAGATGCAATAGATGTGCTTGTAGTCAGATCTAATGTTACAGGTACACTTGTAAATTGTATTGGAGTACTTGTAGAAATATTAGGGGATGACAAATTAGATGCAATAGGTGTGCCCGTAGTCAGATTTAATGCTATAGGTTTACTTGTAAATTGTCTAGAAGTTGTTGTAGAAATATTAGAAGACAAAGTATATGAAATCGTTTTACTTGTAGTCAGATCTATTACAGATTCACTTGTAGATTGTATAGAACTAGCAGTAGAAATATTAGAAGACAAAGTATATAGAATCGATTTATTTGTAGTCAAATCTATTTCAATAGGTTCACTTGTAAATTGCATTAGAGTACTTGTAGAAATATTGGGGGATGACAAATTAGATGCCATAGGTGTGCCTGTAGTCAGATCTAATGCAATAGGTTCACTTGTAAATTGTCTAGAAGTACTTGTAGAAATATTAGAAGACAAAGTATATGAAATCGGTTTACTTGTAGTCAAATCTATTTCAATAGGTTCACTTGTAAATTGTATAGAAGTAGTTGTAAGGAGTTCATCTACTAGTGTTGTAATTTCTTTTTCGTTTGGTTCTGTTACAAGTTCATTAATTAAGTCTGTTGAAACTGATTCGGTTGGAATTTCTTCGTTTTCATCAAACGTTTCACTCCTATAATATTCACCGTCTTCCGAAAATGGTTTCTTCTCCGATAATTGAGTCATAAGTGGCATAATTGTTGTCCATTTGGATTCATAATAATTTGAATCAATTGTAGTTGTTGTTGTTGGAGGTTGATCTGTGGTTTTTGTTAGTACCATATCTGGTTGATCAATAATATAGATTGGTTTTGTTGTGATTTGGTATTCATTATTCCAAGATGTATTATTAGTTTCATCAGATTTGTCTAAACCAATAGTTGGTTGTATTGATTTTCCAGTGGTTTCAGGAATTTCATATACAGGCATCAACGTTTCTGTTACAGGCGATTCTGTTGTCGTTTCAGCTTGTGTCACAGTCGACTGTGTTGTCGTTTGAGCTTCTGTCATTGGTGACTGTGTTGTCGTTTGAGATTCTGTCACTGGCGACTCCGTTGTCGTTAAAGATTCCGTCACTGGTGACTGTGTTATCGTTTGAGCTTCTGTCACTGGCGAATGTGTTGTCGTTTGAGCTTCTGTCATTGGCGAAAAGTTTGTCGTTTGAGCTTCAGTCAATGGCGAGAGTGTTGTCGTTTGATCATCTGTCATTGGCGACTGTGTTGTCACTTGATCATCTGTCATTGGCGACCGTTTTGTCGCTTGAGCTTCTGTCACTGGCGACTGTGTTGTTGTTTGAGCTTCCGTCACTGGCGACTGTGTTGTCGCTAGAGTTTCTGTTACTGGCGTCTGTGTTGTTGTTTGAGATTCTGTCACTAACGACTGTGTTGTCGTTTGAGCTTCTGTCCTTGGCGACTGTGTTGTCGTTTGTGCTTCTGATAATGGCGACCATGTTGTCACTTGAGCTTCTGTCACTGGCGACTGTGTTGTCGTTTGAGCTTCTGTCACTAGCGACTGTGGTGCCGCTTGAGCTTCCGTTACTGGCGTCTGTGTTGTCATTTGAGATTCTGTCACTAACGACTGTGTTGAAGTTTGATCTTCATACACTGACGACTGAGTTGTCGTTTGATCTTTTGTCAATGGCGACTGTGTTGTCGTTAAGGCTTCTGTCACTGGAGAATGTGTTGTCGCTTGAGCTTCTTTCACTGGCAACTGTGTTGTTGTTTGAGCTTCTGTCACTTGCGACTGTGTTGTCGTTTGAGTTTCTGTCACTAACGACTGTGTTGTCGTTTGTGCTTCAGACACTGACGACTGAGTTGTCGTTTGAGCTTCTGTCCTTGGTGACTGTGTTGTCGTTTGAGCTTCTGTCACTGGCGAATGTGTTGTCATTAGAGCTTCTGATAATGGCGACTGTGTTGTCGTTTGAGCTTCAGACACTGGCGACTGAGTTGTCCTTTGAGCTTCTGTCCTTGGTGACTGTGTTGTCTTTTGAGCTTCTGTCACTGGCGAATGTGTTGTCGATAGAGCTTCTGATAATGACGACAGAGTTGTTTGTGTTTCTGTCTCTTGTGACTGTGTTGTGGTTTGTGCTTCTGATAATGGCGACTGTGTTGTCGCTTGAGCTTCTGTCACTGGCGACTGTGTTGTTGTTTCAGCTTCCGTCACTTGCGACTGTGTTGTCGTTTGAGGTTCTGTCACTGGCGACTGTGTTGTCGCTTGAGCTTCCGTTACTGGCGTCTGTGTTATCCTTTGAGATTCTGTCACTAACGACTGTGTTGTCGTATGAGCTTCGTACGCTGACGACTGAGTTGTCGTTTGAGCTTCTGTTCTTGGCGACTGTGTTGCCGTTTGAGTTTTAGTCATTGGCGACTGTGTTGTCGTTTGAGCTTCAGAAAATGGCGACTGTGTTGTCGTTTGAGCTTCAGGCATTGGCGACTGTGTTGTCGTTTGAGATTCTGTCACTAACGACTGTGTTGTCGTATGAGCTTCGTACACTGACGACTGTGTTGTCGTTTGAGCTTCTGTCAATGGCGACTGTGTTGTCGTTTGAACTTGAGTCATTGGCGACTGTGTTGTCGTTTGAGCTTCTGACAATGGCGACTGTGTTGTCGTTTGAGCGTTAGTCATTGGTGACTGCGTTGTCATTTCAGTTGTGGTCTCAAGATATTGGTCGGTTGAAAAGTCTGCTCCTTTCCCAAATTTGGTAGTGCTTATATCGCGATCAGTAGATGTGAACCTTAAAACTGTGTCAGTTATCTTGGTGGGCGCAATGCCAAACTCAATATCATTTAAGGAGAAATCACCAGCTCTATCTTCGGATAAAAGATCGTTAGTAGTATTTTGGTTCTCCGATGTTGGAAGGTCTGTTTGTAACGATTCTGTTGTCAAAAGTGACTCCAATAAAAAGTCTTTTCCTCTAACACCTTCTTCATCATTTTCTTTTTCATTAACTACAGCTTGCGTCGTTTGACCCTCTGTCGTTAGAACTTCCTGTGTTGTTGTAGCTTCTTTTATTGGAGCTTCTGTTCCTACAGTTTGTGTCGCTTGGGCTTCTGTTACTACAACTTGTGTCGTTTGAGCCTGTATTACTACAGCTGGCATCGTTTGAGCCTCTGTCTTTAGAACTTCCTGTGTGGTTGTAGCTTCTTTTACTGCTTCTGTTCCTACGGTTTGTGTTGCTTGGGGTTCTGTTACTACAATTTGTGTCGTTTGAGCCTCTATTACTACAGCTTGTGTCGTTTGAAACTCTGTTACTTCAGCTTGTGTCGTTTGAGCTTCTGTTTCTACAGCTTGTGTCGCTTCGGCTTCTGTTTCTACAGCTTGTGTTGTTTGAGCCCCTATTACCACAGCTTGTGTCGTTTGAGATTCTGTCGTTATAACTTCTTGTGTAATTGTAGATTGAATCGTTGTAGCTTCTGTTTCTACAGTTTGTGTCNTCTTTAGAACTTCCTGTGTGGTTGTAGCTTCTTTTACTGCTTCTGTTCCTACGGTTTGTGTCGCTTGGGCTTCTGTTACTACAACTTGTGTCGTTTGAGCCCCTATTACTACAGTTTGCATCGTTTGAGCCTCTGTCGTTAGAACCTCCTGTGTGGTTGTAGCTTCTTTTATTGGAACTTCTGTTCCTATGGTTTGTGTTGCTTGGGCTTCTGTTACTACAATTTGTGTCGTTTGAGCCTCTATTACTACAGCTTGTGTCGTTTGAAACTCTGTTACTTCAGCTTGTGTCGTTTGAGCTTCTGTTTCTACAGCTTGTGTCGCTTCGGCTTCTGTTTCTACAGCTTGTGTCGTTTGAGTCCCTATTACCACAGCTTGTGTCGTTTGAGATTCTGTCGTTATAACTTCTTGTGTAATTGTAGATTGAATCGTTGAAGCTTCTGTTTCTACAGTTTGTGTCGCTTGGGCTTCTGTTACTACATCTCGTGACGTTTGGGCCTCTATTGCTACAGCTTGTGTCGTTTGAGACTCTGTCGTTAGAACTTCTTGTGTGATTGTAGCTTCTGTTATTGTAACTTCTGTTTGTGTCGCTTGGCTCTCTGGTTCTACAGATTGTGTCGTTTGAGCCTCTTTTACAACAGCTTGTGTCGTTTGAGCCTCTATTACTACAGCTTGTGTCGTTTGAAACTCTGCTACTTCAGCTTGTGTCGTTTGAGCCTCTGTTACTACAGCTTGTGTCGTTTGGAACTCTGCTACTTCAGCTTGTGTCGTTTGAGCCTCTGTTACTACAGATTGTGTCGTTTGAGTTTCTCTCTCTAGAACTTCTTGCGTGGTTATATCTTCTTTTATTGTTGCTTGAATCGTTGTAGCTTCTGTTTCTACAGCTTGTGTCGCTTCGGCTTCTGTTACTACAGCTTGTGTCGTTTGAGGTTCTGTTATTGTAGCTTGAATCGTTGTAGCTTCTGTTTGTGTCGCTTGGATGTCTGTTTCTACAGTTTGTGTCGCTTGGGCTTCTGTTACTACATCTCGCGACGTTTGGGCCTCTATTGCTACAGCTTGTATCGTTTGAGACTGTGTCGTTAGAACTTCTTGTGTGGTTGTAGCTTCTGTTAGCATCGTTTGACTCTCTGTTACTACAGCTTGTGCTGTGTGAGTCTCTATTGCTACAGCTTGTGTCGTTTGAGACTCTGTCGTTAGAACTTCTTGTGTGATTGTAGCTTCTGTTATTGTAACTTCTGTTTGTGTCGTTTGGCTCTCTGTTTCTACAGATTGTGTCGTTTGAGCCTCTTTTACAACAGCTTGTGTCGTTTGAGCCTCTATTATTACAGCTTGTGTCGTTTGAGCCACTATTGCTACAGGCTGGGTTGTTTGAGCCTCTGTCATCAGAACTTCTTGTGTGGTTGTAGCTTCTGTTATTACTGTTTGTGTCGTTTGATCTTCTGTCATTCTAGCTTGTGCCGTTCGAGACTCCTTTACTGTAGCTTGTGTTGTTTCAGCTTCTGTCATTTGTGACTTTGTAGTCATTGCCTCTGGTAATGCAGCTTGTGATGTTTGAGAGAATAGTTGAGATTCTGTAATTAGAACTTCTTGTGTGGTTGTAGCATCTGTTAGTGTAGCTTCTGTTTGTGTCGTTTGGGCCTCTTTTTTTACAGTTTCTGTCGTTTGAGCCTCTATCACTACAGCTTGTGTCGCTTGGGCTTCTGTTACTTCAGCTTGTGTCTCTGTAAACGCAGCTAACACAGGAGTTGTTTTGACGGAAGTATCCTTTATTATTGTGTCAGTAATCGATGGACTGTCAATTAAAGTAGTCGTACTAATCATAATCGCTTCAATATCAGGGTTGTCGGTACGGGATTCTATTGGGGGAACAGCAATTGTCATTTCTTCCAAAAAGGAAGATTGACTAGATGCTGTCGATATTTCAGTTGCTGGAGAATTCATGATTGTTATAAGATCTCCTATTACAGTTATAGGCGTAAAATCTTTGTTGCGAGGTTCGGAAGAGGTTTCAATTTCAGTGGTAAATGTTTCTCCTGTGGTATCTTCAAACTTGTCCTCTGTGGTATCTTTAAACTGGTCTACAGATTTAGATCTTTGATCCTCAGGGATTTGCTCGGTTAGTAAACTGTCAGCCTCTATGTTTTCCGTTTTGGTAGAAGACTCAATACTGGATGGTTCACTTGTAACAATTGTGTCAGCCAAAGTTTCATACTCATTTTTGTCTGTGGTCACCTCTTGTTTTTCCTCGAATGTGTTCATTGAGAGTTCTGGCATTTCACTTAAAGAGGGAATACTTTTAGTTTTCGAAGATACAATTGCCGTGGAGTCTCGCTCTTTGTTGAAGTAATCAGATGGTGTCGTTTGTTGATCATATTGCGTGATAAAATCTATATTTGGAACTGTTTTTATTTCCGGTAAAATTTGTTCAAAGACCGTAGTTTTCTTTGGCATGCCCGTTGTCTGTGGAATCTTTGATTCAGTTTCTTTCGTCCAATATTTAGGTGTAGTCGTTTCCTGATTAAAGGGAGTTGTCACATTTTCATTGGGCAGAGTTTTTAGTTCCGCTAAAATTTCCTGTAAAACCGTACTTTTTTTTGGCATTACAGTTGGCTGCGCAGTTGTGGTAACTTTTTCCGTCCAATATTCAGACATAGTCGTACCCTGATTAGGAGACGTTGTCACATCTTCATTTGGCAGTGCTTTTAATTCCGGTGAAATTGGTTGATATAGTGCGGTTTCTTTCGGTATCGCAGTTGACTGTGTCAGCGTCGTAACTTCAGTTTCATCCGTCCAATTAACTGGTGAAGTCGTAGTTTCATTCTGACTCGGTAATGTTGTAAGTATCGATAAAATTCCAGGATAAAAGGTAGTCTTTTGAGGTAAAATTGTAGGAAACATTTCTGTGAGGACTTCTTTAGTAGTCAAAATCTGTGGAGCATCAGTTTCTCTTAACTCTTCTGCACCAACAGTTGTTGAAGGAATATAATTATTTGAAAATCCTGGTATTTCTGAAGAAAAAGAAACTTCTGTCGTTGAGCCCGATATAGAATATGAAGGAGACGTACTTTGAGGAAACGTTATGTCTTCACAGGATACGTTTCCGCACCAATTTTCATAAATTTTCGTTGCAAAATCTGACATACTGATGACGGTGGTATACTGGGTTGTATTGAAAGAATCTACAGAGGACAGAGTGAAGCTCTGAGATTCTGTTGTATATTCGGAGATAGTGGTATCTTGGGTTGTCAACATTTCCTGTAAATAGGTCGTAATCGACTCGGATGGGAAAGTTGTTTTTTGAAATGTTTCTGTAACTTCCACTGTTTGATCGACTTCAATTGACTCTGTACGTGGTGTGAGATCGTCGTGCATAACAGATGCTTTCGTAGAAGTTATTGGCGACTTTATAGTCGTTAGAGATTCTCTGACTTGTGATGGCATTGTCGTTTGAGTTTCTATCACTGGCGATAGTGTTCTGGTTTGTATTTCTATTATTGGCCACAGTGCTGTTGTTTGTGACCGTGTTGTCGCTTGGGCATCGGTCTCTGACAAATGAGTTGTCGTTTCAGTATCGGTCACTGGGAACTGACTTGTAGTTTGAGCTTCTGTTACTGGTAACAGTGTTGCTGTTTGAGCGTCGGTCACTGGCAACAGCGTTGTCGCCTGGGCTTCTGTTACTGGCGACTGTGTTGTCGCTTGAGATTCTGTCACTGGCGACTGTGTTGTCGATGGAGAATCTGTTAATGGCGACTGTGTTGTCGCTTGAGCTTCTGTCACTAGCGAATGTGTTGTCGTTTGAGCTTCGGCCACTGACAACTGAGTTGTAGTTTGAGCTTCTGTTACTGGTGAGTCTCTTGTCGTTTGAGCTTCTGTCACTGGCGACTGTGTTGTCGCTTGAGCATCAGTCAGTGGCAAGTGAGTTGTCGTTTGAGCATCGGTCACTGGCAACTGTGTTGTCGCTTGAACTTCTGTTACTGGCAACTGAGTTGTCGTTTGAGTATCGGTCACTGACAACTGAGTTGTTGTTTGAGCTTCTGTCACTGGCGACTCCGTTGTCGTTTGATCTTTTGCCATTGGCGACTGTGCTGTCATTTGAGCTTCTGTCACTGGTGACTGTATTGTAGCTTGGACTGCTGTTACTGGCGACTGTGTTGTCGTTTGAGCATCGGTCACTGGCAACTGTTTTGTCGCTTGAACTTCTGTTACTGGCAACTGAGTTGTCGTTTGAGTATCGGTCACTGTCAACTGAGTTGTTGTTTGAGCTTCTGTCACTGGCGACTCCGTTGTCGTTTGATCTTTTGCCATTGGCAACTGTGCAGTCATTTGAGCTTCTGTCACTGGTGACTGTATTGTAGCTTGGACTGCTGTCACTGGCGATTGTGTTGTCGGTTGAGCATCGGTCACTGGCAACGGCGTTGTCGCTTGAGCTTCGGTCACTGGCAACTGAGTTGTCGTTTGAGCATCGGTCAATGGCAACTGAGTTGTAGTTTGAGCATCGGTCAATGGCAACTGAGTTGTTGTTTGAGCATCGGCCAATGGCAACTGAGTTGTCGTTTGAGCAGCGGTCAATGGCAACTGAGTTGTTGTTTGAGCATCGGTTATTTGCGACTGTGTTGTCGTTTCAGCTTCTGTCACTGGCAACAGTGTTGTTTTTTGTGATTTTGTCTCTTGTGACGGTGCTGTCGTTTGCGCTTCCGTCACTGGCGAAAGTGTTGTTGTTTGAGCCTCTTTCACTGGTAACTGTGATGTCGTTTGAGCTTTTGTCACTGGCGACTGTGTTGCCGTTTGAAATTCTGTGACTGACGATTGCGTTGTCGTTTCGGCTTCTGTCACTGGCAACAGTGTTGTTTTTTGTGATTTAGTCTCTTGTGACAGTGTTGTTGTTTGCGCTTCTTTCACGGGCAAAAGTGTTATTGTTTCAGCTTCTGTAACAGGCGGCTGCGTTGTCGCTTGGGCATCGACCACTGGGAACTGCGTTGTCTCTTGAGCATCGGCCAAAGGCAACTGAGTTATTGTTTGAGCATCGGTCACTGGCAGCTGAGGTGTCATTTGAGTATAAATTATTGGCAACTGCTTTGTCACTTCAGCATCGGTCACGGGCGACAGAGTTGTCGTTTGAGCATCAGTTATTGGCAACTGCGTTGTCGCATGAACATCGGTCAATTGATTCTGTGTTGTCGTTTGGGCTTCTGTAACTGGTGACCGAGTTATAGTATGAACTTCTGACACTCGTTCTGTTACAACAGCTTGCACAGTTTGAGTCTCTGATACAACAGCTGGCGTTGTTTCAGTTTCTGTTATAAAAGTTTGAGCTTCCGTAACAATAGATTCCGTGGATTGAATATCCATTTTAAACGATGATGTCGTTTCACTATCGATATCATCTGAACTATTTCCAATATCATTCAATTCTCTCAACAAACTTTCAGTCTCGTCATTAATCATCTCAGTAAACACATTATCAGCCTCTGGAATGTTTGTTGTATTATCGGGATTATTTGTTTGAAAATCTAATTTTGGAATCTCAGTCGTTCCGTTGTCAACAGAATTGTTTTTGTCTGTAAATGTTAAGGTATTTTTCGTATTGTTTTTTTATTTGTTTGAAAAGTAGATGTTTTGTTATTTATGGTAGTTTGTGTTGTTTTTGTAGTTGTTTATTTTTTGTAGTTTTTTTTCCAGGATATGGATTCAGAGAAGGATGATGGAAATTGAAGATGAATGAAAAGAGAGAGAGAAAAAGACAAAAGCTTTAAGTTAGTAAATTTGATTAGACTGCGAGATTGAGAATGAAATAAAAAAAAAGATTTGTACAAATAATTATTATATTACAATATTAATTATAAATTCTGTAACTTGCTAGACACTTTCATTCATCCCAAGAATAGTTCGAACTAATGTCGTCTTCATGGGGAACATCTTTCACAAAAGGACATCTTTCACCATACCCGGTGAAAAAGGATATGTATCTAAAGCTTTTCGAAGGACTTGAAATGGTCCCCTCATTTTTAGGTGGGAATTTAAGGANAGACCACCTGAATATCTTTTGAACGGCTTTATGTGGAGTTTTGAAATTTTGCATGGTATTATGTCCCAAATTAAAACACCTGATGCTATGACCAATTTTTCAGGGGTGGGTCCCATGTAGCCCCAGGGGGTCTCCAACTTTTGTTTTTTAAATACGAACCCCCATCTTGTGATACATTTTCAGAAAGACAATAGAATTAGAAGTACTTTGCAAAAAAAATTACACGTCTAGATTGTTTAATTTTAAAATGGCGACCATTTTAAATTTCTAAAATATGACTTCCAAGAGCGTCTAAAACTAGGCGGATTATTTACAATCGGATATTGAATGATTGCATAGTACACCAATGTCGAGGAACCTGTTTTTTAGACATAATTCGCATAGTTTTAGACACTTCGCTTAGTTTTAGACACTCTTGGAAGCTATATCTTGGAAAATTCAAATGGCCACCATTTTAGAATTAAACACGCTAGTGTCTAAAACTAAGCGAAGTGTCTAAAACTATGCGAATTATGTCTAAAAAACAGGTTCCTCGACATTGGTGTACTATGCAATCATTCAATATCCGATTGTAAATAATCCGCCTAGTTTTAGACGCTCTTGGAAGTCATATTTTAGAAATTTAAAATGGTCGCCATTTTAAAATTAAACAATCTAGACGTGTAATTTTTTTTGCAAAGTACTTCTAATTCTATTGTCTTTTTGAAAATGTATCACAAGATGGGGGTTCGTATTTAAAAAACAAAAGTTGGAGACCCCCTGGGGCTACATGGGACCCACCCCTGAAAAATTGGTCATAGCATCAGGTGTTTTAATTTGGGACATAATACCATGCAAAATTTCAAAACTCCACGTAAAGTCGTTGAAAAGATATTCATGTGGTCTCGAACTTTTGAGACAATGTATGCGAATACAACCCTGTATACAGAGTTGTATTCACATACATTTGGCTACCATCGGAAACGATTGATTGAATAAAAGTTCCAAACCATTTAAAAAATCCAATCTACAAAGACCAGGGAAAAAGGATTGTTTGAGTAAATACCTCACGGAACCAAGAAGTGGTGATCAAGCGTATGGTTTTATTTCGAAATAATTCCTTTGCAGTTTACAGTATTTCAAATCATTTTTTCTTTTCGTTCAATTTTTTCCTTCATGCATCAATATTTGTTCCTATACAACTCTGATTTCTGTTAAATGTTTCTAATATTCAAAAATCTGATTGGTTCAAAAATCGAAAAATCGGCCGTAACTCGAAAACGGTTGTATATTTTTGAACATTGATAATGTTTCTGTAGTCTAAGTCTATGGTTTTGGGGGGGTCCATTCCTATCAATTTTTCTATATCTCTTACCGTTTTAGAACTATTAGTATTGTCTAAATTTCATTTTGTCCAATCTCGGATTCTAACCTGTAACCCTGGAATGACTGGTCACAATTTTGCAAAATATGTCTTAAATGAAGGATTAAGATGTCACCTAAAACTTTCTCGCTTTGAGTTGATATGTTGTCGCGACAAATCTTGAGATATTGGCCAAAAATCGGAAAATTTCTGAAATTTTTATAAAAATCGGCCAAAAAAGTGGCCGTAACGAAATGACCCCAACCAAACCACATTCAATTGTCATCGAAGATCTACCACGGTGCCAAATTTCAGCTCAATCGGACAATGGGAAGTGGGTTAAATTTAATTTCTAAGATTTACCCACAAACATACATACATAGTAAGTTAAATAAAAGCCTTTAAAAAAACAATAGTGGAATTTTGTTTACCCCTCAATTGTGAAATTATTTGAAATAACTCAAAACAAAATACAGAATAAACAGTCTGCGTATACTGTATGTTGTTATTTCCATGGCCGGCCTGCATTTTTTTTTTTAAATGCGAATAAATATTCAATAAAATTAAATAATAATTGCCTCAATTATACAATAAAGTCTCAGAAATGTATGCACTAAAAGGTAGGAATGAAAATAAAATATTACTTTTAATTTTACGGGTGGATCTGATCCTAAAAGATGATTTTGATGGTCGTGATAGCGGTCTGAATGATATGATAATAATGATGTTAATTAAAGGTAAAGAAAGGTTCATGCTGAAGAAATTGTTCAGGATTCGATATTAGTATTCATGGAAAACATTTATTTGTAAAATATCATGCAATGCCCCCCAATCACCATCAATACTGAGGTCGTCAAAATAGATTATTTATATAGAGCTTCAAAAAATGAAACGTTTTCTAATTGTTAAGTGATCGTTCGGCTCAAATCTTACCTAAATCTTCTGAAAAATATTTGATTTATACTTTATCTTCCCATATACGAAGTACAGGCAAGTAAAGTATTGTATTGGCGAAAAATTTCGATGTCATTTTTTTTTTTTTGTATTAAATTCATATCACACTATTTCTCATGATTCCAAAAATTTGGCATTATTTACTTCATGAATATTTGTTGAATTTGTGTGCTTGTTATATTTTTATGCCCCGCCCCTATCGCACTATGTGATGAGACTTTCAAATAAAGTTATTTACCATTCCACATATTTTATTTGTTGTGTATTATACCAAAGCAACCAGATAGTTATCTGTAATAAATATAATTTTGATATTTTCTATTTTACCAATACGATTTTTGATGGATTTTTTTTTTTTTTAATTTGGCTTGACGTCTCTTTAACATCTATTGGTCATTCAAGACGGGGGTTTTACCCTCCATTCGCTGGAAACTTGCAAACCAGCTACCCACATTGACCTCACCCAGTCTGGGATGGGCCGGAAAAAAGAGCCAACGATACGTGGTGTTCCCAAGCGCTCATCCATCCAAGTACTGACCACGCGCGACGTTGTTTAACTTCAGTGATCTGACGAGAACTGGTGTATTCAACGTGGTATGATCGTTGGCTTGATCAAAAATTAATTTAGTTTTTCTTCAAATTAATTTAGTTTTTCTTCACTGCAGTTTTTCTTGTGCATTCTCGATAATTGAGGACTTGGGTGCCCATGTCCACAGACGCCTCAGAAATATTTTTTAATGGTAAGATTAATGAAATAGTTTTCAAAAACGATCAAACAATAACAAACGTGACCGTAATAAAAATGTTGTCACTTTTGTGTGTTTGATCAAATACAAACATATATAATATAGCGAATATCATCAAATAATGTTTGAAGTAAAAAAAAAATGACAAAATATTAGGCAGCACGACAAATAGTATCTATGATACGACCTTTAGAAAAATGCATGTTTCACGAGTCCCCTCATGTCACGGAGCCCCAGACAAAAGGTCTGCCCAGTATTTCGCTAGCTACGCCACTAACTGTAATACAATCTATTTTGAGACTTTGAGTTAGAATATCAAAATTGACCAAATTAGTAAACAACAGATATAGAAGACAAGGAAAAACCGGAAAATGGAATTGATGGAAATTGTGGAACAAAGATAAAATGATAAAAGTCAAAATAGAAGAACGTATTGAGGAAAGACACCGAACATATCCGAACATTGTTCATAACAATAAAAACAATACAACTACGAACATCTCCGAATGAGATATTTGACATGGAAAATGATAGCGCAATAAGAAACATATGTCTAACAACTTTAAAAAACAAAATGGTTGCAATAATTATAATGGACTTACCTTTGGAAGAAACAGAATTCTTCTAATGAACGAAATTAAAGGTCACTTCAAAAAAATAACCCGAAATAAAGGTCACGTTTAGATCATGCAATTTTTTTTCAAAGATTTTTTCTTTAAAAAAATATAAGCAAATGAGACTTTGGTGGGTGTGATAGAAATATTAATTTGTCCGTAGGTATGTACCACGATAACTGAAAAAAAACATGACTTGGCAATCGGTCCGTCATGTTTTTAGGGTACCATGTGCGATATTCTCTTATACAGGGTTATCACCAATTTATTCTCAATTTTTCTCGAAACCAGTTCGAATTTCCGAAAAGAAAAGAAAACGTACATTTTTTTAATCTTGATTGGTTCTCATTATATACAGGTTGATCCCAGAAGTACCGACTTTCAATTTTCAAAATCAAAGGTACCATAAGATTCGCATCAAAAATAAAAAAAAATGTACGTGTTCTTTTTTTCTTCTGAAAATCGAACTAGTTCGAGAAAAATTGAGCGATGGCGCATGAGAAAGATCCAAATTTATTGGAAAATCAAAAAACATGATCGTTCGATAGATTTTCTCTAAAAACTCATCGCAATGCCACGATTTTGCAAATTAGAAAATTCAACAATATCACCTCGCCAAAAACTCATTTCTACCAATATAATCTCTATACTTAAAATCTATAAATAAATATCTAATCATAACTAAATAGATAATGTTCTGTTTTTGTACAGTTTTGCACCTGATAATATTTCAGGTTTATATATTCTACAACAAACGAAAAAAATATCAACCATTAAATATAAAATCTCAAATGTTTTATAAAAAAAAATATCTCGACTTAGATCCTCAAAATATGATCAAAATTTCCATTTGAAATGCAAAAAAATCGCTGAAATTTCTCCTCTAATGCAACCTTTTTTACAAACGTTCCCTGTTTATGTACAGGTTTAATCTAAATTATGTTTTAATTCGTCGTCATGAATTTTTTGAAATAATTATATTAAAGAATTAGAATTCATGCCATTTTCTTTCATGTCTCATGCTTATGAATAAGATGATTGTTCATTGGAATTAAAATTTAACATATTTTTTTACATGGAAAATAATCATGAATATTTCGTTATTTGTTAAAATAAGCCGTTAAGGTACCTAAAATATTTCAAAAATAGGATTGAAAAATCAAATGTAACAAAATTTTGAAAAAATACAAAGTGCCCAATTTTTTCCGATTTTTTCCCCCTTTTTTGGTCAAGATATGATTTTTCTAGAGGCGAACTGCGAGTTTCGCGTCCTGAAGGGTTAATGAGTTATTCGTTAGTATGTAAAAGACCACCAAAAAATATTTTAAAATTTGGAAATATTTTTTGAAAATTAAAGGAACACCAGTTGCCAGAGTTGTTTGAAANAAAATAGAATTGAAAAATCAAATGTAACAAAATTTTGAAAAAATACAAAGTGCTCCTTTTGCCGATTTTCCCCTCCATTTTTGGTCAAGATATGTTTTCCCTAGAGGCGAACTGCGAGTTTCGCGTCTTTAAGGGTTAATGAGTTATTCGTTAGTATGTAAAGGACCACTAAATTATTTATTTTTAATCTTCTTTTAAAAATTTGGAAATATTTTTTGAAAATTAAAGGAACACCACTAACAGTCGCCAGAGTTGTTTGAAATATTAGAATAGGCTCTCTCTTTCCAATTTTCTAAAATAATCTAAATCTTTGTTCATTTTAGTTTTTCGTTACATTTAATTTTTTATTTAAAATAAATAAATAATTAATTTGGATATTATTTCATGTACAGACCTAAATATAAACAATATAAAATATACAAACAATATTATACAACAAAAAGTAAATATACATAAGATTGATTGAGCTGACAAAATTGATTCAAATTAAGATTTTGAATTTCAAATTTGTCAATTATAAAAAATCAAAGTGTACAAAATTTAAGCGTATTCTGTCAAAACTGATTAAATTGGTATTATCCGACACAAAGGACCAATTTTTTTTTTTTTTTTACATTTAAAATTTGATAAATCTGTTTTATCTGGAGAGGTTAAAAATGCATTAATTTGTTTCAGTCGACCCCCCAAAAAATATAATTTTCAAATGAGACAGAATCGCAATAGAACGTTCAAAATCCCATTTTTCTCTTTTAAACAGTTATGACAGAAAGACGCGCAAAGGCATAAACAAACCACAAGGAAAAGGAGGAAATTTCCAAAGAATCATACACCAAAAGAATAGATTATAAAATATAAATGGAATACAACAGACCTTTGAATATTCCATTTGGTAAGAATATAGTTTACATTCAATAATAAATATATAACATACATATTGTTTTAAGATGCAGAACATTTTGAATTCAAAACTAGGAACGTAGTAAAGATAGAGGAGAAATAGATACATATTTTGAGCAGATGATATAAACGGTATAGAAACGAAATCATTCCAAGGTCAAGAAAATAATTGACATTTCGAGCATTTTGTCAGAAAAAAAAAAATAAATGTTTCAGGTCACTCAAAAAATGAGTAATTTTTCATCTAAGATTTTATCATTCCATTTGAAGCATTCCAAATTGAAAAGAATTCAGAGAGAGAGAGAGAGAAAAATATATTCTTTTAGATCTTTATTGTCATAGATGGCATCACCAAAGAGAGAAGAAAATGGAGAAAAATAAAGAAAAAACGTCGATGACATATGTCTAATTTGTATCAGTAGATGGAAGAACATAGGCAGGCTAGATGGGGAGAAAAAACAAAGAATTTAATAAAAAGTATCAAAAATCAAAATAAAGAGAAATGAGATATATTTAAAAACAGAAGAAGTAAAATGTGTGCATGTTATAAGACATGATCTTTTGAGTTATTGTAATTAAAATGCTATCTTTGTAATATTTGTTATTGGTTTTGTACAAAGTATCTACAGTTTGTTTTGTAATATTTGTACATAGGTCATTTAGTAAGTCAAGAAATACTTTTTTTTTTGTACAGTTCAAGAGTCATTTGTTATTAGGTTGTTAAGTTCAGAATTCCATATAATATGTCCAAACTAGATGTACGTACCTAATAATGAGTTCAGATACCTAATGACCTAAAATTACGTTATGAATTATTAGAAAGTGATAGAAGAAAAGAAAACTATTTCCTAGTTACATAGGTGTTAGTGAAACATTGCTGAATTAATGATTGGGGCCTATAGGGCTGGAACAAAAAAATAAAATAAAGGTGTACACCGGAAGAGCCATTCAATTTATATGTACCTACGTATGCCAAAAGAAGACTTCCTTATTCATAATGGAACCTACACACCAAATTTCATAAAAATCGGTGCAAACTTAGTGGCAAATGTGTCGTTCGCGGCGTGCGCCCCGGTAGCTAAACTCATTTTTTATTCGATTTTTGGATTCTACGTACCTTTAAAGTAAAATATCAAATTTTCAGGGGGGGTCGTGACGATTTCCAAAATGTATATTTTTTGTTCTACTGAACACTATTTTACTCATAACTACTTTTTTTTTTAATTTGGCTCAACGTCTCTTTAACATTTATTGGTCATTCAAGACGGGGGTTTTACCCTCCATTCGCTGGAAACTTGCAAACCATATACCCACATTGACCTCACCCAGCCTGGGTTGGGCTGGAAAAAAACCAGCATCAATATCTACTCTGAAAGTACTATAAATCTTCCGGAAGAGGTCCAAGATTTTGGCTAGTTAATTTTTGAACTTTTAGCTATAGTCACATACATATACCTATAAGATTGCTAGATGTCTGGGTGACATCTTACGTTTCTTAATAAAAGTCTAAATATCTAGTCTAGAAAACATGACGGAATCTCATTAGAAAACAGTGCGAGCTAACTATGCACATGGGTTAGTATGAGTGAAGTGAAATAGTGATTACCTACAATTGCTTTCTTATTTACATAGAGAGATAAATGAGAAGATGATTTTCCTTCCATAATTAATATTTTGACTAACTTATCTTAAAAAGACAGCCTTTGCTTATAAATGTAAAGAAAAAAGAAATACACATTACACATTTTCTTACCTATATCCTATTTTATTACAAAGCACGCATTTTGTAATATATGCAAGGAAAATCAAATACACATATTCTTCTGTTATTTTGCCCAGAAGAGCATGCATATTTGATTTTCCTTGCATATATGCAGAGATGTGTGCTATGCGATAGGATCAGTAGATAAGAAGTACGCGGGTGTCTGAGGGCACCTTTCAAAATTAAAATTAAGGAAACAATAATAATAATTAATACAGTGCTTGATCCTGATTTCTATATTTCCAATATTTAATTTGTTATGATTGATAGTTAAAAGTAAATAATTATAGAATGGTTATAATTTTATAGCAGGAACAATCTATTGTGTCCAGTGTGCAAAGTATATTAAAATTACTGAAGTGGTGAAGAACATTATTATTGTCAAGGCGGTAGTTAACATAGAATAGTGGCTCATAGCAATAGATCTTTTTTGAAAATATCAACTGACTACTGGGAAACGAACATGTATAGCCGGTCCAAAGGACCATTTAAAATTATTGTACCTGTTGCTTATATTGTCCAATATTATAGACCGATCGTCTTTACATTTGTTCCAAAAGAACGGATCAGTAGAGTTAAAAGAGCTGCACTATTTAGAAAACACTTCACATTACTTATCACAGGATATCAATAATAATTTAATGTTTGAATTTTTCTAAAATCAAAAAGTCAAACGAAGAAAATTAATATAAAAAATCTTTCCTTCAACAAACAAAATATAAATTTTTCAAAGATATTCATAATAATACACAAATTAATATTAATAAATCTGAACTTTTAATTCAAATAGAATATTCTTATCTTTTAATTCCAATGCGTTTGTACTTAAATTGATATACTTTCCGATTTAAGGAGTATTTTTAATCAAAATAAGTTCCTTGCATAGAACCCTGTAGACGAATAGAGATTATTGCACACCTATGATGTTAACTATCTCCTTGAAAACATTGGTCCAAGTCTAGTAAATCTATGTGAAGTAAGTTTTAATACAAAAGTCAATAAGATAGAAAAAGAAGAAGGCAATACTTATATAAATAAAATAATAGAAAAGGGAAATATTAGAAATAAGAAAGAAAGAATAGAACAATTTAGAGAACAAATCAAAGTATTTGAAGAGACAAAAGAAGCTATTTCCGAAGTCAATAGAGAGAGAACACCTTGAAGAAGGTGATAAACGTTCATAGAGACACATTAACCGAGCAAAGAAAGTGAGAGAATGGAGAAGAAAAAGAGGGACATCCAACAAAATGCAAAGGAGGCCAACAGGCAAGAAACATACCGTAGAAAATAGTCATCAACAAATATGGGAGGGAAAATGAATTTATTTTTTAAGGGGGATATATTCTGGACTGGTGCTGTAAAACGGGTTGTCTAATCCTCAAAAATTGACAAATATTCTCTATTAGATGCAATAAACTTAGGCCAAACTCATTGAAGCACTTCTGGGGATTGCCCTCAGTTAAATCTGCTATTGTTCTTTTATGGCCGCTACTAAATCGAAATACTATCCTTTGAAGGGTGAGTCACAAGCCTTATAAGATTAATAGGAAAATTATTCAATAGTATCAATTGAGTTTTTGGCCAGAATTGGCTCGTTCAAGCGTATCCATACATACTTGTTTTCGGGTTTCTTTTTGGTAGGTTATTCAGGCCTTTTATATTACAGCATCAGATGAGATATACTATGCTCGTAAAAACGCCGCCCACAAGTAAATACGAACAATTTTAAGTTATTAAATCATATACATGGAGTGCAAAATCTTTTAGAAGATTTTATGCAATTTGTAATCAAATAATTGTATTTTTGAAAATGAAAATTCTTTTTTTCCCATTTTTATTTTTAAAATAAACCCAAATTCATTTGCCCTCTTTTTGAAGGAAGTAATAGTAAGGAGGCATCAATCAAGGATATCGAACAGAAAATACAGTAAAAGAAGAAGAAGAGGAAATCCCAATCAATTCTTAGAAAGTGATGCATCAATTGAGAGAGAAATGCAATAGATAAACATCTTGTAAAGTTGATTGAAGAAATCAAAAGTCAACATTCCAAAACAAAAGAATCAATTTCCAAAATGCGAAGAAAAAATTGCAAACTTCAAATTACCATTTGATCATCCAAGGGCCCAAGTGGGGGATTTCATTTCTCTACTCCAAAAACTGGTCTACAATTTGAGTGATCTCAAAAAGCCATCATCCTTGAGTGCAAACTAAATCAACTACAGATGCAAAATCTCAGCAACAACTTTCATCACCAATTAAACAAACTGGATGGCGCCCATTCTTCCACAAAACAACCTTATTGCTTTTTCAATTTGAATACCACAATTGTTTCAATACGATTCCTCCAAAACGATTTTGATAAAATCGTTGATTCCAAGTTTAAAATTTGTCATGTCAAAAAATGTGGTTAACGTAGAGGTATTTGTCAAAAGTCATCAAGTAGAAGTAATAGTCCATTGTATGGCAAAGATAAGTGTCCAGATAGAAAGAAGAAAAAGATACAAGAAAGAAATAACACAAAAATAATAGATTCTAACATCAGTACTAGAACTATTCAAAAGCTGAAATAGGTATAATTATTATACTTGTAATACAAGTCAAAGAACGAGGAAGCATAAGTAAAACTAATAGAAGGAATGTGAAAGGATATTTTGGTTGGCAACTGTATGGGGAAAAACTTTGAATATAACAAAAGGATTATCTTTATTAATGATATAAAAATCCAGGAGGAATATTTAAAAAACGTAAAGGAATCAAATGGAATATAAGTAGATAAACAAATAATATGAAAACCTTCTTAGAAGCAATAAACACAAAAACATTGAATTTCACGAAAGAATACATTTCACAAATAAAATTTGTGTTTCACAAATAATATTTTTGTGTCACAAATAGTATTTGCGCATTGTTGATTTTTTTTTTGAAAAATAGCTTCTGCTGTCGATTTCTTCTAGATTAAATATAGATTCAGATTTTAAATAATTCTATTGAAACAACTGACTCTTTGTTTTTTTTTTATTAACGACAAAAAAAAACTTCGTGAAAATCTCTTTTGTGAAATTGCATCTTCGAAGGATATATGTAGATCAGAAATAATAAAACTAACAACAGATGCATGTTTGAGATGCAATTTGATAAATTAAGAATTTTAAGCAGTAATTTATGGAAGCGAGGATCTACAATAGAGACATATCAATAGATCAAAATATTCAAAATTTGTATACTTCGATCTATTGAAATGTTGGTATTGTATTCTTCGCTTCCATAAAGTATTGTTATTAATAAATAACAGTAATTTAATAAATATTTAATATTTAGTTCAATGGCGCCATGCTTAGTTTTATAAAGAAATTGAAAATTCTTTTTATTATTTTAAGATAAAAATATTTTTTTAGTTCAATTTTCCTCAATTTCTAATTCGAACAAAAATCGGGATGAAAATTGAATTAAAAAAATCTAACTAAAAATAATTTTCAATTTTTTTCATTGAACAAAACATGGCGCAGTCGGTAGGATATTAACTTATCATAATGATAAAGTTACCTCACACGCTAAACTAATGTTAGGCTTATTATTTCCAAACTTCAAAATAAAAAATAATTGTAATATGTTTTAGGGTAACAATTTATTCATTAAAAAAAATCATCACGATGGTCGTTTCTACGCACCAATATGACCTGGAAAGTATACCATAATATTCTAGCCAAGGGCCATAAAAAGTGGGTAAACTTTTATCAACCTGTTACAATCACTTTTTCGAATCTAGAGAGAATTTAAACAGGAACCGCCACAATACAACAACATCAGTCTATATCAACATAATATTATTATTGTTTAATATTAAGGTAGATTTATTTCTGATGGTCAGACGAACCTCTGCACCAATATCCTATTTCATTCTAATTTTAATGATATAGGTACAATCTTTCAGTTTTTTTAAAAAAAATCTTGACCGTGAAAAATGTGTTCAAACATAATCAAACGATACTAAACTGAAGAATAACAGATTTTATTTCAAGTCAATAAATTAAATTAAATCTGTGCTCCACAAATTAATTTCTTTCATAGATTAGATACGTTTGGTATCTGATACCAATGAGTGTTTGTTTTAATTTAAATTATTGATTCAATTCAAACGTGTCTGCTTAAAAAATTCTGTACTATGTTCTACTCGCGTTAGCTGCTGACCGCAACTTCGTTTAGCTTAATCAAAAATAGGTATGCATCATGAAAACTTATCTAATCTTTCAAATTATGTTGAATCATAGATGCGAGCTAAACTAATTTCAATTAAATATTTAGTCATACAACTACTGTGTTTATACTGGGTGAGGCAGAATGACAATAAAATTGATATTAATTTTGATGTATAAAATATAGTTTTTTTTTTGTTTTTTTTTTTTTTTTTTGGCTTAAGGTCTCTTTAACATGTAAGGCCATTCGAAACGGAAACTTGTTGTTGTTCCAAAAAAGGTTGTTGCAGACAAAATAAATTGTTCTATCATTAGTGGCATCATCGTGTCCGATGGTAGCCAGATGTATGAGACAACAGTTCCAGATAAATTGTAGTCTACTGCTAACGTTTTTAATTGTCATCATACATCTGTTCTTGGAGGCTGATAAAAAATAATTGACATGGGCCCTCAGAACTATGACAATCACTGTAATATAAATTACGTCAGTAACCCAAGAAAATGAGTTACAAAAGAAATGATAAATTGTTTCACTAAACATAAAAATAATACCATTCGGTCCGATTTTTGATTTCTGTTGGACACACTATAAGGTCGATCGTCCTTTGGGAGTGACTTCAAGCTCACGCTATCGCGAACGACTTCAAACGATAAATACAACTACGGGAGAATTTGAAGATGACAGCCTATAACAGGCCCTCGCAGTAGCGTGTACTTGTAGTCGCTTCCAAAGGATGACCGTAGTTAGGCCGGCCATACACGCACCAATAAGTCTGTGGAGACTTGTCTGTACAGACTTATCTGCACCGACAAGTCTGTCGTGTATGGCAGGATCTGCACAGATTTTGTCTCCGATTTTCAGACAAAATCTGTGCAAAACCTGCCATACATGACAGACTGGTCTGCGCAGATAAGTCTGTACAGACAAGTCTGCACAGACTAATCGGTGCGTGTATGGCCGGCCTTAGTGTCTAAATATTATTAAAGAACAAATACAACTTTAGGGTCAACTTTATCGCCGTAACTTATGGCAAGGTTTGGTACACTCAATGATTTATTTGGAGCATGATCTACGAAGTCCAAGGTATCTCTAGACTTCCTCGTTTCTTTTAAGCCATGAACAACAACTAGTCATTTGTGTACACCCAAAACCAGCCTACAACAAGCAGAAACCCATCCGAGTCCAGAATAGGTGTAAAGTTGCTTAGCTCCAGCAATCTGACAGGAACAGGTATATTTGTGTTATTCAAGCCTGGTTTAATATTGGTTTAAAAACTAAGCCTGGGTTAATATTGGTTTAAAAACTAAGCCTGGTTTAATACTGGTTTAAAAACCAAGCCTGGTTTAATATTGAATTAAAAACTAAGCCTGGTTTAATATTGGTTTAAAAACTAAGCCTGGTTTAATATTGGTTTAAAAACTAACTTAATGTGAAAAAAAAAAATCGGATGGAGGCAAACTAATTTAGTAAATTCATTTGAAACTTCCAAGAGATATAAAAAATGGTTAAATCAAAAATCGGATACAAATATAATCTGAAAAGAATAATGTTAAGTTTTGGTGAATTAGTGAGAACTGAGAGGTCATGTTTGGTGACTTACCCTTCGCACAGGCACCTGTACTAGGATCACAAGAGATTCCTGGTGGACAGTGTTCACATCCTGGTACTGGAGACGGAGTTATATCTGAAAACATAAGGGTAGAATGTTATTAGTTATCGACAAGGCCAGGATAAACCTAATGGAAAATAAAGAACGAATACAACAGAAAAAAATCTAATTTTTTTAAAAAAATTTGATAATAGCAAACAAAATCAGAGGCTTGCGCCTTTCTGCGTGGTTAATTTCTATTTTACAGGTATCGAAACAAAAAAAATATTAAGGTACCTACGTCAGAAATTACGCTGCTTTCCTTCTAAGGGTAACGATATTTACATCGATAATACCTAATACCGATATTAAGGTTATCATATAACCGATATTTTATATCGATATTCGACCATCCGATAGTATCGCTTATCAATATTAAGCTTTTGATAATATCCAAAAAAATCTAATTTCTGTAACCATAGCTTGGACATTGGTATGTACAGCGTTACAACGACAACTCCATTCTAACTAGTCGGATATGAAGAGATAATAAATTATTTATTTTTTGACATCAATCTGATTGCGGATATGAAATCAAGTGAAACATCCATCGCCATTCGTTGATAATATTAGTTAACTTGTGGTCAGATAGAGAGGGAATTGAAGAGAATGGTACCAATGTGGGAGATACATAAAGCTGATGAACTAATCAGTGAAACTGCAAACACTTTCAATTTATCAGAATCAGCTGAGAGTCGATCTCCGTCGCCGAGTTGAGGACCAAGAGTGTAAGAACTATTTGACACTCTTGGCCCCGGAGGTTGTCGGTACGAATTCAGCCCTGGGCGAACCTTTTCTGAACGAATTTTCTCGTTTCCGGAATGGCTTGGTTGTAAAAAGGAGTGCCCTGAAGTAATGCGAAAGCGGTTCCGGGACATAACTTAAAAAAAATTGACTGAGTAATGAACGGTAAAGTTGAGCGGCGATGTGACTAATTTCGACGAATTCTAAATTTTGGTTTATTATTTTCAATAATGAACCTTTGGAATCGTCACGAAAAAAAAAAAAAAAAAAGCCCCTCAAAATTTGATAATTTACGTTTTAAGGTACGTAGAATCCAAAAATCGAATGAAAAAATCCGTTTGTCCGCCGTGATGGGCACTTTTGCCACATAACGTTGTCCGATTTGGATGAAATATGGTATGTAGGTCCCATCTGAGGTCTCCCCGAAATTTTTCGGTGCATTCGAAGGTACCGTTGACGTTTTTTCCCCGCTTTTTAGCGGTTTTCATTTATCCTGTCTAAAAGGGAAATAGTAAGATCTAGAGACTTGAAATTTGATTGGTATGTCATATTTGGAGTCTTATTGTACCATACAAGACATTTTGGTGCCTGAATTGTTTCTTATAAAAGCAATAACGAACATGGCTTCAGAAGGAAAAGTATCGACATAAAACTGGTTAAGTGTTTCTTAAGGAGAAGGGGGGGGTGATTTTTCCCCTTCATGGGCGTAGGAAGTGGGGGCAGATGCCCCCCCCCCTAGAAATTCCCAAGAGTATGCAGCACGGAAGGGGCAACTTAAATTAACACTAGATAAAATGATTTTTGGAAGCAAAAAAGTCATCAAGTACCGAAATACGATAAATGCCACATTTTGTCCCTAATCCAACAGCCCCACTGTGAACAATCAAATGTAACTGTGGCAAACTTGTCGCATCGTTGAATCGCATTTGGTAAATTTGGTGGGAAAATTCAAAAAAATTAACAAACGTTACAAACGTATAGGTTCCATCTGTTTTTTTTTTCGGCTTTCCGTATATTTTTCCATTGTAAAACTCCTCCTGCTAGTTGAATTTCGCCGGTTTGGAACTTTCCTTTATCGATATTTATCACAGGCCCTGGGGTCGCCCCTCCCCAATAACTGAATCATCAGTTACCCCTGGGGGTTTATTATTAAATAAGTACCGATTTACTTTATCGACCCCCCCTCCCGACATGAAAATCTCACCTGCCCCCCCCCCTAGGCCAGATGCTGGCTACGCCCTTGTTCCCCTTCGATTACAAAAGTTCAATTTGAAAATAATAAACCCGAAAATGTATACTTACATTGAGGATTGCAGTTACATCCATCACAGATTTCATTGAACCCGCAATCACTATTCCTCTGACATTGACAAACTGAAAAAAAAAAGAATGGGTTCATAATTGTCATAGTCTTGTCTAATAATGCTTCAAAGGGGAGCTACGCTAAGTTGGAACATTGTCTTAACGAATTGGATTTACACATTTAAGTAGGGTCAGATTAAGAAATTTTAGTGTCTGAATTGTTTCTCACTATTAAAAAAATCTACCGAAAAAAAACACAGTACCACGGTGGCATATTTTTAGGTAATACAAGAGATTTTCCTCCGGCTCTTCTTTAAAGAGAAGGCGGATTATACAATATATTACTCGACGATATTTGGGGATGACCTTCTCACGTCGAATCGACTTTTTCAAATTAGGTTGTAAAACTGTTTTATTTTGGTTTAGTAGAGGAATTTACTACTAGAATCTCTGAGACCATTAACATATGCCAAAATCCAAGCCGATCTGGGAACAATTTTCTCTTGTCGGGGGAAAATACACCTCAGCGGGTGGGCAGGAATACAAACTTACTTTTCACACAAACCGGTTGATGATCTTGGACTTGACATTCTTGATTTTGGCATGGATTGGCAACTTGGCATGGATTTTGGCATTGATTAGATATACAAGCTTGATCTCCAGGACATTCATAATGATCTGTACATCCAATAGCTGTAGGGAATAGATGACCAAAATAAGATAAGTTAGTTCTATAGTACTCTAGATACTCACGATACAAATAGAAAACAGTGTTACAAGTTAATCTTGATAAAATATCCCTCTTCGAAGAATGAAAAATCCCTTTTCATCTCTTTATGTATTACAATAAACTGTAATTTTCATTGATTCGTTGAATAGTGGCATCATTGTGTCCGATGGTAGCCAGATGTATGAGACAGCAGCTCCAGATAAGTTTTAGTTTGCTGCTAAAGATTGCATTTGTCGTCATACATCTGTTCTTGGAGGCTGATAATAATGGACATAGGCTCCCAGAAACATGACAATCAATGTAATATAATTACTTCAGTAAAACAAGGAAATGGTTACACATATAATTATATTACAGAGTTGCTTTCTGTATTATTTTACACCATTAGCTTAGGTGGACTCGGCCCGTGAGAATGTCACCCTCAAGTAAGTCCTTACAAGCTCAAGTATGATTTACTTTTCCTCATGGAAAGTTAGCAAGTCATATATGGATTGGACACTTCAACAGAGTGTTTCCAAAAAAAGAGCGGACCACATCTTGGGAAAAGTTTCGAATCTCGGAAAAAAAAATTTCTCTAGTGATTTACATTTTTTTTTGACAAAACCATGTGACACCTTTATAGGGATAGAATAATTTTCACCCCCCACCCCCCCAAAGAAGGATATTTTGTCAAAACCATCTGGCAACAGAGCTCATCCTTTGTTTTCATTATCCTATTTAGCTAAAATTTCTGATCAATTATTCTTAAAAAATAAAATCGAACCTTTCAAAACCAGAAACTGACAGACAGTTTATGAAATATTACTAGCCTGACTATATCAAAACCTATTCCTTTTCAAAAGAAATGTGCAGTTGCACACCTTGAGTACTATCCTAACTCAATTGAAAGCTATCATCATATCTGCAATATTATAAACCTAGATAAAAAAAAAAATCATAAAAATTGTCCTAATTTTTATGTCCTAAAAATTGTCCTAATATACTTTGTAATGGAAGGGAAAAATTTATAAAATAAATCTATCAATTACAAAAAAATCTTTAATTAGTAAATGCAGTCACGAGCGCTTTTGTCAACTAAGGGTACCCTCAGACAGCCTCTCAATAACTTTTATCTTAGAGCATATCACAATATCTTTTATATAAGCAAAGAAAAAACAAGTAAACATATTGTTATGGGAGTCCAGAGTCCACAGATCGAGCATTATGCAGACTTCCATAAGAACATGTGTATTTGTTTTTCCTTGCACGTAAACAAAATTTTTAGTATTCTATAATGTAAATATGCGGCTGTCTAAGAGCATCCTAAGACAACATCTTCATAATAGGATAGATAGGTGCCCTAAAACTCAATAAAAAACAAATAAAATGAGAAATGAGTGATGAAAAAAGATACAAATCAAAGAATTAAAAGAGAGAATGGACCATTAGACACAGTTTGTGTTAGTAACTATAAACCATTGTTAAACAGAGATAAAAATTAGAATTAAAAAATAAAATTAATTCTACATTTTATAGAAGTTGTGGTTGAGCGGAAGATCTCACTTCTCTGAGAATTCTGACGCTCGAGCAAATTTAAATGAAGAAAAAATCAGCAGATTTATGGTCAGGTCCACAACTAAAATAAGTTGATTTTTTTGAGGGGGACGAGGCCTGTTTTTCTTAACGTATTTAAAATAATGTAAATAATTGAACATCTGATTTTTTTTTAATAAAAAGAGGGGAAATTCTGTTCAAATATTTGAACATTTTTAAGGTCAAATCAAATTCGAGAGAAATTAAAAAAATCGCTCTTTTTCAAGTTTTTAAATTAGGACATCTCACAAGAACAATAAGAAAAAAAAACCAAAAAGTTCATTTAGGTGGAGAACATCCCCAAATCCCCAAAAATAGAATCACCAAAACAGAAGAGAGAATAGATTGAAGTGTAGAATAGAAGGAGAGATAGATTGAAAGCACTCGCGAGAACATTTACCAATGAATGAAATAGCATGAACTGAAACAAGAAATCAGAAGAAGAAAAAATAAATATAGACATTAATCCACAAGCATAAGAAGTATTACATGATGTTGTGAACACAAAATCGGGGAAATTTTCAATTTCTCATCGTAAGAGACAGAAGTCGAAATTTCTTCTCATCCAATTATGACTTAAAATTTTCCATAGTAGGTAAATCCAGCCATGAAGAGTTTCAAAAAAGGGAAAAAATGATATATAAGTAGTTGAGGAGTTTTTTTTTAAAAAAAAATAAAAAATGTTCTTTAAAAAATATTGAAAACCCGAAGAATGGGTGTCGGAAACCGGCCGCCATTCGAATTTAAAATCTCTTTTCTGGTTTTTTCCTCAATAGCTCGTAAACCATCAACTTTAGGTTCACCATAAAGAAATACGGATCCTAAGCCGGGGGGATATGTTGAGGTAAGTTTTTCAAAAAAAAATCTTTTTTACGACTCGCTTTTTTTCCTCAATAGCTCGTAAACCATCAACTTTAGTTTCACCATAAAGAAATACGGGTCCTACGCAGGGAAAATGTGTTGAGGTAAGTTTTTCTTTAAAAAAATCCATTTTTTTACAACGCGCTTTTTTATTGGCCGTCATGGGTCCATGTTGGATGGTTGTACATACGCAATAGAGGCATCGCCGTAAAAACGTTTTTACGGCGTTCTAATTGGGTTAAAATTGGTTAAAAAAAATTTGGATTGCCTCAACACATCTCCTCGGTTACAAATACAAAGAAATACTTATAAAAATATGAGTAAAGGAGTATTCCCACTACACAGTAAAAGTGTCAGTGACAGTGCTCTCCGACACCGTACAGTGATCTTCACAGTGATTTGACATAAAAATTTACTGGCTGAGGAGCACGGAGAAAACACGG
Organism: Pachypsylla venusta; assembly: GCA_012654025.1. Taxonomy (NCBI): domain Eukaryota; kingdom Metazoa; phylum Arthropoda; class Insecta; order Hemiptera; family Aphalaridae; genus Pachypsylla; species Pachypsylla venusta. The sequence continues at coordinate 19,667,642 of CM022882.1, forward strand.
ACGGGTGTTATTAAAATCACTGTAAGAGCACTTGTCCCTGACTTTTTCACTGTGTAGTGTAGATGCTCTTTAAGTTAAAATTTCCTGAGGACATTTTGAAGCCTAACCTACCCAGTACAAATCCAGTGTAATTTGTACTACAGTCCTAAACGGGTTAATCAAAAGTATCCATATCATAGGATTGGTGTCATCTTTCGGTACTAACCTACCCAGTACAAATCCAGTGTAATTTGTACTACAGTCCTAAACGGGTTAATCAAAAGTGTCCATATCATAGGATTGGTGTCATCTTTCGGTACTAACCTACCCAGTACAAATCCAGTGTAATTTGTACTACAGTCCTAAACGGGTTAATCAAAAGTATCCATATCATAGGATTGGTGTCATCTTTCGGTACTAACCTACCCAGTACAAATCCAGTGTAATTTGTACTACAGTCCTAAACGGGTTAATCAAAAGTATCCATATCATAGGATTGGTGTCATCTTTCGGTACTAACCTACCCAGTACAAATCCAGTGTAATTTGTACTACAGTCCTAAACGGGTTAATCAAAAGTATCCATATCATAGGATTGGTGTCATCTTTCGGTACTAACCTACCCAGTACAAATCCAGTGTAATTTGTACTACAGTCCTAAACGGGTTAATCAAAAGTATCCATATCATAGGATTGGTGTCATCTTTCGGTACTAACCTACCCAGTACAAATCCAGTGTAATTTGTACTACAGTCCTAAACGGGTTAATCAAAAGTATCCATATCATAGGATTGGTGTCATCTTTCGGTACTAACCTACCCAGTACAAATCCAGTGTAATTTGTACTACAGTCCTAAACGGGTTAATCAAAAGTATCCATATCATAGGATTGGTGTCATCTTTCGGTACTAACCTACCCAGTACAAATCCAGTGTAATTTGTACTACAGTCCTAAACGGGTTAATCAAAAGTATCCATATCATAGGATTGGTGTCATCTTTCGGTACTAACCTACCCAGTACAAATCCAGTGTAATTTGTACTACAGTCCTAAACGGGTTAATCAAAAGTATCCATATCATAGGATTGGTGTCATCTTTCGGTACTAACCTACCCAGTACAAATCCAGTGTAATTTGTACTACAGTCCTAAACGGGTTAATCAAAAGTATCCATATCATAGGATTGGTGTCATCTTTCGGTACTAACCTACCCAGTACAAATCCAGTGTAATTTGTACTACAGTCCTAAACGGGTTAATCAAAAGTATCCATATCATAGGATTGGTGTCATCTTTCGGTACTAACCTACCCAGTACAAATCCAGTGTAATTTGTACTACAGTCCTAAACGGGTTAATCAAAAGTATCCATATCATAGGATTGGTGTCATCTTTCGGTACTAACCTACCCAGTACAAATCCAGTGTAATTTGTACTACAGTCCTAAACGGGTTAATCAAAAGTATCCATATCATAGGATTGGTGTCATCTTTCGGTACTAACCTACCCAGTACAAATCCAGTGTAATTTGTACTACAGTCCTAAACGGGTTAATCAAAAGTATCCATATCATAGGATTGGTGTCATCTTTCGATANAATAAACCAAAATGAGCAAGCGGAGCCATTGTTTGAAGGGTTTCGTCCGGAAACATTGTTTTATTATAGAGCAGTATTTTTGGTCTAAGTGGGTATCATACTGGCATTGCACTTGGGGGGACCAGGGTTCGAGGTCGGAAAAAAAATCGACAAGCACAATTGTGATTTCGGGGTGCACTCAGCCTAGTGAGGACGATTGAGTAGCTATGTGAGCAGCGAACAGGGGCGGCATTACCAGAGTAAAATAAAATTAGAAGNGAACAGAGGCGGCATTACCAGAGTAAAATAATTAAAAGTATGAAGAGATTATTAGTGCAGGACGCTCTTAGAAATGCTGTGATACCCAAACCCATTGGGTCTTACCACTAAGAAATTCTACATTTTTACACATTATATTTACAATACAACGACCTTATACAAGAATTCCCCTGAAGTAATGCCAAACGGTTCTTAAGGTTAAGTTTTAATTCTTTAAAAAAAATTCAAGTGATTTTTTTTGCGACCCTAAATTTCTGCCTGACATCAAATCCGAATTTCAAGTTATGAAATATACCTAAATACTAATGAAAACATATCGTAATCTAAATAATTTAATTACTCATGTGAAGATCATTACCAATCATTAATTACCCACAGGCACATGCCAGAATTGCAATGTCTANTTTTTTTGGTAATCCTATTTGTAGAAATCAGACCAAACAATATACCGAAGAAAAGTAAGAACATACTTGTAGAAACTGACATCGAGGAGGATATTGTAGAAAATGCGAAAGAGATTCTTGACACAAATGCTAGTCATCATTCCAAAAATATATAGACTGAGAAAGATGTAGATTTATTTCATAGAATGCGACTGAAAGTGGAGGAAGTAAATTAAAGACTTCATGGAAAAAAATATGGATATTCTTAGAAATAGAGACCAATATACCGAAGAAATTGAAATAATTTAAGTTATGATAATAATAGTTTATTAGGAGAAATCTTTTATGATCACATTTCAAGTAGAGATAAAATATGACTTAAGCCAAAAATATAGTTCAACAATGCAAATAAAAATATAATACATACATACGGAGTTAAAAAGGAGAAAAAATAATTGATGATTCAAATAAATGAAAGGCTTCATGACAGAAAAAGAATCATTCCTTTCAGAAACAGATCCAAAAATACCGAAGAAATAGAAAACATAGTTGTAAAAATCATAACACTACTTCATAATGGATTATGATGTCATAAATGAAATAGAGGTAAGAGTTGAAATTGAGGAAAAGAAACATTCCATGAGAAAAGAAAGAATCATAGATCCCGAACTACCAAAGAAATACAAAATATAGTAGTGAAAATCATAGCAATAGTTGATAATGAAAAATGATTCGACCATAAATGAAATAGAGACGAATGATGATAGACTAACACAAATGGAGTTCACTAAAATGCAATGATAGAGAGAGAAATGACTGAATGCAAAAATCTAAATGCAGCCAGAGATGTTCATACATCCATCCGCCGGGAAGAATAAATTTAAGTTTACCTGGCACGGTGAAACATTGAGTAATATTATCCGATGTAAACGAATAAAATGGACATAGACACTTAATCATATTATCTTCTGTTCGACAAAAATATAATGGAGGACAAGACACATGGAATACAAGGCAAGGATCTTGACATCTTCCATTAATACAAAAACTATTGACAGAACAGTTATCATTGGTAGTACATTCATAAGGGACTGGAGTTGTTAGAAAATGTGTTGGAACAAATTTGGTTGACAATGGAGTTGTAGAAGTGTTGAAAAACCTAAAAGTCGTTGGTGCAGTAGTCAAAGATTTATTAGTACTAGACAAAGGTGTAGACTGTGTAGCGCTTTGAGAGATGTTCATTGGAGTTGTAGAAGTATTGGAAACATTAAAAGTGGTCGGTGTTGAGGTTGAAGTTGTCAAAGATGCAAAAGATGATGGTGTAGACTGAGTATAGCTTTCAGAGATGTTTATCAGAGTTGTAGAAGTATTGGAAACACTAAAAGAGGTCGAAGTACTGGATAAAGTTGTAGGACTTGAAGACATTGTAAGAGGTATTGGTTCAGTGGTGAAATCATCTGAAGATGTAACAGTCGTGGTAAAAGATTCAGTTGATAATGTTCTAAATTCGGGCAAAACTTTTGCAGATATTGTTGATGGTGGAAAAGAAGTTGAGGAGTCAGTGCGATCTGAATATGTTGTAGAACCAACAGTGGTTTCATATCTTGTGATGAATTCAGCAGAAGTAGAACCAAGTGTGGATTCATACCTTGTGATAGATTCAGGAGTGGTAGAACCAAAAGTTGTTTCATATCTTGTGATAGATATAGGAGTGGTAGAAGCAACCATTGTTTCATAACTTGTGCTGGATTCAGATGTAAAACCGGGTGTGGTTTCATATCCTGGGATGGATTCAGGAGTGGTAGAACCAAGAGTAGTTTCATATTTTGTGGTGGATTCGGGGATCATTTTGGTAGTAGCTACTTTGTTGTCAATTCTATCTACTAATACTCCTGGTGTAGTTCTGCCAGAAGTAGAAGATGTTGTTGCGTGAATAGGTGTAGACTTTGTTAGGAATGATTTGCTTTCGGGTGTAGATTTGCTATTTCCTTTGTTAGTGGTGGATCTTACAGTGGATTCAAAATTAGTGAGTGATTCAGGAGTAGTAAAACCATCAATGGTCTCATAGCTTGTGATGGACCCGGGCGTGGTAGATCCTAGAGTGGTCTCATATGCAGTACTAGATTCAGGAGTGGAAGAACCAATAGTGGTCTCATACTTTGTGATGGACTCGGGCGTGGTAGATCTTGGAGTGGTCTCGTATGGAGAACTAGATTCAGGAGTGAAAGAACCAATAGTAGTCTGATATTTGGTGATGGACTCGGGAGTGGTAGATCCTAGAGTGGTCTCGTATGGAGTACTAGATTCCGGAGTGGAAGAAGCAATAGTGGTCTCATACTTTGTGATGGACTCAGGCGTGGTAGATCCATAATTTTTTTTTCAGTAGTCGTAGAACCAAATGTGCTTTCATATCTAGATTCAGCAGTGGTGGAACCAAATGTGGTATTATACTTAGTGCCAGATGCAGTAGTGGTGGAACCAAGTGTGGTTTCATATCCAGTTGCTAATTCAGGAGTGGTCTCATATCTAGCACTAGATTCAGAAGTGGTGGAATCAAGAGTGGTCTCATATCTAGTACCAGATTCAGGAGTGGTGGAACCAAGAGTGGTCTTATACCTAGTACCAGATTCAGGAGTGTTAGAACCAATTGTGGTCTCATATCTAGTGCCTGATTGAGGAGTGGTGGAACCAAGTGTGGTCTCATATCTAGTGCCTGATTCAGGAGTGGTGGAACCAATTGTGGTCTCATATCTAGTGCCTGATTGAGTAGTAGTAGAACCAAGAGTGGTCTCATATCTAGTACCTGAATCAGGAGTTGTGGTAGCAAGAGTGGTCTCATATGTAGTGCCTAATTGAGGAGTAGTAGAAACAAGAGTGGTCTCATATCTAGTACCAAATTCAGGAGTGGTGGAACCAAGAGTGGTCTCATATCTAGTACCAAATTCAGGAGTGGTGGAACCAAGAGTGGTCTCATATTTAGTGCCTGATTGAGGAGTAGTAGAAACAAGAGTGGTCTCATATCTAGTACCAAATTCAGGAGTGGTGGAACCAAGAGTGGTCTCATATCTAGTGCCTGATTCAGGAGTGGTGGAACCAAGAGTGGACTCATATCTAGTGACAGATTCAGGAGAGGTGGTAGTGGTCTCATATCTAGTGACAGATTCAGGAAAGGTGGTAGTGGTCTCATATCTAGTGACAGATTCAGGAGAGGTGGTAGTGGTCTCATATCTAGTGACAGATTCAGGAGAGGTGGTAGTGGTCTCATATCTAGTGACAGATTCAGGAGTGGTGGAACCAAGAGTGGTCCCATATTCAGTCGTACTACTGTAACTTGTTTTAGTAGTAGATATTTTTTTGTCTATTCTATTAACTAATACTCCCGGAGTTATTTTTCCAGAAGTTGTAGATGTTGCCGGTTTTGTCATTGTTGGTGTTGATGTCGTTTGTTGTATAGGTGTTGATTCTGTTATCAAAGATTTCGTTTCTGGAGTAGATTTCGCTTCTCCTTCAGTATGATTTCCTAAATATATTGGACCTGATGTTACAATTATAGAGTCAATATCATGTGTGTCATTCTTATCCAAAATGTCCTGTATTGTTTTATGGATGTCTTTTAGGATACCACTTGTTGTTAACATTGTAGTCGATGTTGTTATTGTTAGGATATTTTGATCAGTTGTAGTTTTTATTAAGATATTACTATCAGTTGTAGTTTCCGGATAATCAATTGTACTACCAGGAATAGTTTTTGTATTATTTGTTTGTGTCGGAATTCGTACAGGAGTTATAGGAGTTGCTATAGGATTACATTTGAACATAGGATTCCCAGTATAGTTTGTTTTACATTGACATATTGGTCTATGAGATTTGACCCAACAGAATGTATTTTCTTTAGAACAGTTAATGTATTTACATGGATTCTCACAGATTCCGTTTATACAGGAAGTAGTGTTGGTACAATTATTATTGTCGGTGCAGATCGTTTCTGTAGAAAACAAAACCAAAAAATAATAATAATAATAATAGGAAAAACAAGAATATAGAAGAACACAAAGTTAAGTGTTATTTACATTGATGGTGGAGTTCATCAAGCTTTCAGTGATATACATAACCCAATTAAAGGATAATTAAGTCTTTTACTGAAGAGATGACTAATTTTCATTCTCCACACAGTGAAAGTGTCAGTGCTCTCCGACGCGGTACCGTGATCTTCAAGTAATTTGACATGAAAATATCTTGACCATTAGTTTTATGCGAGCACAAGTTTACTGTCTGAGCACGGAGAAAACACTGACGGGTGTTATTAAAATCACTGTGAGATCACTGAAACTTTAACTGTGTAGTGTGGATGCTCCTTTATCCTATAAAAAAGAAATTATTGGAATAGGCTGAACCTTTCGATGTGGAGTTTTCAATCGCATAACATGTTTTGAAGTCCCAAAGCCCAAATATTGAGTTTCAGCATTATTCCGTTATTTTTGAATGGCTTGTGTCGGAGGCTTGAAATTTAGTATGTATGTCTACTACTAATATCCATATAGAACAAAGCCTATAATCCATAAGACGTAAACATTGTTGCAAACAGACACACACACACGGACCAATTGCTGAAAATCGATATTTGGGATCGAATGACCTCAGAACGTGTTTTGGCATTGAGAACTCGACATCTAATTTTAGATCATGTCAATACTTTCTTCATTCCTTATAGATAAGGAATTGTCGTGCGATGTGTCACGCCATATTTTTTTTTGATTATTTCGAAATTTGGACAAAACTCTCCAGTTATGTCCAACTAGAGTGTTGATAACACAGTTGATGAACTCCACCATGATATTTGGTTAATTTACAATTATTTGTACACGATAAATTAGTTTGTGTGGGGGAAAATAACATAATACAGTGACAGAAATATTGCAAGAAATAGTGATTTGGTTATTGATGAAATCATTTTTTTCTTTGTTAACACATTAATTTAAAAGCCCCTACTGACGAGGACCATCCTAAATTCATTAACATCATTTAAAAGCTATTTGACAGATTCCAAAATTTTACTCCGCCCTTTTACACCTAAATAGAGCTATTTTTACAGCAATTATAAGAAAAACTGAAAGATGGAATAAAAAAAAAAATCTCCATAGAAAAACAGATATACAACAGGGAAGAATAAAGTAAATTTTTTTAACGATTTTGCCCAATACAAAATTTTAAAAAAATGACAAAATTAAAACTGAAAAATAAATTATAAATTATTTTTGTACTAGTGTCAACAATGGTCACTAGTACCAAAATATTGTCCTAACAGCTTCATTTTATGTACTTAATAGTTCTACCAAGTGTATTAATTATAATTTTAATTAGTATTATTAAACTCCTTAATATCTATGATTAGTTTGGTTTAAATAAAATTGTGAAAATAATTTAAAATAAAACTCACAGTTTGCTTGTCCACAAAAAAATTTACCTTTAGCACATCCTACATCATCCATTCTATATCCAGTTGGACAATTTACACTACATTTGGCCTTATGATTTTCAACATAACAAGAAGTATCTTTTATACATGTAGTAAAACTGCATGGATTAATGCATTGATAATTTTGACATGTCTGATCATCTGCACATCCTCGATCATTAAAACACATTGACGCCGATGGATTACATTTATCCATACATAAACAAACAGCTTTGTGATTATTAACCGTACATTGTTTATCAATAGCACATGGATTTGGTACACATGGATTAATACATTTACCATTTGAGCAAGCAAGTTGACCACAATCTTCGTTTGATATACATTCTCTTTTCGAATCCAAACATTTCAGCTCTCCAAATTCTGTGATTGTATAACCATGTTCACATATACAACTTGTTCGATTGTTTATAATTTTACATATTTTATTAATATCACATTTAATATTTGCACAAAGATTCTCCACACAAACTTGTTTGTTACATGTTTGACCAGCTTTACAATCTCGATCAGTTCTACATTGATGTTTACCAATCGTAGGAATATTACTTTGACACGTAGAATTTCTACATGATTCATTTGTATCACAGTCTTTATCAAATTTACATTTGTTTTTACAAATATTTGACAAACATATTTGATCATTTCTACAATCACTATTTTGTTTACATATATTTGTACATTTATTATTTCTACAAATTTGTTTATTTGTACAATCTTTATTTTGATTACATCTATTTACTTTACATAAGCCATTCTTACAAGATTCTCCTTGATTACAATCTCGATCTTCAGTACAAATATAATCACATAGACCTTGATTACAAATTCCATTGTTTTCACATTCGTAATCATATTTACACGTATCCCGTCGTAAACATGTTCCATTTTTACAATCTAGATTTATTTTACAAATATTGTTCGTACAAATTTCTCCATATTTACAGTCTTTGTTATCTTTACATTCGTGTACGACAGGTTTATTTGTACAAATAAAATCTTTACACGTTTCGTTTGGTTTACAATGTAGATTAGTTGTGCATTGTTTTCTTTGACATGTTCCATTTGTATTACAAAACTGTTCTTTTTTACAATTGAAATCACTTTTACACATTGTATAAACGCATTTATTATTTTTACAACTTTGATCTTTGCCACATTGTTCATCTTTTGTACAAATACTATTTCTTGTGTTATTTCCATTGTTAATACTATTTTTATCATCTTTACAGATTTGTTCAATACAAATTTGTTTCTCTTTGCAATCATTATTCGTTCTACAATAACCTTTAGGTTTTGTTTTACAAATTCCATTTTCATTACAATATTGTCCATTGCGACAGTTGAATTCTCCATTACAAACTGTATCCAAACATAAATTATTTTTACAAATTTGATCTGGGTTACATTGTTCATTGTTTGTACACATGATCTTTTCGTTACTTACATCAGTATCATTTTCATTTATGTTTGTCTGTTCTTTACACATTCTATCAATACAAATTTGTTTATCATTACAATCTCTATTCGTTGTACAATAGCCTTTAGGCTTAGTTTTACAAATTCCATCTTCATTACAATATTGTCCATTGCGACAATTGAATTCTCCATTACAAACTGTATCCAAACATAAATTATTTTTACAAATCTGATCAATACTACATTCGCTATCACTTGAACAAAAAAGATTTTCACAAATACCATTCGTACAAATTTGTTGACTATTACTGCAATCTGAATTTATTTGACAAATATTTGTTTGACATATTCCTTGACTACAAATTTCATTCATTTTACAGTTCTCATTAGTTCGACACATTGTTTCACATTTATTATTTTTACATATTTGTTCATTTTTACAATGTTTGTCCGTGGAACATAGTTTACAATTTTCATTTGGTTCACATGTTGTACCATTTCCAACATAGCAAGGTTTGCATATACATACTGGTTCATGTTGTACCACAATACATGTCGAGTATTTGGAACAATTATTTGTTGAATTACACATGTTTGTACACTTTCCTTCTGTACATGTTGTATCATAGGAGCAATCATCGTTATTTGTACATTCCAGTTCTGATTACATATGTACNACATAGTTTACAATTTTCATTTGGTTCACATGTTGTACCATTTCCAACATAGCAAGGTTTACATATACATACTGGTTCATGTTGCACCACAATACATGTCGAGTATTTGGAACAATTATTTGTTGAATTACACATGTTTGTACACTTTCCTTCTGTACATGTTGTATCATAGGAGCAATCATCGTTATTTGTACATTCCAGTTCTGATTACATATGTACAATATTATATATGTGGAGTGATGTGAGCAGATATATGTTGTACGTTTGTGAGAGAAATGTAGAAGAGTGGGGAGGAAAAAGAAAGAAAAAATTGTGTAAGAATTTTACATTGATTAAAAAAAACAAAAAAACAACAAATAGTATGCATACAAACTGAGCAAATGTTTCTAAGGGTGTTCGCATACGGCCACATTAATTACTTATTTTATTGCATATCACACATCTTCGCATATATGGATAGAAAAAACAAAAACACATGGTCTTATAGGAGTGCACAGATCCAGCAATTTGCACACTCCCATAAGAAGATGTCTATTTTCTTTTCTTGCATATATACGAAGAAATTGTGCTATGGAATAAGATAAGTAAGTATGCGGCTGTCTGCGAGCACCCTAACATAGGAAGAGGTTGAACAAATTAAAAACGTATGCAAAATTGGTCATACGTCCTGGTCGGTTTTACGCACCAGGACCTGGAACGCACAGTTTCAGCGACGGGCCATCAAAATCTTTTCGGTAAACTCATATCAATCTGTTTCCACCATTTTAATTAATCATGCATATCTATAAATGGAAAGAACGGTTGATTTCGTGAGAAAACCCGCTACAACAAAAATTGAAGATGGTTGCTGTGAGACGATATGGGTCTTCTTTTGGTTAGTATTGCTCTGTATTGATGGTCTTTGGCCAATTACTTTTGATTGCTTGTGTTGCCCTGGTACGTGTAGAACCAACCATGTGAGGACATTGGTCAAGCACTTTACACTTTTTAGCGCTCAGGTTGCAATGGTACGTAAAACCAACTATCTGAGAACAAAAATGCTTAATTAAAAACATTTGCTTCGTTTTTATGCATACTACTCAATAAAGGAACATTGACACTACACAGTGAAAGTGTGAGTAACAGTGCACAGAGAAAAAACTGACGGGTGTTATTAAAATCACTGTGAGAGCACTGACACTTTCACTGTGTAGTGTGGATGCTCCTTTGAGCTAACAACATATTTTTTATTTTGATGAATTTTACAGTGCTCGGAGAAATTTCTATTTGACATTTTCCTAGTTTAAAAAATAATAATGACAAAATAAAAAATGTATCGACTACAATTTGAACGCTCGCTTTTGTTCGTTATGACATTATCAATTTTATTATTTTATACGCATAGAAAGATGTAGGTATTTATATAAAATATAGGCATATTAATTTCATTTTATTTAAAAAAAAAATTGGGAATAATAAAATGCAAATGTTCCGAAAAAAAAAATGTGAAAATCAAGCCCTTTTAAATTAATTATTTTTCTATTTTTAAATAAATGAAATCAGGAATAACCCGAAATGTGCTATAAAAAGCAAATCACAAAGAATAAATTACAAGCGTAAAGCCTAGGAGATACTTTAATAAAATCTTTGATGGAAAGCTACAAAAATCAATTCATTTAATACTTCCCTCTTAATATTCAAATTAAAAGTAGACTTGGTTTTTCAATTATTTAATGAATATTCACTTTTATTTTAAAATAAATACACCTATTGGCCATATTAAGGGTATGGATTTTTTATTGTTCATTTTAGGGTTTAAAATAAAGGTAACATACCCAACATTCTAGTTTATCCCAGAGGTATCTTAAAAAAAAAAAAAACATCAAAAATGCCAATAATTTTTTAAAAAAATTAATAAAAAGTAAAAATATGAATTTATTTTTAAGGAAATAAATAAATCTGAATTTTTTTTTTTTTTTTTTCGAAATTTTCTCATATAAGCAAATGTGTGAAAAGGATGCTCGCTGTCGGCCGCATACTTACTTATCTTATTGCAGACATCTTCAAATATATATGCCAGAAAAAACGAATACACATGTTCTTATGGGATTCCACAGATAAAGCAATCTGTGGACTCATGTAAGCATGTGTGTTTACTTTTTCCTTGCACATATGTTAAGATGTGTGCTATACAATGAGATCAGAAAGTATACAGCTGTCTGCGAGTATCAAAGAAAGTAAATGAACACAAAGATTTCTGCACGATCACAATACTTTATCCTCTATAAAGTAAATTAACGTTACTATGAGCTATCCAAATCAATGTAGATTAATGGAACCTCGTCCAATGTAACCGTTATATGTTATTAGTGGTGAAAATTGTCTATAAATCGGGGAGAAACAGGAAAATTTCAAATTATATATTTTTATGTGGACCTTATATACTATTTTGGGTGATCCATTCTCGGTCATTTTTCGTTATTTCCTTTGGTTTGCCCAGAAAAAAATTGCAAAAAGACCCACTAAAAGCGTAATTTTTTGGCGGCAACTTGCTTTCACTTCAACTTCCGATTTTTTCCCTTTCCTATGACGCACCTACATACTAAAAGGAACCTGTGTGCCAAATTTCAAGTCTCTTGGTTTAGCCATTGTGGAGCTAACTTGATAATCAGTAAGTTAGTATGTCAGTCAGTATACCAACTGGGCTTTGCGTTTTATTAGTATAGATTCGCTTACAGTAGACGAGGTTCCATTTATTCAATTGGATCATTCGCTCGTAGAAGCGCGAGCTTGTAATCGCTTCCAAAGGACGATCACACTAAGAAAGTTCAAGAAAGACAGATATGTGAAAAGAGCCTAAGCCTAACCATCAGTATGAATACGATTGTATTTCTTTTTTTTTTTTTTAAGAAAATAATAAATAAACATAATTTAATTTAAATAATTAGACAATATTGATTCGGATTAAATAACAAGCTTTCGATAATACTCAGACTATCATCGTCAGGCCGATGTTGACTCTACGATGTCCAAAGTAGAAGTGAGGGTAAGGGTATCAGATGTTATTACTTGTGAAGATCGAACAGATATATTCGTAAATTGTGTTCCACATAACTTTTCTATAACTACAATTTGCCCGATCTACACAATAACATCTCACATACTCTGATATCCTCACTTCTACTCTGCACATCATAGAGTCAACATCGGCCTGACGATGACAGACTGAGTACTATCGAAAGCTTGCCACCTTTATAATTAATCCAAATCGATATTGTCTAACTATTTAAAATATTTTACGATTCTCTTTTTTTTTTTAATATTTATAAATAAACATGCTATGTACAAAATATACAAAATATTATACACGAACGTTCTGTTTTTACATTTATTTTTATTTACAACTTTTACATCCATCATTCACAATGCAAGAAATATGAAAGTGAACAGAGAAAAGTGCAAAACTTTCCCCACAAGAAAAAAAAATCATTGAATGCAATATTAAAGTTGTATGATTGATCGTTCGGAAGGCCATGTCAATTATCAGCCTCCAAATAAAAGATGAAGTAACAATGATGTCAAAGCTGCTTAGCTAAATAAATTTATTTAAAGCTAGTAAGTATCATCAAACAAGTTGATGTCACTTTCAATAAAAGCTTCTATATCCGATCTCATATAGAAGCTTTTATTGAAGCTTAAAAGGCCATCTAAATTGTTCTCGCTTTGAGTTTATATGTTGAAGCAACAAAATTCAAAATATCGGACTGTGACTGGCTGAATTCGGTCACGGTCGAAAACGTTTCGACATTTTTGAATTCTGATAAGTTTTCTGGAGTTCCAGCCTATGATTTTGAGGACCCCCCATACACTTTTCGATATCTTTTGCCGTTTTGACTAAACAATTAGTGATACATAAATCTATCGTTAAAATGAGTTTTATTATTATAGATAAGCCAGATAAAGTACTATACTTTCGCTTGACTATAGACTATTACCATAGTCATTGTTTATAGTCAAGTAAGGGTGCTCGCAGACAGCCGCATACTTACTGATCTTATTGCATAGAACATATTTTCACATATGTATATGCAAGGAAAAACCAATACCCATGTTCTTAAGAGAGTCTGCAAAATTCCCCGATCTGCTCACCTCCATAAAAACCTGTGTATATGTTTATATGCAAAGATATGTGCTATAAAATAAGATAAGTAGGTATGCGGCTGTGTGCGAGCATCCTTGTAATGAAATGAATATATACATAGTATACGGTTTTACTTGACATAGTATACTAATTCTACCAAAACAATCCTATATGAAAACAATATGTTAAATTGGTGTCGAAGAATCTTTGTTGATTGTCTTCCAACAACTTCCAAGTGACCTACGTCACACGCACACGCGTTACATGCATAATATTTACCTTGCACATAGCACATTTATTTATCGTTAAATAAATTTGGTTTGATTTTCAAAAAATATATCTTTTACTGACAAATAATTGCAGAATCTTTCTATTTTTAATATAAAATTATTTCAAATAGACAATATCGATATTTAGGTCTTATTCAAAATATTTTTTGTTTGTAGAGTTCTCAACATAAAATTATATTGAGAATGTCATTACAAACGAAAGCTATCCGCAACTGTACAAAACTATGGTCTCTTTTAATTACTTAATAAACTAAATCGATATTGTCAATTTTCTTGTTTGTAGAGTTCTCAACATAAAATTATATTGAGAATGTCATTACAAACGAAAGCTATCCGTAACTGTACAAAACTATGGTCTCTTTTAATTACTTAATAAACTAAATCGATATTGTCATTTTTTTTGTTTTTTTTAAAAAAATATAGTCATTGATACATAAATATGTTTGTTTTAAATAATTTTTAGATACTTTCTTAAATATTTTTTCAATATTTTAAATAAAACTAGCTATATGAAAAAAAAAAAAAAAAAAAATCTAATTCTTTTCTTTAAATATAAAAAAAAATATAGAATCAAAAAATTTCCTATTTTTTGTATTTTCTTTTCGTAAAAGTGAATATTTAAATAATCGAAATAAATCACTATCAAATTAGCTCCGGATATCAGACCCGGCTCAAATTTTGTCTGACAATTTAAGTCAATTTCCCCATCGCGTTGGAAATATGCAAGTTCTCCAGAAACACAATAGCTGTTTTTTTTGTTTTTTTTTTAAATAACCTGATAAACTTATTTTTTTAAAAAAAAATTTGGCACGATCAGACGGTCTAATTTATGTGTATAGTTTTTCACGAAACATTAATTGGTCCAATTTTCAGCTCACATAGTGTTCAAAAGCCATATGTGACAATACGACATAATACGAATCTTTCCCCAGACTGGGATGCGGATACTTATTGAGAAACTACAACTGGTTATCATCATAGGTTAACAGCCGTCGGACTCGTTTGCAACAATTCGCCATGAGTTGTTGATACTAAAGAATCCTTACGGAAAATGCAGTAGCTTCTTCTTGCTTTCTGCAAGGGTAATGGAAAAAATATCGCATCTAACCCATGCCATTAGTCGCCTTTTACGACCGGCATGGACTTGGATGCCTTGGAAGTAAGTCCCCCTACACACAGGGGACGTAGGAAGAATAATGCAGTAGCTTCTTGCTTTCTGCATGGACAATGGAAAAAATGCCATTTCTGCCCCTGACCCAAGTCGCCTTTGACACTTCCTATAGTCGCCTTTTACGACCGGCATGGACTTGTGTCCCTTGGAAATATTCTTTGTAAATACCCCTATCCTCAGGGGACATCTTTAAAAATTGCATCAAATTTCATATCAGGTTTTATCTATTGTCACGTGTCGATGTTGACCTCACGAATTTATTTTAAACATTAAATCCACATCATTCTGAACAACCATTTATTTCTAAAAGCGACGAGGAACTTAAACTCAAAATTATTAGCCCACCTAACGTAACAGCCGATTCATATTTATCTTACAAATCAAATCAATATTTAAGTTATTAATAATAAAGACAATATAGATTCTAAAATTTTTAATTTTTGGCGAGCTTTCAATTCAATAGTTCAAACTATCATCGTCAGGCCGATGTTGACTCTACGATGTTCAGAGTAGAAGTGACTCTACGATGTTCAGAGTAGAATCGATATTGTCTTTATTATTAATAATTTATTATTTATTTACGATTCCTTGAAAATATTTTTTTATTATCAATATTTAAGCTTAAAATTTCAATAGCCAAACTATAAGATACATGCATCATCCTACCTGGTTTACAGTCCTTGTTGGGAGACCCCACAGTACCGGCAGGACATTGACAAGTGTACCCAACACTATCACGAATACATATAGCACCTTTACCACATCCAGTCGAGCGACAATCTTCTGAATTTCTACCTTCAAAACCTGAAAATTTAACAAAAAAAATATTTCTTAGTTATTTCAAACTTTTAAGTATAAAAAATGAACCTAAATACTGGGCTACCAGCTTTCTTCCAAAAAGAACCCTTGAAGTAGCTCTCTTTAGATTGACACTTGGCCACACAAATTTAACGCATATCCACCTAATTTTAAATTTGGTCCCTCAAC
>CM022882.1:19707213-19749116 GCA_012654025.1 Pachypsylla venusta
TTTGTAAAAAAAAAAAACTCTGCCAAAGTGACACATGGGTTTATTATTTTTCGGGCAAAAATAATAAACCTTTTTTGCCCGCACCCCCCAAAAAAAATTGGGGGGGGGCAAAAAATTGAGGAGGTTTTGTGACGATTCCATTCTCTTATTAGACAGGATTAATGAAAACCGTTTTAAAGCGGTAAAAACCGCCAGAAGTATATTTGATTGAACCCAAAAGTTTTGGGGCACAATTAGAGCCCAGATGGGACCTATATACCAAATTGCATCCAAATCGGTCAACGCTAAGTGGCAAAAGTGCCCATCACGGCGTACGACGGACAAACGGATTTTCTTTATTCGATTTTCGTATTCAACGTACCCTCAAAATTTGATATTATACGTTTCAACGTATAATATCAAATTTTGAGGTGGGATATTTTTTTTTTTTTGTGACGATTCCAAGGGTTCATTATTGAAAATAAGAAACCAAAATAGCAACTTCTTTGTGGTACACTCTTATGAGTGTTTCATAACGTTTATGTGTCCATCACAGCATTACAAGGATTTTCATTACCTTTCATTTTTCATTGCATTATTTCATTTATCGTACCTAAGCGTAAACTAGAAAATTTTGTTTTATTAATGATTTATTCATTCATTTTACTGAGTCCGATCTCCGATGGTGATATTTAAAATCAAAGCCCATTCATTTGAAAACCTATATCAGCCCCCCGAAAAGAAGCAATGTAAGTTACCTTGTGGATAACATCCCGTTTTATAAGGATCTCCAATAGTAAATTGTGGACATTGACAAATGTGTCCTGCACTTTGCGTATCTTCACAAATTGCAGACGAATGACATGGATTTGATACACAAGCATTATCTTTCTGGCAACTAATTTCTGGTGAAGGTGTTGCTCTATAGCCAGAAGGACATTGACATATTGGTTTATGATCTTCAGGAAGACATACGGCGTTCGTACCACAAACACCTTCATCACATACGTCCAAACAAGTGTGCGTTTGAAGATCACACGATTGACTGATAGGACAATCGTTATTGTAGACACAAGATACTTGGTGACATTCAATGTTAGGGTTGCCTGAAAAAGGTGAAGATACATGAATGATGAGAAAAATTGTATTTATCTTCGACCCCTCCCCCCTCCTCCCCCCAATCAAAATAAGATGTTTCATGTTTAAAGGTAAGTAGAATTTGAAAAAAAAAAAATCCATTTGTCCAATGTACTCCACGCCGTCCGACATAAGAAGCAACTCTGCAATATAATTATGTTTGTAAATATGCATATTGCAGTGAATGACATGGTTCTGGGGCTCATGCCAATTGTTGTCTGATATGGTTCTGGGGCTCATGTCAATTGTTGTCTGACATGGTTCTGGGGCTCATGCCAATTGTTGTCTGATATGGTTCTGGGGCTCATGTCAATTGTTGTCTGACATGGTTCTGGGACTCATGTCAATTGTTGTCTGTCATGGTTCTGGGGCTCATGCCAATTGTTGTCTGATATGGTTCTGGGGCTCATGCCAACTGTTGTCTGACATGGTTCTGGGGCTCATGTCAATTGTTAGTCTCATGATTATTGACAATACAAGCTGCATTCTTTTCACATGCTATTGTATCACAAGTATTGACACACTTCATTCTACTGGTGACGTCATTCTGGCGACATGATTCATACTCGTAAAAAACTTACCCACATAGGAGCCTGGTGGACATTGACATTGTGCCTCATGATTATTGACAATACAAACTGCATTCTTTCCACATGCTATTGTATCACAAGTATTGACACACTCCATTTTACTGGTGACGTCATTCTGGCGACATGATTCATACTCGTTACATTGCTGATCGGACACACATTGGTCGCCTATTTTATAACAGCCTTGTCTATCTTCAGGATTACCGGTGAAGCCAGCGACGCATACACAAACACCTGTAGCACAAAACGTTAATAAATATAATACGGAAAAATAACTAGTAGTTCTGTGATGACCAGCGTCTATGGCACGTTAAATACACCATTTCCTGTTAGATGACTAAAGTTAACCAACGTCCAGCGAGGATGGTTTGCCTAGTCGACATATTCAATTGGTAGGTCATCTTTTACCTTTTAGATCGTTATTTTCACTGGTGTTCACGTGGGTTCGCGCCTCGTAATGCTGGCTATTTTTTCGGCCCAACCTAGTCTAGGTGTGTTCATTGTGGGTAGCTGGTTTGTAAGTTTCCAGCGAATAGATGTTAAACCCCCCGCCTCGAATGAACGATATAGGTTAGCCAAAAATTGATGGGAATAGACCCTCCCCCCAAAAAATCATGGTCTACGACCTTAGGAAAATTATCAGAACTAAAATATGTCAAGCCGTTTTCGAGTTACGGCCAAATTTTTAATTTTTTCACCAAAATGGGACAGTCACGGTTAGTCCATATTTTAGGATATTTTCTGCAAAGGTACAGCCAGGCATTCCAGAGGGCAAACGGGCAAAACAAAATTTAGAAAATTCTAAGAAGTCAGAATGGCCGTGCCTAAAAGGCCCCTGGCAAAACGTGTGCATCTTGTCTTTTTAAAGGTTGCACTATACAGGTTGGACAAAAACCCATGCTCCCCCTCCAAATTTCATTGTACTTGAAAAACAAACATAGCAATATAAGAATATACCGAAAAAAACAATACAGCCCTGACCAACCATGCCTTCGAAAACAAACATAATTTTAATTTTGATGAGGCTAAAATAATTGCTAATAAGAAACAATATAAAAAAAGAAAAATCTTAGAGGCTTTCCATATAAATCAAAATGCATGCTCCATTAATTACAAAAGTGATGTGGGAAACAATATAAGAATTTATCAAAACTTGCTCGATCTACAGAAGTATTAACATCTCAATACTCTGATACCCTCACTTCTACTCTGAACACCGTAGAGTCAACATCGGCCTGACGATGATAGTCTGAGTACTATTGAAAGCTCGCCATCAATTAAATTTTTTTGAATCGATATTGTCTTTATAAATAATTTATTAGTTATTTACGATTCCTTTTTAAATATTTTATTATTAATATAAGAATCGTAGCGAAGCACGGACGACACAGCTGATATTAAATAGAAAAGGTGAAGTTAAAGAAGAAGAAGTACGGAGTCTTACCTTCATGATTGATGCTGGTACACGTGGCGTTGCTTGGACAAGTAAAGTCACTACATGGGTTCATACATTTCAATATGCCCAAAGAGTCAGGTCGACATGATAGGTTAATATTGCAATCTCTGTTCGACGTACAATCTGGCACAGACGGCACTTCACATTTGGACGTTATGGTGTTCCATGAATAGTTTGGTTTGCATTCACATTTTGGATTACTGTCATTATCCAATGAACAGATTTCGTTGTCACCACACGCCGTGTTCAAACACAAGTTAATACATTTCTTGAATCCAAACTCATCCAATGAGCAAACCAAACCTTTGGAACAATCCTTGTCAATGTGAATCCAAACTCTGGTTGAC
Organism: Pachypsylla venusta; assembly: GCA_012654025.1. Classification (NCBI taxonomy): domain Eukaryota; kingdom Metazoa; phylum Arthropoda; class Insecta; order Hemiptera; family Aphalaridae; genus Pachypsylla; species Pachypsylla venusta. Next base: position 19,710,723 of record CM022882.1, read on the forward strand.
ATCCTATATTGATATCATTTGGCAATCCATAGTACCTATTCTGACATATAAAACTGGATACACGATCAGTGCGCCAGGCCAAGTTCCAGAAAGCACCAGAGTTTACGCGAAGCAATTCATCGGGGTTTTCACACCGTCAGATATTCGGTTCTACAGGGGATAGGTCATTGAAAATTTGAAAATACATTCCTTAGTACAGTACAATACTACGGGATAAACTTCAAAAGTTAATATTAACCCGGGTAGGAGATAGGTACATTTTAAAGTTTGCAGTTTTGGATACTCACCGACTGACTGACTGATTCACTCATCATCACAAGTTTCAGGCACTTCCCGCATACCTAGAGCGCTGAAGTTTTGCATGAAGTTAGCAATTGACATCAAAGTAAAGGGAAAAATCCGAAAATTTGAACTTTTTAACTCTAAGTGCTCCAAAACGGTGTCGCTTTAGGGAAGACAATACAACGTGTTTTAATGTAATTTTAACTAATAAAACACTGAAATCTTGCATAAAGTTAAATATTTACATGCAATTTAGCAGGAAATAAATTATATTTGAACTCTTTCACTCCCGGTGCTCCAAAACGGTTCCGCTTTAGGGAAGGAGATGCTCGAAAACTAGATTAAACTGATAGGACGCTGAAATCTCGCATGAAGAAGATATTTACATGTAATTAAATGGAAAAATAAATATATTCACTCTTTTACTACCAGTGCTCCAAAACGGTTCCGCTTTAGGGAAGAAAATTCACGAAATCTAGTTTCAACTGCTAAGAATTCTATGGACTCACCTTGGCACGGATCGTTCTGGTTGACATCCTATATTGAAATCATTTGGCAATCCATAGTACCCATTCTGACATATACAACTGGACACATGATTATTGCTAACACAAATTGCATTTGGTCCGCACTGAATTTTCGAACACCCGTCGACACATTTTCTTAAATTTTTATTAATTTGAAAACAGATCTCGTTGACTTTACAATTGAGATCGTTGGAACATTGATTTTTAATTTGACAACCTTTGATTAGGTCATTTGGATTGCCTTTTAAATCTGGTGGACAGATACATTTCCCGTTAATGCACATTGCGTGAGGTCCACATTTTATGTTCGAACAGAGATCTTTACATTTGTTGTTTTTACAAACAAATCTGTAATGGAATAAATAAATGAGATTTATGATGAATTCGTTAGTGCTACAGCCGTTCTCGGCTGTGTCTCTTGACATTTAGGCGGGTCAGATTCCAAAATAAGGATGCTTTTCTTTCTTCCTCTCGGTGTCTTACTAATATTGCTGTTAACGTTTCCGACGACGGCCACGCGTTCAGACCAAAGAGGGCCTTATTTTCAACAGGATTACTCCAGACTATTATATTATGTTCTAGGGTGATAGGGTAAATGGGTTTAATGTCATCTGTATAAAGGGCAATAGTTTTGTATTGATTGATTGATCTCAGTGTAAAAAAAAAAAAAACAGTTATGCCCCGGAATCGCTTTCGCGTTACCTTCCACTCAAGAGTTGCTTTTTTAACCATTGCTTCTACTAGTTTCCTTGGCTTTCGAAGATTTGAGGACATTACGTCCAGAGATCAAGAGTCTTTTTTTTAAGAAAATTACGAATAAAGAATAGCTCTAATAAATCTATCGACATAAAAGGTAAAAGATGACCGATCAATTGAATATCTCGAATGGGCAAAAGCACCCTCTTCGTCAAAACTATTGATCAGAGCTAACGAGTTACCGAGCTAACAGAGCTAACGAGTAAACAACTTACCCAGAAGGACATGGCACATTTCTTGAGCATATACAAGTGGTTGGATCATTACAAATTTGTGGTATAACAGCTGAACATCCAACAAACGGATTACCAGCGAAACCTTCTTTACATCGACAATCATAAGATCCAAGAGTGTTGATACAGACAGCGTTTGTACCACAAGTACTACCCCAACATTCATCAACGTCTGTAAAAAAGAAAAATAAACTTTGATGCAATTTTTAAAATTTTATTTAGCTCGATCCCAACTCCCCGAACTCTTGAAACCTCGTTCCCACTAGCGTTTGTGCTAGTTTTAATTCACGTTATATATATATATATATATTTGCCGTGACCCTTTATTACGTGTACCTATTTAAATCGTCCATGACACAAAAAGCCCATACGTCTAGTGTTCACATTACGAAAGTTTTTCTGTCTACGGTAAAAAAATGTATTCGAAAATCGTCACGAAAAAAATTCACGAGAAAAAAAATCGTCACATCAAAAAAATCATCACGACAAAAAAAAATCGGCACTTCAAAAAAATCGTCATGTCAGAAACAATCGTCACGACAAAAAAAAAACGTTCTATGATCCAGCGGCATGTGTAACTAAATGAAAACGTTCCCATTACTCGTTTGTCATGTCAAGAAACATTTGAATGAGCCAGTGGCATGCATTCACGCTTTTCTCTCCTTTCAGTGCGCTTTGAGATTTTAATAAGACTGACGAATTATGATTCCTTTTTCAAGTGGTAACAAAACCGTCCGAGACGATTTTTTTGTCGTCCATGACACAAAAAGCTCATATGTCTAGCTTCCATCTGGCTACCATCTGCCACTCATGAATGAATCAACAAACCCCTAAAGTCCACTTACCGACACACTGAACATACGGATTTCCCTTATATCCACTCGGACAAACACACTCTACTGCCTCTAGGGTTTCTCTACAATGGGCTCCCACACCACATGTTGTACTCGAACATGATTTTCTTTCTTGAGGTCCACACTCTTCATAAGGGTTCCCTCTGGTGCCAATATTACAAACACACGTATTGACATCTCCAGCTAGGGTTCCATATTCACAATGTGCGTTCTTACCACATTTTGGTACACAAACTGGCATTGTGATTGCTGAAATAAAATTGAACATTAAACTGGACATTAGGAAGTATGTTAGAGAGCAAAGAGTTATTCTGTATGTACTTTTTAATGAACATTCAGGGGCGGATTTAAGGCTATATCTTGGGGGGGGCGGTGAAGAACTTTTGGATGGGATACTTTCGGGGGTATGGAATACCCTCCAGGTACAGGGGGGTCGTGGGGCCCTCTGCCGGGAAAATTTTGAATAATAAGTTAAAATCTGTGCTCTAAATCGTTATGACGTTATATATCCGGAATATTTTATTTGAATTTATAAAATCATTCTGATTGTATTTATAAAATCAAAATGAGAAAAATATATAAGCCATAAATTATTTAGTGGAAGATTACTGTATAAATATTCACACTTCAACTTGTCAGGGGGGGGCCGCCACTCCCGTCCCCTTTAAATCCGCCACTGTGAACATTTTACTGGTACGAACAGTGTAAAACTAATCTTAATAGAAAAAGTCAAACATTTTTGTTTGAATCAGCTTCGAGACTCGCTATTTGTCGACAAATATCGATTTTTTTCGCATTAGTTAACCGACATTTTGTATGATTGAAATTATCGGCGCTCTACTGTGAAAACAAATAAAGATACTTACGAGGTACACAATTAAAATCTGGATTTCCCACAAAGAATGGTTGACAAACACATCTATTAGTTGCAGGATCACAGGACGCACCAACACCACAAACAACGTCTGCACATCTTTCTTTACAACGTCCATTCATACAAATGGTGGGAGATGGACATGGCGTTGAAGAAGAGCAAGTATCTGTTGAACAGATACCTCCAGGGAATGGGTTACCTCTGTATCCATCCAGACAAGTACATGTTGGACCAGCTTCGGTGACAATACATTGTGCACCAGGAGCACAGATAATACCCTCGCATACTAAAACATAGAACCGACATTAAGGAAAATTAAAAACTGGAAGACTAATAAAAAAAATATATAGTAATACAAACAGCCTCAGTAGCTCAGTTGGTTGAGGCAATGGATTCCTAACCGGGAGGCTGTTTGTTAGAATCCAACTCCATCCCCCTCTCAGGCATAAGATTGTAAATAGAATGTTTAGAAAAGGGCGCCTATTAAAAATACGTGGGTTGTTTTTTTTTTTCAACCTCCGATTGGCTATAAATAAAAGACAAGTTCATCTAAAACAAAAGAATTATGTTTGCCAAAAAGACATTATTCTACAGATATCATAATCGTTGCCGGTACCAGCTATTTATATATATGTAAAATTATATACATATGTCAATAGTACTCAGACTATCATCGTCAGGTCGATGATTAATGATCAGGTCAAAAGACATTATTCTANGTACCGTTACGGTTACTTTTCGACATAATCACCGAAGAGATTGAGGCATCTGTCATATCTAAGGACAAGCTTTGAAATACCCTCTTCAAAGAAAGTTGCCGCCAATAAATTCAAGTAGTCCTTGACGTTGGTTTGAAGGTCGTCATAAACTTTTCAACTTTTGCGTAGAGCCATTCAGAACAAACGAAGAGGAAAGCTGACCGCTGGAGTTGTTCTGATCCATGACAATGCCCGTCCACACACTGCTGGAGCAACTCAACGGATTCTCCAATAATTTGGATGGGACATTTTCGATCATCCGCCATACAGTCCTGACTTAGCACCCAGTGACTTTCATTTTTTTCCTGAACTGAAGAAGTGGCTTGGTGGGAAGCGCTTTCAAACCAATGACGACCTTCAAACCAACGTCAAGGACTACTTCAATTTATTGGCGGCAACTTCCTTTGAAGAGGGTATTTCAAAGCTTGTCCACAGATATGACAAATGTCTCAATCTCTTCGGTGATTATGTCGTAAAGCAACCGCAAGTGTACTAATCTTTCGGTAATAAAATTATAGTTTTAGATGAACATATGTATATAATTTAATAATTTTACATATATATAAATAGCTGGTACCGGCAACGATTATGATATCTGTCGAATAATGTCTTTTGGCAAACATAATTCTTTGCTTTTAATTTAAAACATTTCGGACAATCTGTCATTCTTACATGTTCAGTTCACCAGATGATGTCGTAACAGACGAAAGCGCTCGTAACTCATCAATTTTTTTGTAGTCGATACAATTACTAGTCAATAATATTTCTTATTTGAAATTAATCTTAAGAGTTTTAGGTACAGTTTTGCGGAGCACATTCCCAATTATTTTTTATCTCTTGCAATTTGGGCTGTATAATTATGATCCCTTGTTTTTTTTCTCTCTTGGCGTTACAAAACTAGCAATATGCTAGATACTAAAAAAAAGTGCCGATGATAACTGGTTTCCAGTTGATTTTTCTACTCAAAACGGGGATCGAGTACGTCCAACTACTATTGTTAAAAATCCCAAAAAGTTTTCTGTAACCTCACAATGACCNCTCTTGGCGTTACAAAACTAGCAATATGCTAGATACTAAAAAAAAGTGCCGATGATAACTGGTTTCCAGTTGATTTTTCTACTCAAAACGGGGATCGAGTACTATTATTGTTAAACTACTATTGTTAAAAATCCCAAAAAGTTTTTGGTAACCTCACAATGACCAATAGATGTTAAAGAGACGTTACCGAACGCAAGGAATTTACTTCGAAGTAATATTTATAATCTTACATGAAACACATTTTCCAAAAAGTCCTTCCGTGTATCCAAGTTTACATCTACAAGACGACTCATGATCTTGCGGTTCACACATGGCGTTCTCTCCACAATCAACTCCTTTACATGGATTGACACAGGATCCTGCTCGACATGTCAACTGTTCTGCACATTCACTATCCACAATGCATTCAACACGTGGCGATCCAGACCCGACACATCCAATCCCGTACGGATCCCCATTGGTACCTTTTGGACAAACACATTTGAAGGAGCCTTTATCATTGATACAATGTGCACTGGAGGCACACGGAAGACTTAGACATTCATCAAGATCTAGACAACCAATTTGGGGATCTCCTGTGAACCCAGGTAGACATGTACATTCGGGGGGATCTTTATTGGTACAGATAGAGTTAATACCACAAGCGTGACGTTCACAAGGACCTGAAAATAATCATTGAACACAAAGATAAAATTAACTGAAGACTTGAATTCTTGGAATCCATAACTTGCATGTTAGGGCAAAACGGAAAAAATCCAAAAATGTAATTTTTTAATATGGGTATTGTTGGATTCAGAAAAACAAGCTCTATCCAATGGTACAAAGTCCCAACTGATAAATTCTATTTCATTATTCGATATGGGTATTGTTGGATTCAGAAAAACAAGCTCTATCCAATGGTACAAAGTCCCAACTGATAAATTGTATTTCATTATTCGATATGGGTATTGTTGGATTCAGAAAAACAAGCTCTATCTAATGGTACAAAGTCCCAATTTATAAAGTGTATTTCATTATTCGATATGGGTATCGTTGGATTCAGAAAAACAAGCTCTATCTAATGGTATAAAGTCCCAACTTATAAAGTGTATTTCATTATTCGATATGGGTATCGTTGGATTAAAAAAAACAAGCTCTATACAATGGTACAAAGTTTCAACTAATAAAGTGTATTTCATTATTTGATATGTATATTGTTGGATTCAGAAAAATACGCTCTATATAATGGTACAAAATCTCAACTGATAATTTGTATTGCATTATTCGATATGGGTATCGTTGGATTCAGAAAAACAAGCTCTATCCAATGGTACAAAGTTTCAACTGATAAAGTGTAAATCATTATTCGATATGTATATTGTTGGATTCAGAAAAACAAGCTCTATCCAATGGTACAAAGGATTCTCAATAAAACTGATTTGAATGATAAAAACGAGTTACATGCCGAAAAATCTAGTTTTGGAATTTTTGATACAAGTCATAATTAATTTTTTGTAACATTTAGTATTGTGTTACCCCCGTTTGGTATTTTCGAATTAAGTCAAACATAATCCCAAAACATATGAAAATATTATAATACTGGAAAGTTAGTGATCATTTCAAAAAGTTAGATATTTAGAAATTAAGTCTGACATAGCCCCTATACACCAATTTTTCTTGTAATGTGCAATAGAGAGAAAAAAGAATACATAAATCAAAATGTGACCGCTTTTTTATTTTGCTTCTCCTGAAAAGTTGGGTTTTTGGTCTTATCCCCTTCTGTCGTTTGTATACAGCACAGCTTAGGAAAGCTCTTGGTGATGAAATATTCTCCGATTATTCTGGTGAGAGTGAGGTCTGCTGGTACTTACTTTTACATTTGTTGTCATCGTTCAAGTCCGTAAAGTATGGCGTTGGGCAGACACACTCTCCTGGCTGGACACACTTTTCATTTTTAGAACAATCTGTGTCTGACGAACATCTGAGTTGATTGGGTGAACATCCTCGCAATGGTTCACCAGAGTATCCTGGCGGACATCTACATTCATAAGAGCCTTCATGATTGATACATTCCGCTCCATAGCCGCACATGTTCCGATTTTCCTCACATTCATTTACATCTGTTAAAAGAATTAATAATCTGGTGTGAACATCACACGACTTTCCTTATCTCAAAAATATGATGTGAATATCATACGACCTTCCTTATCTTAAAAATGTGGTGTGAATATCATACGACCTCCCTTATTTAAAAATGTGGTTTGAACATCACACGACTTTCCTTGTCTCAAAAATCTGGTGTGAATATTATACGACTTTCGTTATCTTAAAAATCTGGCGTGAACATCTCACGACTTTCCTTACCTCAAAAATTTAGTTTGAATATCATACAACTTTCCTTATCTTAAAAATCTGGCGTGAACATCACACTACTATCCTTATTTTCAGGTTGGTTGCCAATATATGATCGTTCGATTTTTCTTATAAAAACTTTGAATTTTCGAAAAAGTACGTGGATTTTTCATGCGTTTGTTCGGTACTTTTGTTTTATACAGGATGTTTGAGAAGTACCAAAAACGGTGCCAATTTTTTATTTTTAAATACGAACCCTATTTATTTGGTCCAGAGGCTTATCGAATGGCACCATATTGTTCAGTAAGAAACAATAATGCTAATTGATAGGTCACACTTTAGTTTTCATTGAAAAATGAATTCGATTTTTTTGTGTTATTTCCAACAGGATTTAAAATTATTTTCAAACCGAATGTCGAATCGGTTTCAAACGATAGATACCTTCACAAGATCCGTCCTCTTTGGGTCTCAATCCTTTAGGACAAGCACAATATGATACTCCTCCAGCAATGTTGACACATTCGGCTCCTTTCGGACATTGGCCTTCCACACATGCTGCAAGAGTACATTCCTTATCTACTATTTGATATGGAGGTCTGCATTGACATTCAAGGGTGTTGCATTCTAAAATATAATAAAATAGATATTTTGTTGTTAGCGCTTTCAACGGCATTCACGCTGTTTTCAGGCGAAAAAGAGCACGAACGGATATCTCCCCAATGTTCCACTCCAGAATATTATAATATGCTCTAGGTTGTTAAGGTCTGTATTATTCATTGAGATTTGAGTAAAAACAAAAATGGTCTTGGCCTATCATCGTGTTATATTTGAAAATAACTCTCTTGTTAAATTGAAATTTTATAAGGCATAAGACGAAAATTTCAAAATATTTTTTTAAAAAATCCTTTAAACAAAATACTTTGATATAGATAGTCACGTTAAAACAAAACATATTATCTAATATCTTTAATTTAATTAAGGAATGTTTTGAAAATGTCTCTTTAGTTTCAGTCAAACACCATAAACAGTTGAAGTTGCGGTCATATTGTCACCGTAAAATATCAAATTTTGAGATGAAAAATATACCTATAATGAATTCGTTAAATATATAATGGTCAGCTTTAAATTCAGGTATAATTGTAATGTGTCAACAACCACAACGGTTGTTGAACACAATAAACAAATAATAATAATAATTGTAATGTGTCAACAACCACAACGGTTGTTGAACACAATAAACAAATAATAATAATAATTGTAATGTGTCAACAACCACAACGGTTGTTGAACACAATAAACAAATAATAATAATAATTGTAATGTGTCAACAACCACAACGGTTGTTGAACACAATAAACAAATAATAATAATAATTGTAATGTGTCAACAACCACAACGGTTGTTGAACACAATAAACAAATAATAATAATAATTGTAATGTGTCAACAACCACAACGGTTGTTGAACACAATAAACAAATAATAATAATAATTGTAATGTGTCAACAACCACAACGGTTGTTGAACACAATAAACAAATAATAATAATAATTGTAATGTGTCAACAACCACAACGGTTGTTGAACACAATAAACAAATAATAATAATAATTGTAATGTGTCAACAACCACAACGGTTGTTGAACACAATAAACAAATAATAATAATAATTGTAATGTGTCAACAACCACAACGGTTGTTGAACACAATAAACAAATAATAATAATAATTGTAATGTGTCAACAACCACAACGGTTGTTGAACACAATAAACAAATAATAATAATNCTGTTTCAAACGTTGTGTATGAGAGAAATCGGCTGACTGATCACGTAAAGGTAGATGCCTCAACGCGATCGTCGACACTGTTTCAAACGTTGTGTATGAGAGAAATCGGCTGACTGATCACGTAAAGGTAGATGCCTCAACGCGATCGTCGACACTGTTTCAAACGTTGTGTATGAGAGAAATCGGCTGACTGATCACGTAAAGGTAGATGCCTCAACGCGATCGTCGACACTGTTTCAAACGTTGTGTATGAGAGAAATCGGCTGACTGATCACGTAAAGGTAGATGCCTCAACGCGATCGTCGACACTGTTTCAAACGTTGTGTATGAGAGAAATCGGCTGACTGATCACGTAAAGGTAGATGCCTCAACGCGATCGTCGACACTGTTTCAAACGTTGTGTATGAGAGAAATCGGCTGACTGATCACGTAAAGGTAGATGCCTCAACGCGATCGTCGACACTGTTTCAAACGTTGTGTATGAGAGAAATCGGCTGACTGATCACGTAAAGGTAGATGCCTCAACGCGATCGTCGACACTGTTTCAAACGTTGTGTATGAGAGAAATCGGCTGACTGATCACGTAAAGGTAGATGCCTCAACGCGATCGTCGACACTGTTTCAAACGTTGTGTATGAGAGAAATCGGCTGACTGATCACGTAAAGGTAGATGCCTCAACGCGATCGTCGACACTGTTTCAAACGTTGTGTATGAGAGAAATCGGCTGACTGATCACGTAAAGGTAGATGCCTCAACGCGATCGTCGACACTGTTTCAAACGTTGTGTATGAGAGAAATCGGCTGACTGATCACGTAAAGGTAGATGCCTCAACGCGATCGTCGACACTGTTTCAAACGTTGTGTATGAGAGAAATCGGCTGACTGATCACGTAAAGGTAGATGCCTCAACGCGATCGTCGACACTGTTTCAAACGTTGTGTATGAGAGAAATCGGCTGACTGATCACGTAAAGGTAGATGCCTCAACGCGATCGTCGACACTGTTTCAAACGTTGTGTATGAGAGAAATCGGCTGACTGATCACGTAAAGGTAGATGCCTCAACGCGATCGTCGACACTGTTTCAAACGTTGTGTATGAGAGAAATCGGCTGACTGATCACGTAAAGGTAGATGCCTCAACGCGATCGTCGACACTGTTTCAAACGTTGTGTATGAGAGAAATCGGCTGACTGATCACGTAAAGGTAGATGCCTCAACGCGATCGTCGACACTGTTTCAAACGTTGTGTATGAGAGAAATCGGCTGACTGATCACGTAAAGGTAGATGCCTCAACGCGATCGTCGACACTGTTTCAAACGTTGTGTATGAGAGAAATCGGCTGACTGATCACGTAAAGGTAGATGCCTCAACGCGATCGTCGACACTGTTTCAAACGTTGTGTATGAGAGAAATCGGCTGACTGATCACGTAAAGGTAGATGCCTCAACGCGATCGTCGACACTGTTTCAAACGTTGTGTATGAGAGAAATCGGCTGACTGATCACGTAAAGGTAGATGCCTCAACGCGATCGTCGACACTGTTTCAAACGTTGTGTATGAGAGAAATCGGCTGACTGATCACGTAAAGGTAGATGCCTCAACGCGATCGTCGACACTGTTTCAAACGTTGTGTATGAGAGAAATCGGCTGACTGATCACGTAAAGGTAGATGCCTCAACGCGATCGTCGACACTGTTTCAAACGTTGTGTATGAGAGAAATCGGCTGACTGATCACGTAAAGGTAGATGCCTCAACGCGATCGTCGACACTGTTTCAAACGTTGTGTATGAGAGAAATCGGCTGACTGATCACGTAAAGGTAGATGCCTCAACGCGATCGTCGACACTGTTTCAAACGTTGTGTATGAGAGAAATCGGCTGACTGATCACGTAAAGGTAGATGCCTCAACGCGATCGTCGACACTGTTTCAAACGTTGTGTATGAGAGAAATCGGCTGACTGATCACGTAAAGGTAGATGCCTCAACGCGATCGTCGACACTGTTTCAAACGTTGTGTATGAGAGAAATCGGCTGACTGATCACGTAAAGGTAGATGCCTCAACGCGATCGTCGACACTGTTTCAAACGTTGTGTATGAGAGAAATCGGCTGACTGATCACGTAAAGGTAGATGCCTCAACGCGATCGTCGACACTGTTTCAAACGTTGTGTATGAGAGAAATCGGCTGACTGATCACGTAAAGGTAGATGCCTCAACGCGATCGTCGACACTGTTTCAAACGTTGTGTATGAGAGAAATCGGCTGACTGATCACGTAAAGGTAGATGCCTCAACGCGATCGTCGACACTGTTTCAAACGTTGTGTATGAGAGAAATCGGCTGACTGATCACGTAAAGGTAGATGCCTCAACGCGATCGTCGACACTGTTTCAAACGTTGTGTATGAGAGAAATCGGCTGACTGATCACGTAAAGGTAGATGCCTCAACGCGATCGTCGACACTGTTTCAAACGTTGTGTATGAGAGAAATCGGCTGACTGATCACGTAAAGGTAGATGCCTCAACGCGATCGTCGACACTGTTTCAAACGTTGTGTATGAGAGAAATCGGCTGACTGATCACGTAAAGGTAGATGCCTCAACGCGATCGTCGACACTGTTTCAAACGTTGTGTATGAGAGAAATCGGCTGACTGATCACGTAAAGGTAGATGCCTCAACGCGATCGTCGACACTGTTTCAAACGTTGTGTATGAGAGAAATCGGCTGACTGATCACGTAAAGGTAGATGCCTCAACGCGATCGTCGACACTGTTTCAAACGTTGTGTATGAGAGAAATCGGCTGACTGATCACGTAAAGGTAGATGCCTCAACGCGATCGTCGACACTGTTTCAAACGTTGTGTATGAGAGAAATCGGCTGACTGATCACGTAAAGGTAGATGCCTCAACGCGATCGTCGACACTGTTTCAAACGTTGTGTATGAGAGAAATCGGCTGACTGATCACGTAAAGGTAGATGCCTCAACGCGATCGTCGACACTGTTTCAAACGTTGTGTATGAGAGAAATCGGCTGACTGATCACGTAAAGGTAGATGCCTCAACGCGATCGTCGACACTGTTTCAAACGTTGTGTATGAGAGAAATCGGCTGACTGATCACGTAAAGGTAGATGCCTCAACGCGATCGTCGACACTGTTTCAAACGTTGTGTATGAGAGAAATCGGCTGACTGATCACGTAAAGGTAGATGCCTCAACGCGATCGTCGACACTGTTTCAAACGTTGTGTATGAGAGAAATCGGCTGACTGATCACGTAAAGGTAGATGCCTCAACGCGATCGTCGACACTGTTTCAAACGTTGTGTATGAGAGAAATCGGCTGACTGATCACGTAAAGGTAGATGCCTCAACGCGATCGTCGACACTGTTTCAAACGTTGTGTATGAGAGAAATCGGCTGACTGATCACGTAAAGGTAGATGCCTCAACGCGATCGTCGACACTGTTTCAAACGTTGTGTATGAGAGAAATCGGCTGACTGATCACGTAAAGGTAGATGCCTCAACGCGATCGTCGACACTGTTTCAAACGTTGTGTATGAGAGAAATCGGCTGACTGATCACGTAAAGGTAGATGCCTCAACGCGATCGTCGACACTGTTTCAAACGTTGTGTATGAGAGAAATCGGCTGACTGATCACGTAAAGGTAGATGCCTCAACGCGATCGTCGACACTGTTTCAAACGTTGTGTATGAGAGAAATCGGCTGACTGATCACGTAAAGGTAGATGCCTCAACGCGATCGTCGACACTGTTTCAAACGTTGTGTATGAGAGAAATCGGCTGACTGATCACGTAAAGGTAGATGCCTCAACGCGATCGTCGACACTGTTTCAAACGTTGTGTATGAGAGAAATCGGCTGACTGATCACGTAAAGGTAGATGCCTCAACGCGATCGTCGACACTGTTTCAAACGTTGTGTATGAGAGAAATCGGCTGACTGATCACGTAAAGGTAGATGCCTCAACGCGATCGTCGACACTGTTTCAAACGTTGTGTATGAGAGAAATCGGCTGACTGATCACGTAAAGGTAGATGCCTCAACGCGATCGTCGACACTGTTTCAAACGTTGTGTATGAGAGAAATCGGCTGACTGATCACGTAAAGGTAGATGCCTCAACGCGATCGTCGACACTGTTTCAAACGTTGTGTATGAGAGAAATCGGCTGACTGATCACGTAAAGGTAGATGCCTCAACGCGATCGTCGACACTGTTTCAAACGTTGTGTATGAGAGAAATCGGCTGACTGATCACGTAAAGGTAGATGCCTCAACGCGATCGTCGACACTGTTTCAAACGTTGTGTATGAGAGAAATCGGCTGACTGATCACGTAAAGGTAGATGCCTCAACGCGATCGTCGACACTGTTTCAAACGTTGTGTATGAGAGAAATCGGCTGACTGATCACGTAAAGGTAGATGCCTCAACGCGATCGTCGACACTGTTTCAAACGTTGTGTATGAGAGAAATCGGCTGACTGATCACGTAAAGGTAGATGCCTCAACGCGATCGTCGACACTGTTTCAAACGTTGTGTATGAGAGAAATCGGCTGACTGATCACGTAAAGGTAGATGCCTCAACGCGATCGTCGACACTGTTTCAAACGTTGTGTATGAGAGAAATCGGCTGACTGATCACGTAAAGGTAGATGCCTCAACGCGATCGTCGACACTGTTTCAAACGTTGTGTATGAGAGAAATCGGCTGACTGATCACGTAAAGGTAGATGCCTCAACGCGATCGTCGACACTGTTTCAAACGTTGTGTATGAGAGAAATCGGCTGACTGATCACGTAAAGGTAGATGCCTCAACGCGATCGTCGACACTGTTTCAAACGTTGTGTATGAGAGAAATCGGCTGACTGATCACGTAAAGGTAGATGCCTCAACGCGATCGTCGACACTGTTTCAAACGTTGTGTATGAGAGAAATCGGCTGACTGATCACGTAAAGGTAGATGCCTCAACGCGATCGTCGACACTGTTTCAAACGTTGTGTATGAGAGAAATCGGCTGACTGATCACGTAAAGGTAGATGCCTCAACGCGATCGTCGACACTGTTTCAAACGTTGTGTATGAGAGAAATCGGCTGACTGATCACGTAAAGGTAGATGCCTCAACGCGATCGTCGACACTGTTTCAAACGTTGTGTATGAGAGAAATCGGCTGATTGATCACGTAAAGGTAAATGCCTCAACGCGATCGTCGACACTGTTTCAAACGTTGTGTATGAGAGAAATCGGCTGACTGATCACGTAAACCTGATGCCTCAACGCGATCGTCGACACTGTTTCAAACGTTGTGTATGAGAGAAATCGGCTGACTGATCACGTGGGACCTGAGTTAACAACGGGCACTCAATAACAATAACAACACCAACCAATCAGTTTCCTGTCTATGAATTAGGCGAAACAGGAGTCGGAAAATGAAAAGTAAGTGAATCCTCGTCATAAATAACGGTAGTGTTATTTAAAGTTAATAATGAACCACAAAAAAGAAAAAAACATTTCCCTTACCTTTACATTTGATCCGGGGGGGTGCACCAACATACCCCTCTGTACACTCACAATGGAACCCTCCCTGTGTGTTTGTACACACAGACTGTGGACCACACGGGTTCTTGGGACCTTGACACTCATCAACATCAACACAGATTGAACCTTTAGCTTCAAATCCAGTTGCACAATAACAGAGACCCTCCATGCATTCCGCATTATTGACGCACTCGAAATTGGATTTACACAAAATATTGACATCAACCTAAAAACATATTGAAATATCAAAGTTTGAGGGGGGGGGGNATACATATATATAAATAAATAAATGCTGTTTCTTTGTGGTGTTCACTGCAGCATTGTAGGATTTTCCCAATATAAATCATTATCCAATTACTTTGATTTTTTGTATTTTACATACAAGGCTGGCACCGGATCGCTATTCGTCTATATCTTGATAGCTACTCAGTGTCCTCACGATGCTGAGTGGGTCCCAAAAACATCCAAACCGCAGTAACACATTTTTTGCCCCTAGTAGGATACGAACCTGGGTCTCCCGAGAGCAAGACTAGTGCAGTAACCACTGAGCCATGGGAGCTGGTTGTACCCACATATAAAGAGTTCCGTACTAAAAATAATTTTCTAGTTCAGTTTTAAACCAAAAATAACAACGAATTGTATTAGTAGCGAGTTCTCTCTTAAAATCACTCCCATGCGGAGATTCAGATTTGGATATATGATGGAAAGAGGTTGATATGAGGTGGGTCCCCTTGGTGGCTACGGAGAAGAGCAAACCAGCTCCCCAATAGGTGACGATCTTAAGCCCGATAAAAAATCCAGGAGGTTTGGTGTTAGGGAGGACATCAAGCCTTTAATAAACTGTGCTTCAAACCAGTGATGATAGGTCATTTGCGAAATGCGAGATTCTACGCAGTTTCTATAGGTACTGTGAGAGGCAAACGAGGGTTGCAGAAAAGAATTACATCTAAAGAGAATACGTAAAGAACAAAGGGTTGAAGTATGGTGAAATTAGGGCAGACAACGAAGAGCCCCAAATAGAATTGGGAAAGGGTGAAGTTAAAGAAAAAGGTTGAATAGAGGTTACCGAAAAGTTTTTGATGGCCCTTGGCTGGAACTGTGATGGTATGCGTTCCAGGTCGTTCTTGTGCGTGGAACCAGCCATCGTGAGGACGAATTCCTTTGGCCCTCAAGATGGTTGGTTCTTCGCACCGGGGCTACCCGTGCTCTCGGGCACGGTCAAAGACCATCAACACCGTTCCGACGACAACTCTTTGTGTTTTTCCTCCATTGGACCTAGCCGTGCTGTTCTAGATAATTCCTCAAAGAGTTGGTATATAAATCTTTACTAAACCCTGAAGTATTCAGGATCGTTGTCGTCTATGTATGCTGGCTGCTTATAATGTAAATCATGAGCAGCCAGCAACTATCTATCAAACCCAACTAATCTAGAGTCGTCAGCATTATGGACAGATCCTGTTGGAGAGGCCGCCTTTATTGGTCTGGAGACACAGTGAGAGTCGTTGAGAACGTTAATAACAACAACAACGAATTCCTTTTTGCTGATCAAACTTTTTTTTTTAGATTTTTTTTTTTTTTTAAATACTAGAAAAATGTCCCCTGTGGATAGGGAGACTTAAAAAGAATACCTCCAAGTCACCCAAGTGCATGCCAGTCGTAAAAGGCGACTAAGGGCATGGTCGTAAACGATATCCTTTCCATTACCCATGCAGAAAGCAAGAAGAAGTTACTGTATTATATCCTTCCTATGTCCCCTGTAGATAGGGGTACTTAAAAAGAATACTTCCAAGAGACCCAAGTCCATGCCAGTCGTAACGAAAGCGATATCCTTTCCATTACTCATGCAGAAAGCAAGGAGAAGCTACTGCACTATCCGTAAGGATTCTTTAGTATCAACAACACATGGCGAGTTGTTGCAAACCAGCCCCATGGCTGTTAACCTATGATGATGAACTAAGACCATCAGAAAAGACAATTTGGATTTACAATCCCCCAAATCTTGGTCCCACTTATGATCACTGACCTGTTCACATGCTACTTTAGCATCCGGTTTTCCTGTGTATCCTTTTGGACACAAACAATTATATCCCGGGGAAGTGTTTTCACAGATTGCCCTCAATCCACAAGGTTTGTCTAAAGCTTTACACTCGTCAATATCTGAAAACAAACAAAAAAGAAAATAAATTGTAATCATTTGTACCATTCAATTCAATAGTGAGGCGACATCGTGTCCGATGGTAGCCAGATGTATGAGACAGCAGCTCCAGATAAGTTGTAGTCTACTGCTAAAGTTTGTCATTCAATCAATAGTGGCATCATCGTGTCCGATGGTAGCCAGATGTATGAGACAGTAGCTCTAGATAAGTTGTGTTCTACTGCTAAAGTTTGTCATTCAATCAATAGTGGCATCATCGTTTCCGATGGTAGCCAGATGTATGAGACAGTAGCTCTAGATAAGTTGTAGTCTACTGCAAAAGTTCATCAATCAATCAATAGTGGCATCATCGAGTCCGATGGTAGCCAGATGTATGAGGCAGTAGCTCTAGATAAGTTGTAGTCTACTGCTAAAGTTTATCAATCAATCAATAGTGGCATCATCGTGTCGTGAAATTTGGGGCGCATTTAGACCAAACATTTGACATATATACCAAATTTCATGTCTCTGGCTCTTACCAATCTCTTTTTATACAGGATTAATGAAAACCGTCAGCGGTATAATTGATTGCACCCAAAAGTTTCGAAGCTTACAGAGACTCCAAATATGACATACATACCAAATTTAATATTTCTGACTCTTAAAAGTCTCTTTTTAGACAACAATACTGAAAACTGCTAAAAAGCGGCAAAAATCGCCAGGGGTATATTCGATTGCACCCAAAAGTTTCAGGGCACAATTAAACCCCAGATGAGACCTACATACCAAATTTCATTCAAATCGATTCTAAGTGATAAAAGTACCCATCACATCGAAGGACAAACGGATTTTTTTTTATTCGATTTTTGGATTCTACGTACCTTGAAAAGTGATAATAATAAACCCAAAAACAACATTAACACATTTGCAGTGGCGCACCCAGAATTTTCATTCGGGGAGGGGGGTCCCATATCCACTTTTCATCTTTAGTAGTAAGATGTGCGCTAATCGGCAGGTGGATTGAATAAAAGTCCCTTGACACCGGCAGTTGTTTTGAGTGCTATTGTTATGTGGTAAATATTTCAAATTCATGAGGATAAAATTTCATGGGTTGACTGGGTTTGATCTCTTACGTTCAAAAGTTTAAGGGGGAGGTGGCCTGATTGGTAATTCTAGTTTGATAACATCAAGTTATTTGCTTACCTGAACATCCTTGGTATGGATCTCCTGTAAAATCTTCATTACAATTACACATAAAACTTCCTGGAGTATCTAAGTTAAGGGGGAGGTGGCCTGATTGGTAATTCTAGTTTGATAACATCAAGTTATTTGCTTACCTGAACATCCTTGGTATGNTCAAGTTTGGGGGGGGGGAGAAACTCCAAATTATAATCGACATGAAGGTCAGTAGTTTATATAAACACCAAATTTCAAAAGAGGGTTTTGATGTTCATTTCTTCAGGTTTAGAGGGGGCGATTGAACCTATCGCCCCCTCTCCTGTCTCTTGTATCGGCTTCTGATTCTAGTAGAACCAGCCATCGTGAGGATGATAATTTATTATTGGCATCATCATTGGTTAACAGCCATGGGGTTGGTGTGCAACAACGCGCCATTGTTGATACTTGAGAATCCTTACGGATCTGGAGGGGGCGATCGTGAGTAACTTCTCCTTGCTTTCTGCATGGGTAATGGAAAGGATATCGTTTCCTACCCTTCCCTTAGTGGCCTTTTACGACTGACATGGACTTGGCTTGGTTGCCTTGGAAGTATTCTTTTTAAGTCCGCCTATCCACAGGGGGCACAACTGGTAAGAGACCTGTATAATTGACCCTCTGACATTGTCAAAAGCATTCTAGCAAGAAAAATTAAGTAGTTGATAGAATAAATAATTAATATGACTAGCAATAAATATTAGCATCAACTCCTAAGGACAAAATGAAAATTGGCTGTCCTGAGGTAAATTAATAATAAAAGTAATTAATTAATTTCTGCCCAGAGAATAACTTTGAATTTAATTAATCGTGATTAATTGTCAACAATAAATTTTATTTTTTGTAATCGGGGTATTATGCAAGAGTGCGGCATGTATTGAAAATTAAATTTGCACAAGAAAATATTTTTGTATCATTCAAAGTATTATTTAGGAGAGTAGCTAGATGCATTGCCCAACAGTACACCGAGTTACAATACAGAGTGTTCAAAAAGTCCCGAGACGAATTTTTTTAGAGGTATACTTGAAATTTTGTATGTTGTTTTAGCACAAGTTTATTCATTTTTAGCGTAATCAAAATTCCTAAAAGATTTCTCAAAATTAGTGAAACAGACATCAACTTTGGATATTTAAGGCTCAGATGACCGCGCGGTAAATTTAGGGTCTAATTACGCCCCTAATTTGGAATCGTCCCGAGACCCCTCCTCAATTTTTTTTTGGGGGGAGCCAAAAAAGGTTTATTTTTTTTTTTTAATAAAAAAAACCATGTGTCACATTGGCAGAGTTTTTTTTATCGAACATTCGAAATCTACGTCAAATTGTAGATACAGTCGATACTTTGATGAAATGGATCTTTGATCTACCCCGCGGAATCATGCATTTTTCTTCGAAAATGAAACTTTTCGAAAACTCTGTATAATAAAGTAATAATAAAAATAGAACTTACCCTCATAGCATATAGCACAGTGAATAGAATAAGATAAGAGGAGAGTTTTCAGAAGTGAAATCCAACCAAATAGAGAGAAGTTGTTGCATTCCTCAGGCGGGGAGACGAAGTGTAGAAAATGATTAAAGAGGTAGAAGATTGATCAAAGATAGAAACACACACACAGAGATATACGGAAAGACGTCCAGATGAAGTAAAGAAGAAATTGTCATAAGAGCAAGATGAATTGAATACAGTGCGACAGAGTAAAGTAATTTTAGAAATAGAAATCCTAAATAAATTCCATAAGCTTTAAAAAAAATCAATTCTAGTCTCATTTTCCATATTTCTTAGAAATTATAATCAGCTCAGGGAAAGTACCTTCCAATTTATAATTGTAAAAATGAAATTGAATAAATATTTTTTTAAAAAATATGTAAAATAAATTTCGTTTCAAATAAATTAAATTAAATATATTCAAGAGAAAATGTCGATTCGTTTTAAAATTTATTTAAAAAAAAAAAAAAATTGGTAAGCCATAATAAAGGTTAAAAATTACTAAAACTACTTTATTACTATACTATTTTTTGTGAAGATATAGTAATTTTTAAACTTTAAATTGGTAACTCAAGCTATCATTGTCAGACCCTGTTAACGCGTACGGCCTGACGAGATCATCTGAGTGATTCAAAAAAGTTTACTAAAAAATGTCAATATATTTTTTAAAAAAATATATTACATCTGTATACAACACAGAGGATGCATTTGTAATATTATGATAATTTACATCTGTTACTGGAGCCTACTTGTATTCGTCATTTTTCTTTATTTTCGATTTTTTTAAAAATTTCTCTTTCATTATTATTAGAAGACAAAGCTATCATGCAGATAACTTTGAATACTTCCAGAGATTTTTTTTTTGAAAAGTTTTATGGAACGAAGACTAGAAAAAATCAAATGGTAGAATTGTTTCCCAAGGGTACCCATCCATCATATTTTGCTTCTTGTATCAAATTTTTGGTGGAAGTGAAACATAAAGCCCTCATCTAAATTGCATGAATGTCATGGTAAAAATAAATTGAACATTTCATCTGTCACAAGTTATAATTTACATTGTTGACAAAAAAATTCTAAAATTGCAGGCAACTGTTCGTTTTTCCGGAAAAATGTACAATATTTATCTGGCCCATATTTTTTTTTAAACAAAACAGAGTTATATTATAGAAAGTATTATTATTGATAATTCTACGCAACGAAAGTCGCAGTTTGTTTATGACATAGAATAATTCAGAATTCTAAATTAATATCACGGAGCGACGCGACCATCCAGTGCGCCATCTCCGTGATAATGTCATACATTGATTTCAGAAGTTCTTCTGATTTTCTGAAAGATTTTTCTTGTACATAAATATGTTCTTTGGTGTTGATTTTAACAATTTTTGGAATATAATTATTCAAATACAATTTTCAAACATTATAGAAAGTATAGAAAACAATTACAACAAAGAAAATATCGATATAATTTTTCCTCTTTGGAGAAACAAAAATTGCCTAATTTTATCATCAATTTCATTGCAATCTGGACACAATGTAAACAAAAAAGTATACAAAGTAAAGAAGACCTAGAAATCAGTACCCTCTTCCAGAAAACAATCAAAACTGTGGAAATAGTTGAAAAATTATTATCGAAGAAAAAGAGGCAACATTCACAGATAAATTACAAGAACTACATCTAGAAAGAAAGAAAAAAATTGATAAATAATAAAAAAAGAAATAAGTGAACATAGAAATAAAGCAACAGAACACAAAGAAGGATAAAGTAACTGAAAAATAAAAGAATAAAGTATAACGCAAATACCAAATAAAGTGAAATACGCCTCGACTGAAATTTCATTTTTTAATAAGTAAATGTGGAATAGATTTCTGATGAACGAAATCAGAATGCTATATCAGAAATCAATTCCACCAGCTCTATAATAAGATATTATATGTGAAATAGCGGCTGTCATATTCTGTCAATCAGAGATGAGCTCCTAGCTCTACTCAAAATATTTCCTATACTGGCTGTAACATATTTTGGTGCCAATTCGTTAAACATATATTCTTGAGACTAAAATAAGATGATTTCATTTTATAAAGCCATGCCAAATGCTTCCCTTCCAAGCTAGTCTGGCATTTGGAAGAAAAATGTCATTTTTTTCTCAAAAAGTTTGGTTTCACGTCATTTTTTAACGAAACGTGAAACTAAAGTGATTAAAAAACGATTTTTTTTTTCAACTTCCAGGATCTGTAGCTTGGAGGAGAAGCATTTTTGGGAATATCTTTATAGACCGGAATAATTTTCTTTAGTCTGAAGAATATGGTTAACAAGTTGACATTCAATTATGTTACACCCAGTATATCCTACCACTACTTATATGTACAGTTGCACACAAATAACTCGATTTGTTATGTAGCTCTGTGTTCCAAAGAAGAAAAAAAACGAAAAGTTAGTCAAGACGTATCTTATCAGTTTTATCAAGAACACAATAATGTAAAAAACATCAGAAAATAAAGTAAAGTAAAGAAATAAGTAGACTTACGATTTGAAGATGGTTAATACTGAAAAAATTTAGAATAGAAAATGTCATTAGTCAAACATACAAATAACTATAGAGGGAGAACTGGTTGAGGGTAAAGATATTGAACCAGTTGAATGGCATGTTAATATTTTATCAATACAAAAAGGATAAAGGACATATGTATTTGAAATCGGAAAGAATTCTTTCAAGACTCCAAGAAACACTATTAATATTTGGAAAGACTAGTTTCATTCATAAGTGCAGACGTATCTTCACTTATGTCAAGTAAGGGCTCGTAGACAATCGCATACTTACATATCTTATTAAATAGCACACATATATGAAAGAAATACTTAAACTAATAGATAGCACTCATATTTGGATAATATACAGGGTGTGACATGTAGCATATACACTGTTACACCCTGTATAATATGTAACATAATATGCAGAATGTGACATGTAACATATACACTGTTACACCCTGTATAATGTGTAACATAATATACAGGGTGTGACATGTAACATATACATTGTTACACCCTGTATAATATGTAACATAATATACAGGGTGTGACGTGTGACATATACACTGTTAGGCTCTGTATATTATGTAACATATTATACAGAGTGTTACATGTAACATATGCACTGTTACGCCCTGTATATTATGTAACATATCCACTGTTACACCCTGTATATTAAGTAACATATTATACAGGGTCTGACATGTAACATATACACTGTTACGCCCTGTATATCGTGTAACATAGTATACAGGGTGTGACATGTAACATATACACTATAACACCCTGTATATTATGTAACATAATATACAGGGTGTGACATGTAACATATACATAATCAAAAATAAATACAAGGACAAAAATGTGTTCGTGTTCATCCATTCTGGAACACCTATGCCGTTGAGCAGAACAACTTGTTACACCCTGTATATGAAAGAAATATTTATTCTAATGAATATCACACATATTCGCATAATTGCAAGTTGTTATGGGAATCCACAGATTGCTCGATCTGCGAACTTCCATAAAAAAAAATGTATTTGTTTTTCCTTTTATATGTATACCTATGCAAATGTGTGTATTATGCAATATGATAAGTAAGTATGCGGGTGTCTGCTATTATAAAGAAGAAATCCAAAAGCATGAGGAAGTCTTTTATAGTGTTTCTTATAAGTCAATAAATAAGTGTTGGGATGAGTCATATTTGAAATAAAAAATATTTTTTTCCATAAAAAGATATGATTTGAAAATTAAAAAAGATTTTCAAATCATATCTTTTTATGGAAAAAAAAATACTTTTGATATAAAACATGACTCATCTCATCAAATGATTTTTAGTTCCATTTAAGAAAAATGGAAGACACAAGAGTAGGAGAACATAATATTATAATTACAACCAGAATTGTGCAATACATTTTGTTGGAAAAAAAACATTTGAAACATGCAAAAAGCAAATTAGTAAATAGTAACAGAACATGCAAACAAATATATAAAACTAAATCATGCTATCAGAAGTGAAGATAGCACTCGTGACAATGATGATGAGTTAGGACTGCTCAGGCAAAACCATTCCAGATCCATAGGTCTACATAGGCGGATATAGGATATTGAATTTGGTGTGGGGGGGGGGCAAATCATGAAAAAATACTACGAAGGGGTTTAAAAAATCTGTCAATTTTGGAAAACAATAGGGGTAACTATTAGACCCACAAAAACATATTTCTAAAATCTAAAGTGTCTATTTTTTTATAGACACTTTAGATTTTAGGTGTTTTTTTTATACTCGTAGTTGTTGACTACAACCCATAAAAATATGGGTTGTAGTCAACAAGTACGAGTGCTGTTCATGTGAAACTCAACGTTTCTACGCATTTGAATTCAGGGTTTGAAAAATGGAAGGCACAGTTTGAATTGGAGTTACCGAAAAGGTTTTGACCCTTTTGTAGAAATTTGGTGGTAATGAGTCCCAGGTCGTTTTGGTGAGAAAAACCGGTCGTCCGAAGGACGAAATCTGGATAAAAATCATTGGATCACGCCAGTAAATCCACTTATGTAGATCTAACAAAATCTATTGAAATTTATTTAAGAGATGGCTTAACTCTCCACTAAAAACAATCGAGTGTTACGAGTATTTATGAAATTTACTGATACAGAGTACAAAGAGACCAATTTTGTTTCTTGGCGTGTGAACAGAACTTCATAATTATAAGCATATTTTAGTTTGTGCTCAATAACGACATGAGAATTGAGCACAAATCTTCCTTAATTTTCCGAATTCAGAGTAAAAAAAAAACACTTGACTTAATCCGAAATGCGCGTATCGAATAAGATATTTAAAATAGTAGAACATAAAGCCAAGTGTTTTTTAATCATTTTAATTTCTTGCATTGAATAACCACCTTCAAGATTTCCGAAATAGANAGGTCGTTCTGGTGAGAAAAACCGGTCGTCCGAAGGACAAAATCTGGATAGCAATCATTGGATTACGCCAGTAAATCCACTTATGTAGATCTAACAAAATCTATTGAAATTTATTTAAGAGATGTCTTAACTCTCCACTAAAAACAATCGAGTGTTACGAGTATTTATGAAATTTACTGATACAGAGTACAAAGAGACCAATTTTGTTTCTTGGCGTGTGAACAGAAATTCATAATTCTAAGCATATTTTAGTTTGTGCTCAATAACGACATGAGAATTGAGCACAAATCATCTTTAATTTTCCGAATTCAGAGTAAAAAAACACTTGACTTGATCCGAAATGCGCGTATCGAATAAGATATTTAAAATAGTAGAACATAAAGCCAAGTGTTTTTTAATCATTTTCATTTCTTGCATTGAAGAACCGCCTTCCAGATTTCCGAAATAGACCCTTTAGAAATGTGTTTTTCTGGGTCTAGAAGTTATCTCTATTGTTTTCCAAAATTGACAAATTTTTTAATTTTTTGAACCCCTTTCAAGTGTCCTAAAGGTTTTCTTTCTTTGAAACTTAACACTAGTCTACTTGAAATATATGAAACAAAATGATACTAACTTTCACAAAAACTATTTGGTAAACCTGTATATCCCAATGGACATACACAAATATATGATCCTTGTGTGTTATAACATTTAGCATTAATTCCACAAGCATTTGGTTTAACGAAACATTCATTGATATCATAGCAGGATGATCTAGGATCACCAGTATATCCAGGAATACAGGAACATGTATAGGAACCGAGAGAGTTTATACATAAGGTATTAGTACCACATGGATTAGATGAACATTCGTTAATATCTGCAGATGAGAAAACAGAACATATATTACAAAATATATACAAAATGATTACAGACACCGCCGCCCCGGTATCAACGAGAGTGGAACAGAAAACAAAACGATGCGCGCCCTCCAATAAGATGGAGAGCGGATCGCCCTCACGATCGTTGGGTCTCAGGCCCAGGACGACCCGGAATTCACAGTTCCGGCCAAAGACATTCACACCCCCTCAGTTGCAGAAGACTGTCAACGTAAAAAACACATCCCCAGGTCTACACCGACCTTCACAGCAGTCATTAATATCCTTTGTTCAACTTTTTCACTAAAGGGGCAACCACTACCAGCCAGGTTGCTCCTACTAACGATTTGTGGACCAAACCAATTGAGACTGCTGCCTTCCTGGAACTCGAATTGACCAGGAAGAATGAGGATGCCTGACACTTCTGCCGCTGCTACTACAACAACGACATGGAGAGCCGATATGGCCTTCACAAAAGCCCATCTATAAAGAAATTATAGTTGAACCTGGATAAACAGGAAATCAATTGTGGTCCCTTCATTTTCGACACAAAAAACTCTTTAAAGTGGAAAAATCGAGCCTCTATAAACAGAAATGTTTTTTTCTGGGGACTCACAAACAAACTTCTGCTTACAGAGACTTTAGACTCGCGGTCTGAATCCTCTGTAAGCAGGAATGTTGTTTCTGATGGCCCTCAAGCAGGAATTTGTTCAAGTTTGCTATATTTTGTCTTTTCCTCCCAACCTTTGTTCACATGGACCACTATAAACAGTAAAATGAAAATTTGGAACCCCTCTGAGCAGAAAACCTTTATAAGCAGCACAATATTACCAATCTCTTGAATTCCTGTTTATCCAAGTTCGACTGTCCTACAATTTTATTCTATTCAATTGAACCCATTCTACATGCTTCCGAATAACTGTAGAATAATTTCCTTATTTTATTTCTCTTCAATCAATGTAAAATTATCATTCGTATTTCGACTTTGCTCAACACTTAAGATCTCATTATAGAGCAGGGAATAAGCAATTTTAGATGAAGAAAAAAATTAAGACCATCAAAAGTCTTGGGGTGCTCGCAGACTAATCTTATTGCACAGCACGTAATCATCTTTGCATATACACAAGACAACCAATATGTTTTTATGAGCAAACATTTAGTTATTCGGGTATCTGCGAGCACCCTCAGACTCCTCGTGTTAAAAACAAACAACGTATGGTCTTACGCTTTAAATGCTGACGTCACGAGAGAACCACTGTTTAATATTTAAATAGGACTCCAGTGAAGTGACCGCACTTAACAAAAGGGTCACTCATTTGTGAGGACTTGGCATGCGCGAAATTCGATCAAGACTTCTGACGAAGTCCAAAATTTCATCTACTTCTAAATTATCCACTACAAGGTTTTTGTTTTCGGTTACTCTCAATTTTATATGTACATCAAAATTTTAGTATTTACAATAAATTTGTTAGTATAATAAATGTGTCATCATAAATCGACGTATCTTTGGGAGCCTGTTGATTGACATTATTTGCCTCCAAAGGAATGTCTCCATAACCACAAGTTGTGATTAATAGATACTATAAAGATTGCTCTAGACAACCGCTTACTTACTTATCTTATAGCATATCACACATTTATTTTTTATAAGCAAGGAAAAAACAAATACACATGTTCATGTGGGAGACCGCAGATTGAGCAATTAGCAGACTCACATAAGAACAGGTGTATTTATTTATTCCTTGCTGATAAAAAAAATGTGTGATATGCAATAAGATAAGTAAGTATGCGAATGTCTGCGGACACCCTAAGTAATCATCAGACAAACTTTATAACAGATACACATACCCAATTTATTGCTAAAATGTCACCAATGAATTGATTTTCAAAAGTACCATAAAACGTAATAATTCACACAATAAATTAAAACTTTCATAAAATTTCTACCTTTTACAAAAATCTAAGTCCGGTTCCTTCCAATTTTATGAAAATGTTTATATTTTAATTTTTATAGTCATACCTTCAACACTATTATTTTTAGTGTCCAGGTAAACACATAAAATTAGTGATTTGCTTGTATTTTTGGCAAGTAACTTCTAAGATTATTACAATTATTAGTAAGAGTAGTTTATTGATTTGATGTGAAATATGCATCAAGTTTAAAGTCTGTGAAACGTTGAACAAAACTGTTCCCGTTAGATCACTGAAGCTAAGCAACATTCCGCGAGATTTTCTAAGTGAATGACCACGTAGGTTCACGCCCTAGTGATGCTGGCTATTCCCGGCCCAATCCAGGCTGGGTGAGGTCAATGTGGGTGGCTGGTTTGTAAGTTTCCAGCTATTAAAGGGTAAAACACCCGTCTCGAATGATTACTAGATTTTAAAGAGATGTTAAGCCAAATTTCATATATTTTTAAAATTTAAAGCGACTTGTCATGGTGATACCTTTCCACTGGTTTCTGCGTTAATTGGGGGGGGGGGAGGCGACTTGAATAAGAGAAAAAAAGGAAAACATAAAGTTATGTTTTCCTTTTTTTTATTCACCAATAAAATTTACGAGTCCAACGACTTTTTCTATGCTCAACGTCTGTTCAACAACTATTGGTCATTCGAGACGAGGGTTTTAAACCCCATTCACTGGAAACTTACAAATGAGCTATCCACATTGACCTCAACCAGTGTGGGTTGAACCGGAAATAACCAACAACATCACAAGGGCACCCACTAAATAAAATTTCTCTGGACGTTTCTTAACTTCATTGTTCTTACGACAACTGGTATTCAACGTGCCATAGATGCTGACTTGTCATTCTATCTGAAAGGACTCTTTAATCACTAAACCAACCCAACTGTGAGTACCCAACACAATTCTCAAATCAAATCCTAAGTTATAACTAGTAAATTAGTTAATATTAACACTACAAACCGCAGACAACCAAAACAAGTTTGTTAATATCAACAATATTGGTCTAATGGTCCAAACTTACAGTCTTTAAGTGTGCTCGCAGACAACAGCATACTTATCTGATTACATAGCACACAACTTTGCATAATACAGGATGTGTTCGAATTTGCGTACCAGCCTATACTCTCGAAAACTCGATTTTTAAGATGCAGAAAAAAAGTTGATCATGGATTTTAGTAAACAATTATTCTGTGTTTGCAAATTTGTTTACTGAGCTTTTTAATCACAACTTCAACTGTTCAAATGGAAACACCATTTTTTCTCCATTTTCTTTTTGAAACCGTCATGAAAACTTGCGTTAAAAGAATATTCACATTGTTGCTATATCTCTTTTCAATTTTCTGTTCACATAGAACGCATGCTTTTCTTTTTACTTAGTGAATCTTTAATATCTATTTGTCATTTGACAAATAGATGTTAACATACAACTAGTCAAGAGAGAGAGAAACAATTTTTTTTTAAAAAAAAGCAAAACAAAATGAAGCTGCCCACTTGTTGCAGGTTGCTGGGAACAAGGCATACCAATCTATACCTAGGTACAATTTTTGGGTCAATGTTTTTTTTTTTTTTCAGTTTTNTGGTGGAGGATACAAATGCTATCCCTAATTATTGATCCACTCATACTTTTCGAATTTCCTTTGTTAATCCCAAATGTATCGAATGTATCCAATACAATTTGGGAGTGTCTCTTGAGCCGAACCACAATCCAATTACTTCATAATTTCTATTCTGATATTTTTGATGATACTCCTCTTTTAGATGGGGAATACATGAATTATAAATCGCTTTCTTCTCTTTGTCCACTTTCATTCCTTGATCTAAGATCTAGTAATTAGCAAAATTATCCTATGTGATTTGTTGAGCCACACTAACTCATGTGTTCTATGTCAGCAGAAACAAATGTTAATTCCACAACAACAAAAAAAAATAAAAGAAAGTTTTAGTACTAAAGTTCGTGTCAAAATTTTCAACTTTCAAGTTTAAACAAATTAACAAAATCCATGATCAACGACGCTTTTGTTTGCATTTTAAAATTCCGACGAATTATCGTATGTGACTTGATGTGTGACACTAACTCATGTCAGCAGAAAAAGAAAGTGAATTTCACAAAAAAATTCAATAAAAAAAACATAACGTTTTAGTACTGAAGTTTTGGGTCAAAATTTGCAACTTTCAACAACAAAAAATTGCAAAATTCACATAAATTAACAAAATTCATGATCAACGCTTTTTGTTTGCATTTTATTCCGTTTTCAAGATATTTGAGTGGTTCATAAATCCGAAACTGCTTTTCATATGCAAAAGGAAAAACAATTTTCGACTTTGCACTCAGCCTCGTGAGGACGATTGAGTAGCTACTTTAATGTGAGTAGCGACTAGTGGCGGGCATTACCAGAATTAAAATTTCACACAAATTACTAAAATTCATGATCAACGCTTTTTGTTTGCATTTTAAAATTCCAATTCGTTTTCGAGATATTTGAATGGTTCATAAGTTTGAAAACACCTTTCCTATGCAAGGAAAAACAAATACACCTCTAACACAAGATGTGTTCTATGTAATAAGAAAAGTATGTATGCGATTGTCTGTGAGTAATTCTACTTACCTATAAAATCTGAAAAGTAAACAAATTTATTATAATATACCTAAGTTGACAATATTTCCTTATGGAAGAACCTAATGTCTACCTATTAACCTATGACTTTCCTATGGTATAGCCTAGTTCCACCTACCTACACTTGTATTCAGATGTATTCAATTTAATTAAACATAATTTTATCTAAATAGGAAACTCATGACGTCATCAACATGAAACTGGTTATAAACAAACATTTCTTATTGCTGTTTTCTCAGCACATGATTTCCATCAATTTTACTACAAGATTAAAAAAAAAAAAATTGAAAAATCTTCAATCAATAGTGGCATCATCCTTTCCGATGGTAGCCTGATATATGAGAATGCAGCTCTAAAGAAGTTGTTGTTTACTGCTAAGTTTTTTAATTGTCATCATACGTCTACTCCTGGAAGCAAACAATTGACATGGCACCCCTTGAACCATGTCAATCACTGCAATATAATTACATTAATAGCACAAGCGTTACAAACATAATGATACATATATTCTAAGAAATTTGTGTTAAAGCTAATGCTTTGTCACAATGCACTTCCCCATGTTATTACTAAATTTGTTGCCTTCGCTTGGATTTGAACCAACAGCCTCCTGGTCACGAATCCGTCATTCTTACTAACTGAGCTACTGAGGCTGTAACTTGAATAATAAAGAAGTTATTTGCATTCTCCTTGTCCGGGATAAAACAGAAAGAATATGGGNTGTTTGCTGCTAATTTTTTTAATTGTTATCATATATCTACTCTTGGAGGTAAATAATTGACATGGCACCCCTTGAAGCGTGTCAATCACTGCAATATAATTACATTAATAGCACAAGCGTTACAAACATAATGATACATATATTCTACAATTTTTAGAACATAAAGTCAAGTGAATTTATGTTTAACGAATGAAAAAGATAGAATACACTTGACTTTATGTTCTAAAAATTGTAGATTTATGTTCTAAAAATATGTTTTTATGTTCTACAAATGAAAATGATAAAAAACACTTGACTTTATATTCTACAGTTTTTAGAACATAATGTCAAGTGACTTTATGTTCTAAAAATTGTAGAACATAAAGTCAATTGTTTTTATGTTCTACAAATGAAAATGATAAAAACACTTGACTTTATGTTCTACAGTTTTTAGAACATAATGGCAAGTGACTTTATGTTCTAAAAATTGTAGAATTGTCTTCTATCATTTTCATTTCTTGTATTTGATAGTTCTACCAAGTGTCCTAAATGTTTTCTCTCTTTGAAACATAATGATATTACAGAGTTGCTTTCTGTGATACTTTTCATCATCAGAAACACTACAAAAATGCTTAGATACTTACTTTCCGTGTTCATAACGAAAAGTGATATTGGTGGAAGGGTTGGGTAGCATATTATGCTACTCTGAGGACACCGGACTTGATGTGGATAATCCCGACACCTTCCATNTATCTAGAATTCAAGACGCTGAAAATTCCATGGGTTTGCCGAGTTTCAACCCACGTCCTACTGTTTACCAGCCGGAGCGTCTTACCACTACACCACCAACCCACTACAATAGTGATAATGCAGAAATAGGTTTGTTTATAACCAGCGTCATGTCGATGACGTCATCATTTGAGTTTCTCATCATACTTACCAACTCTTTTCATCAAAAAAACCAACAACAAGAAATGTTTTTTTGAAGAAATTTTTCAAAATTCCAGTTACCTGAACACAATTTAAATGGATCTCCTATGAAACCAGGAGGACAAGCACACGTGTAGCTTCCATCCACGTTTGTACATATGGCATCTTTTCCACAAGGTCTATTTACACACTCGTCGGCATCTTGACATCCAACTGTAAAAGCGTCTCCGTGATAGCCTGGTGGACATTCACAATGGTAACCTCCGGGAAAATTTGTACATCGAGCACCTGGACCACACGATGAAGAATATTGACACTCGTCAATGTCAATACACTGGAAAAAAAGAAAGAAAATTGATAATTGGAAATAAAATTGATAATGTCAATACATTGGAAAATAGAAAGAAAATTGATAATGTCAATATTTTGGAAAATGGAAATAAAATTGATGATGTCAATATATTGAAAAATGGAAATAAAATTGATACTGTCAATACATTGGAAAATGGAAATAAAATTGACATTGTCAATAAATTGTAAAATGGAAATAAAATTGATAATGTCAATACACTGGAAAATAGAAATAAATTGATAATGTCAATACATTGAAAAATAGAAAGAAAATTGATAATGCCAATACATCGGAAAAAAGAAAGGAAACTGATAATGTCAATACATTGGAAAAAAGAAAGAAAATTGATAATGTCAATACACTGGAAAATAGAAAGAAAATTGATAAAATGAAAACAAATATTCTGTTTGTCAAGTGGTATATTCTGTTTACCAAGTGGTATACAGTACAAATATTCTGTTTGCCCAGGTGATATACAAATGTTCTGTATGTCAAGTGATATACAGTACTAATGTTCTGTTTGCCAAGTGATATACAGTGCAAATGTTCTGTTCGCCAAGTGATATACAGTACAAATATTCTGTTTACCAAGTGATATACAGTACAAATATTCTGTTTGCCCAGGTGATATACAAATGTTCTGTTTGTCAAGTGATATACAGTACAAATGTTCTGTTTGCCAAGTGATATACAGTAAAAATGTTCTGTTTGCCAACTGATATACAGTACAAATATTCTGTTTACCAAGTGATATACAGTACAAATGTACTGTTTGCCAAGTAATATACAGTACAAGTATTCTGTTTGCCAAGTGATATACAGTAAAAATGTTCTGTTTTTCAAGTGATATACAGTAAGAACAAATGCATTATAACGCTCTCTGTACCACGCAACAGACAATACCATCGGTTCTTACAGTTTGGCACCACAAACCACCTTTGTTGAACTAACAACCACGAATGTGGGATCCATACAAGTACCTTGTTCAACCAATCTGCGTGCACCAAGAATATGTATCTACAATTCACTAAACCACATTTTTGTGGTTAAACATTGAACCTAAGGACCAACACCAAGTTGGTTTATTGGCAAGGATTCGGTTGGAACTGCCAATTTGTATGATGGTAATATTTTGGTTTCACAAACAATATTTCTGCGTACCCAGATTCCTCATAATTAAAACTGATACTTAAAAAAAAAAAAAAAAAATGTAAATCTATATTTCCTTGTGTTATTATGCCACAATGTTTGTGGGCATCATAGCATTACAAGGTATTTTCAACATTCACTCCAATATCAATAAGCCTAAGGTATAACAATTTCCTTATAATGCTACCACTTGTCGCTATTACCATAGCTACTCAATTGTCCTCAAGAGGCTGAGTTACCCCAAAACACAACCAGACCAAGTAGAAAATTCGAAAAAACCTGTTTCAAATTTTCGACC
Organism: Pachypsylla venusta; assembly: GCA_012654025.1. Classification (NCBI taxonomy): domain Eukaryota; kingdom Metazoa; phylum Arthropoda; class Insecta; order Hemiptera; family Aphalaridae; genus Pachypsylla; species Pachypsylla venusta. Next base: position 19,744,363 of record CM022882.1, read on the forward strand.
CGTCCGGGAATCGAACCCGGAACCTCCGTGGTGCAAGCCGAGTGTGATGCGCACTCTGCCACGGAGACGTCTTAAAACACATACTTACTCCATCAAATGGGATCCCTGTGTATCCCGGCTGGCAGGAGCATGTATAATAGCCGGGATGAGTATCCTCATAATTAAAACTCATATACTTACTCCATCAAATGGGATCCCTGTGTATCCCGGCTGGCAGGAGCATGTATAATTGCCGGAATAAGATTCCTCATAATTAAAACTCATACTTACTCCATCAAATGGGTTCCCTGTGTATCCCGGCTGGCAGGAACATGTATAATTGCCGGGATAATTTTGACATAGAGAATTAACACCACAGGCGTTAGGGTGAGCACATTCGTTAATATCTGAAATCAAAGAAAACAAAATGGCGGCGTTAATTATTCAGTCATCTGGGGCCCATGTCAATTATTAACATCTAGTAAATTAAGTAAACAATGTAAACAACCACTTTTTTATACCTGTAGACCAGAGATTCCCAAACGGGGGGGGGCGCGCCCCTCTTAGGGGCGTGAAGGCAAGCCAAGAGGGGCACAAGACCAATTGAATTATTATCATTTAGTTAAAATATATGTACAACTTTTTTTACAAAGGTAATTTTATTGAACATGATGTTTAGAAAATTTGAATGATATAGCATTCAGCAACACATTAGCGTTTTGAATGAGATAGCATTCAGCAACACATTAGAGTTTTGAATAAGATAGCATTCAACAACACATTAGCGTTTTGAATGAGATAGCATTCAGCAACACATTAGAGTTTTGAATGAGATAGCATTCAGCAACACATTAGAGTTTTGAATAAGATAGCATTCAACAACACATTAGCGTTTTGAATGAGATAGCATTCAGCAACACATTAGAGTTTTGAATGAGATAGCATTCAGCAACACATTAGAGTTTTGAATAAGATAGCATTCAGCAACACCCATACCCATTCATAATTTATAATGTAAAGGGGAGGGGGCGTGGGAGGCTTTCATTTAAAGAAAAGGGGGCGTGGTACCAAAAAGTTTTTGGAACCTCTGCTAATACATCTATCTACCATCGAACGCGATGGATGAATGTCCTAAGAAGCATTCACACTATGACAGGTGACAGTGACAGGTGGCAGTGCCGGAAAGTGATTTCCGCTGATTGTAAGCTCACAGAGATGCACTGCCACGTGCCGATCTAGTATGAACGTGTTCCTTCAACTGTCTGGAAGAATATTTTTAATTTTGCCGGGCGGATCAATTGCCGGTCACGGCGCTGTCACTGCTTAGTGTGAATGCTTCTATATTATTAAAAATCATCACCATTAGGTGACACTCGTCGTTTGTGATGACTCTTAACCCCAGAGTCTATGGCACGTTGAATACACCAGTTCCTGTTAGATTACTGAAGTTAAGCAACGTCGAGCGAGGTTGTAACATGTGGATGTCCACCCTCATGATCATTTCACTGGGGTACCTGTCTTTAGTTTGAGGGAGGGTCCATTCCCATCAATTGTTCTGTGCCTCTTACCGTTTCTAATAGTATTCTATGATTGCTAATAAAAACATCAGCCGTACCTCGGGCGGTAGTAGAGTTATGATGTTGGCTATTTTTCGGGTCCAACCCAGGCTGGGTGAGGTCAATGTGGGTGGCTGGTTTGTAAGTTTCAAGCGAATAGAGGGTAAAACCCCTGTCTCGAATGACCAATAGATGTTAAAGAGACGTTAATTCAGACAGTCATTCAATACATTTTTTTTTTAAAATTTGATTTAACGTTTCTTTAACATCTATTGGTCATTCAAGACGGGGGTTTTACCCTCCATTCGCTGGAAAACCAGCTACCCAGATTAATCTCACCCAGCCTGGGTTGGGCCGGAAAAATGAGCCAACGATACGTGGTGTTCCCAAGCGGTCACCCATCCTCAATACATTTTAATTACTAAAATAGTCAAATTCTCACGAGTGCTTTCTGACCAAATATAAACTAGGAATCAACCAGTCTCTGCCAAGGTAAAGATCCACACGGTGATAAATTAAGAAGATGAATGAGTCAATAAATCCTGAATGAAGAGATGCTAGCCTTGCCACGGGCAGTAATCAATTGACCTTTACATTCATATCCCTCGAGGGGGGCAAATCAATGAGTATATTCTGTATTTTGGAAACATTTCTCAGTGAGAATTTAACATTATTTTGTACATAAAAATACAGGGCGTTTCAAAAGGTAATGCACAAAAAGAAACCACGTATAGTGGAGCTCAAATAAAGACCTTTACATTCATATCCCTCGAGGGGGGCAAATCAATGAGTATATTCTGTATTTTGGAAACATTTCTCAGTGAGAATTTAACATTATTTTGTACATAAAAATACAGGGCGTTTCAAAAGGTAATGCACAAAAAGAAACCACGTATAGTGGAGCTCAAATAAAGACCTTTACATTCATATCCCTCGAGGGGGGCAAATCAATGAGTATATTCTGTATTTTGGAAACATTTCTCAGTGAGAATTTANAAACCAGCTACCCACATTGACCTCACCCAGCCTGGGTTGGGCCGGAAAAAGCCAACGATACGTGGTGTTCCCAAGCGGTCACCCATCCAAGTACTGACCATGCCCCGGACGTTGCTTAACTTCAGTGAACTGACGGGAACTGGTGTATTCAACGTGGTATGATCGTTGGCTATGTAGCATTAATAGTTTCGGCTCTAGCTGATTTTCTTATGGAAAATTTTACCCCCTCTATTCTATTCAGAATTAATATAAAACTCTTCTTAAACATAGACACCGAACTGAGAAAGTAAACTAGAAAAGAAGTAACGAAAAGATGTTGAAAATTACCAACGATTCATCACCATACGTTTACAGCCGTGGGACTGGTTTGCAACAACTCGCCATTTGTAGACCCTACCCTTAGTCGCCTTTTACGACTGGCATGAACTTCGGTGCCTTGAAAGTTTTCAGGGGATTAGCAACGATTGGAATTTACAAAATTGGTCATTATTGGGAATTATAGGATTTAGAAATAGATTTTTTTGTAAAGGAGGAAAAATCTTCATAACGACGCCCACGAAAGGAAGCCTCAGTGAGGTGCTGTATAAGATGTTATAGACATATACCGAAGGGTGCATATATCTATTTTTAGAACGATATCTTGAACCGTTTCCGATTTTTCGGCCGATTATTTTGCGCTTTAAATAGGACNTTGAACATTACGAGTGACTATTTGAGTCCATGAGATATTTGAACATTACGAGTGACTATTTGAGTCCATGAGATATTTGAACATTACGAGTGACTATTTGAGTCCATGAGATATTTGAACATTACGAGTGACTATTTGAGTCCATGAGATATTTGAACATTACGAGTGACTATTTGAGTCCATGAGATATTTGAACATTACGAGTGACTATTTGAGTCCATGAGATATTTGAACATTACGAGTGACTATTTGAGTCCATGAGATATTTGAACATTACGAGTGACTATTTGAGTCCATGAGATATTTGAACATTACGAGTGACTATTTGAGTCCATGAGATATTTGAACATTACGAGTGACTATTTGAGTCCATGAGATATTTGAACATTACGAGTGACTATTTGAGTCCATGAGATATTTGAACATTACGAGTGACTATTTGAGTCCATGAGATATTTGAACATTACGAGTGACTATTTGAGTCCATGAGATATTTGAACATTACGAGTGACTATTTGAGTCCATGAGATATTTGAACATTACGAGTGACTATTTGAGTCCATGAGATATTTGAACATTACGAGTGACTATTTGAGTCCATGAGATATTTGAACATTACGAGTGACTATTTGAGTCCATGAGATATTTGAACATTACGAGTGACTATTTGAGTCCATGAGATATTTGAACATTACGAGTGACTATTTGAGTCCATGAGATATTTGAACATTACGAGTGACTATTTGAGTCCATGAGATATTTGAACATTACGAGTGACTATTTGAGTCCATGAGATATTTGAACATTACGAGTGACTATTTGAGTCCATGAGATATTTGAACATTACGAGTGACTATTTGAGTCCATGAGATATTTGAACATTACGAATGACTATTTGAGTCCATGAGATATTTGAACATTACCAGTGACTATTTGAGTCTATGAAATATTTGAACATTACGAGTGACTATTTGAGTCCATGAGATATTTGAACATTACGAGTGACTATTTGAGTCCATGAGATATTTGAACATTAAGAATGACTATTTGAGTCCATGAGCTATTTGAACATTACGGGTGACTATTTGAGTTCGAGAATCAAATTTTCCAAAAAAGAGTCTGTTGGTCTTCCAGGTTTAAGGTTGACAAGTTTTCCAGTTAATTATGAATCAGAAAATACATTTACATAGAGGCCATTAGCAGGACAATTCAATGAAAACCCCATCCATATCATTGTCAATAGAAAACAAGTCAAAGGTCCTTACAGAATGACTTCATGCGAACCATATCGACAAGGTTAGAGAATTTAGTCATCATCGGATCAATGCATTTGAATGAATGACATCATTGAATCATTGAATAGGCAGGATACCTTCTGTACACATGTCAAAACATTTGCATATTGTAATGCACACATCATTTGCCAAGATACTCGTATGTGTCTGACAGTGACGGACCATGTAAACTCCTTCTACTTTTTGGTTTATTATTTTCAATAATGAAGCTTTAGAATCGTCACGAGATAATAAAAA
>CM022882.1:19759999-19771947 GCA_012654025.1 Pachypsylla venusta
ATTAATTTATTATAATCACTATACAAGGTGGAAGCTACCAACTATACAAGTACATTAATTGATAATTGTTTAATGATTATGTTAATAAATAATTTTGGATTAATTTATTATAATCACTATACAAGGTGGAAGCTACCAACTATAGAAGTACATTAATAGATAATTATTTAATGATTCTATTAAACACTTCACACGCATTTTGTATGTTAATAAATAGTTTTGGATTAATTTATTATAATCACAATACAAGGTGGAAGCTACCAACTATAGAAGTACATTACTAGATAATTGTTTAATGATTCTATTAAACACTTCACACGCATTTTGTATGTAATAAATAGTTTTGGATTAATTTATTATAATCACTATACAAGGTGGAAGCTACCAACTATAGAAGTACACTAATAGATAATTGTTTAATGATTCTATTAAACACTTCACACGCATTTTGTATGTTAATAAATAGTTTTGGNAGAGTAGGCACCCAACAAAAGGTTGTGGCATGGTGGAATTAAGGAAAACAACGCAAACCCCAAATAGAATTGGAAAAGGGGGAAGTTAAAGAAGAAGATGGATGGTGGATACAGTGAAACATTTTGACTCTAAGAAACCGTTCTTTTTTATATTAAAAAATACTCTTTACATCCGAACGCATATCAATTTAAATACAAACCCAATTGAATCTAAAGTTAAAAATATTCCATTTGAATCTAAAGTTAAGAATATTCCATTTGAAATAAAAGTTAGGAATATTCCAATTGAATTAAAAGTTAGGAATATTCCATTTGAATTAAAAGTTAAAATTTTGACTCTAAGGAACCGTTCTTTTTTATATTAAAAAATACTCTTTACATCCGAACGCATATCAATTTAAATACAAACCCAATTGAATCTAAAGTTAAGAATATTCCATTTGAATTAAAAGTTAAGAATATTCCATTTGAATCTGAAGTTAAGAATATTCCATTTGAATTAAAAAGTTAAGAATATTCCATTTGAATTAAAAGTTAAGAATATTCCAATTGAATTAAAAGTTAGGAATATTCCAATTGAATTAAATGTTAGGAATATTCCATTTGAATTAAAAGTTAGGAATATTCCATTTGAATTCAAAGTTAAGAATATTTCATTTGTATTAAAAGTTATAATAATAATAATTAATACCCTGATAAGTAATGTAGAGGTGTATGTAAATAGTAAAGCTTTTTTTTAGGGGAGGAGGGGGGGCTTAACGTCTCTTTAACATCTATTGGTCATTCGAGACAGGGATTTTGCACTCCATTCGCTGGAAACTTTCACCCACATTGACCTCATCCAGTCTGGTGTTGGACCTAAAAAATAGCCAGCATCACGGGGGCGCAAACCTACGTGGACTTGATAAAAACACGCTGGACGTTACTTAGCTCCGGTGATCTAATGAGAACAATGGCCTATTCCACAAAGCAACTTAGCACTCCAACTTCTCAATTTCTGTTCCATGAACGTTTTTGAGAAGTGCAAAGTTGGAGTGAAAAGTGGAGTTGTAATGCAAAGTACATTTCATTGATTTGTTTATTTTCTGTTCCATGAAACTTTTATGATTGTAAAGTGAGGAGTAAAATGTGTCTTTTTCTGCAAAGGACTTTTTCACTCCTCAGTTTACTTGTGAATAATAATATATTAATATTAAATATTAAACTTTTGAATATTAATTTAATAGAATATTTTGAATATTGGAACTAAACTCAAGTTAACTAACACTCTAAAAATAATTCACATTAGAAGAAAAATAAAATCGGAACTTAGATAATTCAGTAAATTTTGAGAATTAAACTCTATTTTTTTTTTTTTTTTTTGAAAAGTGCGAAGTGAGAAGTTGCTTCGTGGAACAGGTTACTGGTATATTAAACATGCCATAGACACTGGCATAGTACATCTCTTCTAATTCTACTGATGCATTCTTTTGGAACCAAATTTAATCCGACTTAGAATACAATGCAATTGGTTAACATAATAAGGAGTTTTATTTTCAGTGAAGTTTCCACACTCTCTGTTCTAAGCGTTATTGTTAACAAATAAAGTTAATTATTCATAAACGAAACAATTGATAGGAAGCTAATTATACAAAAAAAAATGCATCTTTACAGTGGGAACAAAAGTGCATTAATACTATATATAGTCAACAATAACACAATGGGGGATGCATCTATCACCCATCACATCTTGACAGCCTCATAATCTGCATGTGCAATATATGATGTCATCAATCGATGATGAATATAATTAAATGAGTGATGTCACTTATTGGCAATTTTAATTTTTAAATGATGACTTGTTGTGATAATCCCAAACACAATACTTGAAGATTATTTTTATTGATATTTATTATTATAAAAAACAACTTTACGATTAGGAAAAGAACAAATATGAATATATTAAATCTATTTAGAATTCTAACGATAAGTAAGATGGTATTTGTAATGATTCTAAAATTATGGCACAATTTATTTGTTTTAAAATTTTGTATACTTGATACGTAAGATGGTATTTGTAATGATTCTAAAATTATGGCACAATTTATTTGTTTTAAAATTTTGTATACTTGATACGTAAGATGGTATTTGTAATGATTCTAAAATTATGGCACAATTTATTTGTTTTAAAATTTTGTATACTTGATACGTAAGATGGTATTTGTAATGATTCTAAAATTATGGCACAATTTATTTGTTTTAAAATTTTGTATACTTGATACGTAAGATGGTATTTGTAATGATTCTAAAATTATGGCACAATTTATTTGTTTTAAAATTTTGTATACTTGATACGTAAGATGGTATTTGTAATGATTCTAAAATTATGGCACAATTTATTTGTTTTAAAATTTTGTATACTTGATACGTAAGATGGTATTTGTAATGATTCTAAAATTATGGCACAATTTATTTGTTTTAAAATTTTGTATACTTGATACGTAAGATGGTATTTGTAATGATTCTAAAATTATGACAAAATTTATTTGTTTTAAAATTTTGTATACTTGATAAGTAAGATGGTATTTGTAATGATTCTAAAATTATGGCACAATTTATTTGTTTTAAAATTTTGTACACTTGATACGTAAGATGGTATTTGGAATGATTCTAAAATTATGACAAAATTTTATTTGTTTTAAAATTTTGTACACTTGATACGTAAGATGGTATTTAGAATGATTCTAAAATTATGACAAAATTGTATTTGTTTTAAAATTTTGTACACTTGATACGTAAGATGGTATTTGTAATGATTCNTAAAGGCGACCCTCCGTTCAATGGCTACCATATAGAAAATATGCAGAGATGGGGGACTACGAGGGAAGAGAGCTTAAACGACTTAGAGCTGCGTTTAATGGCTACCATATAGAAAATGTGCAGAGATGGGAGACTACGAGGGGAGAGGTTAAACGACTTAGAGCTGCGTTTAATGGCTACCATATAGAAAATGTGCAGAGATGGAAGACCACGAGGGAAGAGGGCTTAAACGACTTAGAGCTGCGTTTAATGGCTACCATATAGAAAATGTGCAGAGATGGGAGACTACGAGGGGAGAGGTTAAACGACTTAGTAGGAGAGGACGAAACATGTCAACTCAATTTGTAAATTTTATAATTGTAAATTAAAATCCTTTTTCTTTTTTATGTGTACAGGTGTACATTTGTATCTACCACTTGTGAAATTTGCAAATAAAAAATTACAGTCAAGTGAAAACGTAGTCAGTTATTTAATTTGTTATTAATATGTTACTTGACATAGTATCCCGTTTTGAGAAGATTTTCCTTTTTTGTTGATTATTTCAATAATGAAATGGGAGAGAGAGGGAGGAAGAGAGAGAGGGAGAGAGAAAGAGAGGGAGGTAGAGAGAGAGAGAGAGAGAGAGAGAGAGAGAGAGGAAGAGAGAGAGTAATGATGTAATACTAAGAAGAGTATATAAAGGGAGAAAACCTTTGAAGACAGTGATACAATGAGCTTTCAAATTCATAGGACACCATCCCGAAGAAACTGTGAACGAAAGCAAAGAAGGAATAAAGGCGACCAGGTAGATTAAGAAAGACCAACATAAAAAAAAAAACATAAAAAAAAAAAACATGAATTACTCAAAATGTAGGACCTTCGAAGTTATGAAAAGGAAAGCTCAGGATAGTGAGGATTAGGCTCCCTCCAATACGCCCAAAATAGTGAAGAAGGAGAGGTAAGACTGTACGGTTTTTTCTAAAAACTTGTGACTACAATAATGATGATTAAAACAATCAAAATAAGAATAAACATAAAATGGACATTTAAAATCGATTACGAATTAAAAGCTTTAAACTTTAATATAAAAAATCCGCTCTTAAGTTTGACAAATTTTAATAAAAGGGATATACTCGTATATGTCCCCATTTTATTAGGATCTAGAAAATAAAAATACATACCCTCATCTAACAATTATGTTTCAACATACAAAGAACCTAATAATCGTATATTTATAAAATAATCCGAATTATCTAATACTAGCTGTTTTCCCGTGCTTCGCTACGGTTACAAAATTCAACAACTCAATTTTAGATTTTTGGTGGAACCGACCCCCAGAGTGAACACGGCTCCTATTTAGAAAATTCAATATTTTACTCAAAGATATTACTTTTTGCACTGCGGAACACCTTCGTATAAAATTTCAGCTTTCTCGCTCATCCCGAAGTGATACTTCTTAACTATGGGTTTTTGGTGGAACCGACCCCCAGAGTGAGCACCGCTCCTAGTTAGAAAATTCAATATTTTATTCAAGGATATGACTTTTTGTACTTCGGAACACCTTTGTATCAAATTTCAGCTTTCTCGCTCATCCCGAAGTGGTACTTCTCAATTCCGATTTTTTGGTGGTGAAAACCGTCCATAAATCGGATAGAAACCGGAAATTTTCAAATTTTATATTTTTTATGGGGTCCTTATATACTATTTTGGGGGGGTCTATTCTCGGTCATTTTTCGTTATCTCTTTTAGTTTGCCCAGAAAAAAATTGCAAAAAGACCCGCTAAATAGCGTCATTTTTGGCGGTAACTTGCTCCCACTTGAACTTTAAATTTTTTCCTTTCTTATTACGCACCTACATACTAAAAGGGACCTGTGTGCCAAGTTTCAAGTCTCTACGTTTAGCCATCGTGGAGCTACGTTGATTATCAGTCAGTCAGTATACCAACTGGGCTTTGCGTTTTATAAGTATAGATATGAATGTCTTTTTGAGACATTCATAAAACAAAATTATAAAATAATCGTTCGTTCGCCGTTGAGAGGTAATTTTATAACCGATTTTTTTCTTAAAAAAAACCAACCTGTTCATTTGATTCTAAAAACATATCGTAGTTTTAAGGGACGTCTTGAAGTGGTTCGGGGGAACCTCTGTATACTACACGAGATTCACATAAATGAAAATGATGATATCCATGAGATCATCAGCAAACATCGCACAAATCTGTTTATGGACCAAATCGACATCCTACCATCACATAACGTAGTGTCAAGGGACGCCCTGAACTGGACTGGTTCAAGGAACATCCTATACACCATACGAGATTCACATAAATGAAAATGATATCCATGAGATCATCAGCAAACATCGCACTAATCTGTTTATGAACCAAATCGACATCCTACCATCACATAACGTAGTGTCAAGGGACGCTCTGAACTGGTTCAAGGAACACCCTGTACACTACACGAGATTCACATACATCGCACTAATCTGTTTATGAACCAAATCGACATCCTACCATCACCATAGGATCTACAAATCAATGTCAAAAAGCTATCTAAGGAGTCACGATCTTCATGTAAATTCTTATAAATTCAACACACCAAACCTTCAATTTGTTTTAAGCATAGGAAATTTATTTGACTCTATAAATTGAGTTAAGTACATCGTCCTTAATGGCTTCCGATGTCGTAAACTCTTGAAATCTATGCATAATTTAAAAAAAAAAAAATCAATTCGAACCCGGGCCTCCCGAGTGTAAGATTAGTACAGTGACCACTAACCTATGGGAGCTGTTGGTTTTATATTTTTCAAAAATCCAAAAAAATCTGCTTTAAAATTTTAATACACCCTTTTAATTTTTTTTTTAATAATGCAAGTTTCGAACTCACAACTCTGGAATGGCTGGTGATAATTTTGCGAACTTTATCCTAAATGAAAGACTAAACGGACGCGTAAAACTTTCTCGCTTTGAGTTGAATGTTCGCGACAAAAATTCGGGCCGTACTTATCGCTATCTGCTACCTTTTGTGCTTTTTTATTGGAACAGATAACCCGTGCCACATACTTATATTTTGTCAGCGTCTATGGCAACGTTGAATACATTAGTTTCCGTTTGGTCTCTGAAGTTAAGCAACGTTCAGCGAGATTGTACTATGTGGGTATCCACGTAACTTCGCACCCTCGTGATGCTGGCTATTTTTCCAGAACAACCCAGGCTGGGTGAGATCAATTTGGGTAGCTGGTTTGCAAGTTTCCAGCGAATGGAAGGTAAAACCCCTGTCTTGAATGACCAATACATGATAAAGAGACGTTAAGCAAAAAAAAAAATATATATATATATATACTCGTATATATAGGTATATGTTTTCATAGAATATTGACACCAGACGATTTATATAGTAGCCGAGACCTCCCATTTTGTGATGTAGATCTTCTTTGGGGCCCAATCAAGTACGAAGAACGACCAATAAAGAGACGTTAAGCCAAAAAAAAAAAAAAAAAAAAAAAAAAAAAAAAAANAAAAAAAAAAAAAAAAAAAAAACTACAAACACCCCAGATACTATCTTTAAACACATTTTTCAAGAAGCTAACACTGTATGTCTAAAGAAATACTGCTATCAACTAACAAAAACATTATTTTCAAGAGACAATACAATCAATGGAGTTCAATTAAAAGTACAAAGGTGATCAATATCTAGATTCTAGCTAATAAACGGAAAGGAGCGCACGATTTTGAACTGGTTTCGAATAAAATAACTATAAATTATCGACCTCACTCTAAGTACATTCATAAACAACTAAGAAACGGAATTAAAAACTATATTCATTATATCTGAGAGACAGACTGGGCTGCTAAATCTGGTTTCGAATAAAATAACTATAAATTATCGACCTCAATCTAAGTACATTCATAAACAACTAAGAAACGAATTAAAAACAATATTCATTATATCAGAGAGACAGACTGGGCTGCTAAATCTGGTTTCGAATAAAATAACTATAAATTATCGACCTCACTCTAAGTACATTCATAAACAAGTAAGAAACGGAATTAAAAACAATATTGAATATATCAGAGAACTTTAGAATCTTATTGGCCCAAATAGATCTACCAGTAGTTCTGTTAACTGTAGATCTCACTCAGTTAAAATGGTCCATGTGTAGTTGTGGTGAGCGCCTTGCCTGTCCTAGTGTGAGCTATATTCTCATCTGTCCTCATGATAACCACCTAAAACGTCCACTCCCGGCCAAATTATCTTTGGTCGATGATGAGCAGGGCGAGATTTCTTTGCCCAGAAATCTTTTCATTTTTTTAAAAAANTTTTTTTTTTTTTAAAAAAAAAAAAGTTGTGCCTTGGAACCGCTTTCGTACTACTTCAGTTCAGTGATCTGACGGGAACTGGTGTATTCAACGTGGTATGATCGTTAGCTAAACCTTTATGAAAGAAAAAAAATCTTTTTAGCGTTGGTGCGCATTATATAACTTCTGAAATCGCTTAAAGCTCTTAATAATGACACACAAAAGAGACGCAAGTTCCGATTTGATGGAAGACAAACATCTGTTTACCGTCGAACACGATGATGTCATCTGTATGAGAATCCAATCCCCCCCCCCTCCTCTCGCAATTTTACGTTTTTACTTCCCCATTTGGAGAACTCTCAATCGTCCTCGAACACATGTTTCAAAATGTAATTATGTTGAAGTGGGAATACAGTGAAGACAACGAATGCTCTTGTGGTTCCATTCAGGACGAATTTCACTTACTCAGATGCCCGGACGCCCACGCTACTCGCAAACACGGCTGCAATTGAAGTCTTTATGGTGAAACAGACACGCAAAGTAAAGTAAGTACTTTCATATTCTTATTTTGAATCAAATTTCCACTTTTGACTACTCGCACAATACACGAGATACATCTGTCATCGAATATAACAATATCGCACCTAATGGTGATGATGACTATGCTGATAGTGTTGATATTAATGGCTCAATTAGTTCAAGGTAATTATTTTAGCTGTAGAATTGACTAGATTTAAATTTCATTAATTTTGTGAGGCACTATATTAAAGGTCAAAGGTTTTAATCAAGTCTTGAACTTTGGCCACTTTAGGACAATTCCTCAATAGGATATTCTGATAATATCTATGAGACCTTGACTTCCATTATAAAGTTGTAAATCATGACAAACCAATAGAAGTTCATCGATGATATCAAAATTAATACATAGAGGTCGAATATCTTGAATATGAAAACAGTCAAAAGCTGCCAAATCTTGAACAAGGAAAGCACTTGAAAGCTGCCAAATCTAGAACAACGAAAACACTTGAAAGCTGCCAAATCTAGATCAAGGAAAACACTTGAAAGCTGCCAAATCTAGAACAAGGAAAACACTGGAAATCTGCCAAATCTAGAATAAGGAAAACACTTGAAAGCTGCCAAATCTAGAACAAGGAAAACACTTGAAAGCTGCCAAATCTAGATCAAGGAAAACACTTGAAAGCTGCCAAATCTAGAACAAGGAAAACACTTGAAAGCTGCCAAATCTAGAACAAGTAAAACACTTGAAAGCTGCTAAATCTAGAACAAGAAAAACACTTGAAAGCTGCCAAATCTAGAACAAGGAAAACACTTGAAAGCTGCCAAATCTAGAACAAGGAAAACACTTGAAAGCTGCAAAATCCAATAAAAATATATTTTCACAAAATATTAGATCTATTATAATAGCTGTTTGCCCGTGCTTCGCTACGGTTACGAAATTATCGATTTTTGGCGGAACAGATTTTGATTAGAAGCCGTGCTCACCCTGGGGCACGGCTTCTATAGACCAGTCATCTAAGACATCGAAGGTAGAAAAAAATGGCGTAGTTCTGATTTTTTAATATGTTGTTGGGATACACGAGAGGAGTGTGCAACTAAGTTTGCTATTTCGAAATACCTGTGCTCGCCGCGCAATTGTCGAAAACGTTCGATTTTTTCGGACTTTTTTCAGATTTTCGAAAAAATATCGAAAACCGTGAATCGCACAGAAATAGTTATTCTATCTTTATTTAGAGTAAATAAAATTTGCCACAATTTGAGTCTAATTACAACTCTGTGGCCTTAACAGATCGCGAGATATAGCACTTCGAAAATTGTCGATTTTTTTCGAAAAATCACAAAATTTCACTTCGAGTCACTTTTTGAGATCAATATCCGCTCCACTAGTCATCCTACGGGGATGTCATGAGAAAGGAAGTTGGAGTATATTTAGTTATCTGTCATTTAAGCCCATGACGGAGCATTTGCGACAAAAAGTACTCTTTTTTGGTTGGTTCTTCGTACCGGGGCTACCCGTGTCCTCGGGCACGGCCAAAGCCCATCAACACCGTTCCGACAACAGCGCACTGTGTTTTTCCTCCATTGGGCCTGTTGCAGAGGCCGCCTTTCATGTCCTGGAGACACAGTGAGAGTCGTTGAGAACGTTAACAACAAGAACAACAAATCTGACGAGAAAATAAATAATTCCTCAAAAGATTAGATTGTAATGACTGTATTTTTGATGAATTGTGCTGATGGTGTCAGCGACCTTTTGCCAAAGTTCAGAAATGTGTTCAACCAAACCAATTCATGTACCAATTATTTGGTGCCTCTCCTCTAACTTCTCATCAGTATCCTAACGCCTATCTTTATATTTCTACTTCTCAATATCAATTTGAAAATATCACGCCTTTAAATCAATAGTTAATCAATATAAATACTTCACGATGTTGTTGGTTTAATTTTCATTTCAATCAGTTTTTCATCTCTAACAAGCTCTGGCACCATATCATTAATAACTATTTCATTATTATGAACGCCAGCACCTATAGCATCTGCTATGAGGAGATTCAACCCGCGCACGTCCCACCTACCTGGTGATTAAAAATAATTATCAACTGCTTGGAACTTGGAACATAAAGAAGAGAGAAAAAAAAATCTATTCTTACAAGAAATTGAAGCTATTGAACAATCAATCATGGATTGGGTGCCAGTATATAGTTTTGGACACACAGGTTGAAGAGAAAATAAACGGTACCCAACATCCTAATGGACGTTATCTTCCTTGATTTAGAACCAAACATCCTAATAGTCTTTATCTTCCTTTATTTCGTACCCAACATCCTAATGGACGTTATCTTCCTTGATTTAGAACCAAACATCCTAATAGTCTTTATCTTCCTTGATTTCGTACCCAACACCCTAATAGACTTTATCTTCCTTGATTTAGAACCAAACATCCTAATAGTCTTTATCTTCCTTGATTTTGTACCCAACATCCTAATGGACTTTATCTTCCTTGATTTAGTACCCAACATCCTAATTCCTTGATTTAGTACACAACATCCTAATAGATTTCATCTTCCTTGATTTAGTACCCAACATCCTAATAGATTTTATCTTCCTTGATTTAGTACCCAACATCCTAATTCCTTGATTTAGTACCCAATATCCTAATAGACTTTCTCTTTCTTGATTTAGTACCCAACATCCTAATAGACTTTATCTTCCTTGATTTAGTACTCAAAATCCTAAAAAAACTTTATCTTCCTTGATTTCGTACCCAACATCCTAATAGATTTTATCTTCCTTGATTTAGTACTCAAAATCCTAAAAAACTTTATCTTCCTTGATTTAGTACCCAACATCCTAATAGACTTTATCTTCCTTGATTTAGTACCCAACATCCAAAAAGACTTTATCTTCCTTGATTTCAATTAGATTTGGTGGCTACTTTTTGTTAAAATATTTGCCAGTCTTTGGCTTTTATCGTTGATATAAGAATTGCCAGACATCGGCTGTTTTCGTTGTCCATAGATTTGCCAGCCTTTGGCTGTTTTCATTAATCTTAGATTGGACAGCCTTCAGTTGTTTTCGTCGTTCTTTTGTGAAAATATATCTTTATTAGATTTGCCAGGCCTTTGGCTGTTTTCGTCATTCTTACATTTGGCGGTTTTTGATTTTCTTTTGTTGAAAATATTCCTTCAATTAGATTTGTCAGGTGTGTATTTGAGTTGATGTGCTTTTGGATTTTGTTATACTAAGGAGTATTCTGATTGTAAATAAGGTTTCTTAGAGCAGGGACATGTTCTTTTTTTTCCTCTCTCTCTTTTGTTTACAGTAATCTAGCTCTGAATAATCCATGCTGCGTTCCATCTGGACAGGACATCATTTTCCCAATCGTCACCATCGTACTGACTATTAATAGACATCAGAATTGAACGGGAAGATTTTTATGACTGATGACGAATTGTTTACATCAATGATGTCATTGGTAATATACAAATATTTAAAAACCATGAAATCATAAATATTATTATTATTTAGAGAGATTCATGAAACCAGTGCTGTGCATATCTTCGTTAAGAGACTCGTAAAATAATAATTTTTATATTCGGTGACATCATCGTTTTCGATGGTAGGCAGATGTCCATAAATGTATGAGATTGCAGATTTAGTTAAAAATGTTAATTGTAAACAGTGATGACCATGTGTATGATGGCATCAGACATCATACGTATGAGGTAGCAGTTTTAAATGAATGTTCAACTGATGCGTTGCCAACGATCATACCACGTTGAATACACCAGTTCCCGTCAGATCACTGAAGTTAAGCAACGTCGGACGTGGTCAGTACTTGGATGGGTGACCGCTTGGGAAGACCACGTATCGTTGGCTC
>CM022882.1:19786778-19813798 GCA_012654025.1 Pachypsylla venusta
TTGGTACAGTACTCTATATTCCATGTTGGCTATTGTTTAGGGGAGAATATGGTCCGTTATAATTGGAACTTTGGTTGGTACAGTACTCTATATTCCATGTTGGCTATTGTTTAGGGGAGAATATGGTCCGTTACAATTGGAACTTTGGTTTGGTACAGTACTCTATATTCCATGTTGGCTATTGTTTAGGGGAGAATATGGTCCGTTATAATTGGAACTTTGGGTGGTACAGTACTCTATATTCCATGTTGGCTATTGTTTAGGGGAGAATATGGTCCGTTATAATTGGAACTTTGTGTGGTACAGTACTCTATATTCCATGTTGGCTATTGTTTAGGGGAGAATATGGTCCGTTAAAATTGGAACTTTGGTTGGTACAGTACTCTATATTCCATGTTGGTTCTTGTTTATCGTTTCATCTCATTTGGCAGTGTTTCCCGTTCTAAGGTGGTTCTTACACCAAAGGACGGTCATCATTTGTAAGCGACTACATAGTCACGGAACTAAATAATCCAGCTACTACGAGCGACTGCACGATACTAAAAGCGTTTCCAAGCGCCTTGCAAACTCCAGGAGGATTAGAATCTTGTACAATGCAGTCGCTTGAAGTCGTGTGAGATTGCAGTTGCTCCAAGCGACCATATAAGGATGCTCGCAGACGGCTGCATACATACTGATTTTATTGCATAGCATACATTTTCCCATATATGCAAGGATACACATATTCTTATGGGAGAGGATCGAGCAATTTGCAAACTCACATATGAACCTGTGGATTTAATTTTCCTTGCATACATGCGAACATATGTGCTATGTGATAAGATAAGTAAGTAGGCGAGCACACTGCTCAAAGAGTATGACCAATTATATTGGAAGATAATTTTTGGCGGGTTCTTCTCTCGAGTTTTGTGGCCCAAATGATACACACTCTCCAATTGGGTAGGACACTGCAAACAAATATTTAATTTCATAAGAGGCTATTTTCTCTTCTCCCCCAGATGGGGGTTTCCCTGGAGTTGCCTACGGGTATGTCGTGTAGATTTTTCCGAGATCATAACACTATAAATATAGCTTAAATCGGAAACAAATAAGACTGTTCACTGGACTAATAATGGTACATTCCGGTCTTAGAAAACACCTACACAATATGGGAATCTTTCGGACAAACCCACTGTTTGCAGTATGTGGGGAGGAAGAGGAAACCGTCTCTCGCGTAATCTTTGATTGCAGTGGCCTACTCAATTGGAGAGTGAGTATCATCGAGCCAATAAACCCCAGAGAGGAACTCGACCAAAACAATCTGGTAAGAAGACTGCTCAAATTCTCTGAGCAGTTGAACCTTAGAAAAACAGGCTAACCCCAATATACAAAAAGGTCATAAGGCTGAGGTGTCAGGATTCCAAACCTTTAGGGGATGGGTCCCAAAGAGACGATGATTGATACTTTGGTCGCAAAACAAGATTATCGATCTGTGTTTATTATTTATGTCTTACCTTGGCAGTGGAAGCCATCGCCTGTATATCCAGGATAACAGGAACAGTGGAAGCTCCCGAGAGAGTTTGTGCAATGCGCGAATACATCGCACGGCCTATATTTGCACTCATTCTCGTCTGAAAAGAAGAAGAAGAAGGCAAACAATAATTAGAATGACAAAACAATTAGAATGAGCGAGATAAAATATTTTGTGCACCCGGGATTTTGTTTCCTCGCACAAAAACCCGCACCTAAATAAGATGTTCAAAAAGAGTCTGCTCATGATTTATGAAATTTTCACAAGCATTTGCTTTTCAGAGAGAAAAATAAAATTTGGTGGACATATAAAATGCTCCTTAACATTTAGGACCATATTCTAAAACTCCACTTGAGAGCAAATTGGAGTGGTCACTACCACTCTAGTGTCTGATTTGTATTTTAAAAAATGTTCTGACCAAAAAAATTACATGTAATTTTAATATGATCATACCACGTTGAATACACCAGTTCCCGTCAGATCACTGAAGTTAAGCAA
The DNA here is from genome assembly GCA_012654025.1 of Pachypsylla venusta. Classification (NCBI taxonomy): domain Eukaryota; kingdom Metazoa; phylum Arthropoda; class Insecta; order Hemiptera; family Aphalaridae; genus Pachypsylla; species Pachypsylla venusta. The sequence continues at coordinate 19,788,787 of CM022882.1, forward strand.
CGTCCGGGCGTGGTCAGTACTTTGATGGGTGACCGCTTGGGAACACCACGTATCGTTGGCTCTTTTTTCCGGCCCAAACCAGGCTGGGTGAGGTCAATGTGGGTAGCTGGTTTGCAAGTTTCCAGCGAATGGAGTTTAAAATCCCCGTCTTGAATGACCAATAGATGTTAAAGAGACGTTAAGCCAAATTAAAAAAAAAAAAAATATATAAACAGAAATTTTACAAGTGCGAGTGGTTACTCCGTTAATTTATAGTCGGAGTGACAACTCACACTTAAGTGGAGTTTTATAATGTGGCCCCTTATATTGATCATTTGAGACGAGGGTTTTACCCTCCATTCCCCGGAAACTTGGAAACCAGCTACCCACTTTGACCTCACCCGAGATTTTGTTTCCTCGCACAAAAACCCGCACCTAAATAAAGATGTTGAAAAAGAGTCTGCTCATGATTTATGAAATTTTCACAAGCATTTGCTTTTCAGAGAGAAAAATGAAATTTGGTGGACATATTATGGGGGGCTCCAGTGGCGCTCTGCTGTTGAACATAATGAAGGGAGAAATAAAGGGTCGAAGAGCCAGAGGCAGATCGAGAAGATTGTGGTTGCACGACATCAAGGGTTGGTTACAAATTCCGACCTATGAAATGTATAAAGACTTAGCACAAGATAGAACGATCTTTAGATCAACTGTTTAGCATGGACTATGAAACTTGGCAACCAGCGGTGACGATGAAGCTACCCAATGATGATTTGCTTTTGGTTTATTATTGTCAATAATGAACCTTTGGAGCGTCACAAAAAAAAAAGAACCCGAAAATTTGATATTTTACGTTTGAAGGACGCGTAGAATCTAAAAATCAAATAAAACAAATCCGTTTGTCCGCGGTCCGCCCTTTCAGTAATCATGGATAAAAAAACTCTAGATGGGACCTAAACAATGTGACACATGGGTTTATTATTTTACCGGCTAAAAAAATATTCCCCCACCCCAAAATTTAAAATACAATTAGACCCTAAATTTGACATACATACCAAAATTCTCTGGCTCTTACCATTCTCTTTTTAGTCAGGATTAATGAAAACCGCCAGCGGTATATTCGATTGCACCCAAATGTGTTCGGGGCACAATTAGAGTCCAGATGGGACCTATATACCAAATATCATCCAAATCGGTCAACGCTAAGTGCACATCACGGAGTACGGCGCGGCAGGCAAACGGAATTTTGGTTTATTATTTTCAATAATGAACCTTTGGAATCGTCACGGAAAAAAAAAATTACCCCCCTCAAAATGTGATATTACACATTTCAAGGTACGTACAATCCAAAAATCGAATAAAAAAAAATTCGTTTGTCCGCCGGTTTTTGTCGTTTTTTTTAGCGGTTTTCAGTATTACCGTCTAAAAGGAGAATGGTAAGAGCTGGAGATTTGAAATTTTGTATGTATGTCATATTTGGGGTCTCAGTTAGCTCCGAAACTTTTGGGTTCAGTCAAATATACCGCTGGCGATTTTTACCGCTTTAAAGCGGTTTCATTAATCTCGTCAAAAAGAGAATGGTAAGAGTCAGAGACGTCACGAGAACCCCCCGTCATTTTTTTGGGGGGGAGGGTATCCCCCATTTTTTTGCCAGAAAAATAATAAACCCATGTGTCACATTGGCAGAGCTTTTTTTTATTCGATTTTATGAAATTTTGAGGGAGGGATATTGAAAATAATAAACCAAAATTTGTATGGACCATCTGAATTTGAGTCACAATTATTATTATTATTATTTATTGTGTTTCAGAGGTTTCTTTAACCTCTGACACATTACAATAAGTAAGGGACCAGGGGGCAAAATCTGTAAAAGAAATAAATCATTAGTAGGTTCCTGTAAGAAAGAAAAAAAAAAATGTTATTATTGTACTCTGGAAATACTCATCCAGGCAACATTCACCCTACCTCCAAAACCAATGATAAATGTTATAATAATGAGTTAAAATGGATAACTTAAATATGTGATATATGATACAAAGAAGATTTAAAAGTTACAAAAGTTGAGCCAGGGTCTTTGGTCTCTTACATCAAGTATAATGACCTGTACTCATAAAACACTTCATTATTCAATGCTAAAAGAAGACACGGGACACTGAACAGTTGGTTCCTCATGTGGACAGTGGACACACGCAAAGTATAATGAACAGCATGACTCATTAGAATATAAGCCAAAATGTTAACAAGAGAACAGATGTTTAGTGGTCACCCATCCAATCAGCATAATGGTGGAAGGTGGACACACAACACACAGGTCCATCTTGGGACATTGTGTGCATAATTTATTCAACCGCGAGCTCAACCAAAAATCGGTACTGGTCAGTTGAGGGTAACATCGCATACCTTAAGACGTCAATCTGTAGATGTTTAGTGGTCACCCATCCATTCAGCATAATGGTGGAAGGTGAACACACAGGTCCATCTTGGGACATTGTGTGCATAATTTATTCAACCGCGTGTTCAACCAAAAAATGGGTACTGGTCAGTTGAGGGTAACATCGCATACCTTAAGACGTCAATCTGCAGATGTTTAGTGGTCACCCATCCATTCAGCATAATGGTGGAAGGTGAACACACAGGTCCATCTTGGGACAGTGTGCATAATTTTTTGAACCGCGTATTCAACCAAAAATGGGTACTGGTCAGTTGAGGGTAACATCGCATACCTTAAGACGTCAATCTGCAGATGTTTAGTGGTCACCCATCCATTCAGCATAATGGTGGAAGGTGAACACACAGGTCCATCTTGGGACATTGTGTGCATAATTTTTTCAACCGCGTGTTCAACCAAAAATGGGTACTGGTCAGTTGAGGGTAACATCGCATACCTTAAGACGTCAATCTGCAGATGTTTAGTGGTTACCCATCCATTCAGCATAATGGTGGAAGGTGAACACACAGGTCCATCTTGGGACATTGTGTGCATAATGTATTCAACCGCGTGCTCAACCAAAAATGGGTACTGGCCAGTGAGGGCAACATCGCATAACTTAAGAAGTCATTCCGCAGAATTTTTTCGAAAGATAAGCTATATTTAAAACTACCTCTGCAGAGACTTGGGAAATCTCACGTCACGTATCATATCCGGATTGGTGTGTCAAGGATTGGTGTGCCACGTGTGTCCATTATACTTCGCGTGTGTCCACCTTTTCCGTCTAAAACTTTTCGATAATCTCATATCAATCTGTTTCTACCACTTTCTTAAACTTAAATCTACAAAATGGATAGAACAGTTGATTTGAGAGTTAACACCGCTACAACAACGTTTTTTGTAATGGTTGATGTTGATATGTGGAAGTGCAATAATTGTGGTTGACTCTCATCTAAAGACTGAATTAAATATAATTCAGTCCATAACACATGTTAGGAAATGTACCAAACTGAGGGTCCATGTTCCCCCCCCCCCCCAAAAAAAAAAAATATTGGCACATTGACACTATTTTCACAAAATCTCATGGAAATTTGGTGAAAAACTCGGTAAAAAGTTCCATAATATCAAATGAGTATAATTTTTTTGCTGGCTATTTTGTTCCAATGTCCAATTCCAAAAAGTCAGAAGAACTTTGAGGAAAGTTGGCTCTTCTGTGTGAGATGTGAACTTACCAGGGACTTCACAAGAACAACCACCAAAGCCGTCGTTACAATGGCACAAAGAATCTAAACAAACACCATTCTGACAAGATGTCCCATTTGATGAGACGCAGTCATCTGAAAACAGAGAAAACAAAATCAAATCATGAACATATAGTTGACATTTGTAAAGATAAAACAAAAACATAATGTGAAGTGGTGACCAAATCTGTAAAACGGTAAGCCCAGTCGGTATACTGACTAACTGATAATCAACGTAGCTCCACGATGGCTAAACGTAGAGACTTGGAATTTTATACACAGATCCCTTTTAGTAATCAGAAAGGAAAAAATAGAAAGTTCAAGTGGAAGCAAATTACCGCCATAAATGACGCTTTTTAGGGGGTCTTCTTGAATTTTTTTTCTGGGCAAACGAAAGGAGATAACGAAAAATGACCGAGAATGGACCCCGCAAAATAGTATATAAGGACCCCACAAGTAAATATATGAAATTTGAAATTTTTCGGTTTCTCCCCAATTTTTGGACAGTTTTCATCAACAAAAAATCAGAATTGAGAACTACTATTTCGGGATAATCGAGAAAGCTGATACAAAGGTGTTCCGCTGTACAAAAAGTCATATCCTTGCATAAAATATTGAATTTTTTAAATAGGAGCGGTGCTTACTTTGGGGGTCGCCGGTCGGTTGCATCAAAACCCCATAATTAAGAAGTATCACTTTGGGATGAGCGAGGAAGTTTCCCACTAGTTACGTCCCTGTTAATAATTTTGACTGTTATTGAAGTTATACTTCTTTAGGCGCGTTATGAAAAAATGTTGAGAGTGAAATTTTATTTTCTGCGAGAGATTTTTTTCACCCACGACGTTTTTTTCATCCACAAAACTGTAAGCAATCTGAAACTACTTTTTCGATTGCAAAGAAATTTGGCACAGTTCATGGGTGCATTCCTGGGAAGATTTTTGTCTAAGTCCAATCCCTCTAATGTTAAGCTACACCGAGTAGGGACAAACAATGGATGGGTGACAGCAAAAAAGTTCACGTTTTTCGACTTAAATGACATTTTTTGTATGGGAAATATTACTGGAAACAGTAAGAGATACAGAAAAAATTATCCCACTCCATGTAAAACCTAGACCTACAACCGTATATCAGAAATCTACAACCGTCCAAGGTACGGCCAATTTAACATGCTTCGCTGAAATAATAATATTGAAGTTGCTGTTTCAGACTCATAGAACTGACCTAAAAACCACACAGTTTGTTCGGTAGAACGTGTTGGGAGTAGTATTGGGTTAGGTTCCAAAAAAATTAAAATGCGTGTTGAAGGCTGCGCAAGCGACCCAGCCTAAACTAAGCAGACTTCAACACGCATTTTAATTTTTTTGGAACCTAACCCAATACTACTCGCAACACGTTCTGCGCAACTTAACAACCCGTTACTACTCCCCATGTTCTACATAGGAGAACAAACACGTAGGTAGTATGTAATCTATGTGTGGTATGTGATATGATTTCTAATGTAAAAGTCAGATTTATTATTTTTCTCTCTCTCTCATCTTCTCGAAACGAAGTTCGGTTTTGAATATGAAAAAATTATGGAGATGGAGTTAGTTATGAAAAAATTATGAGAGTTAAATTTAAATATTGTGTTTTCTCATTCATTATCCATAGAACATTCTGGCTCAGTGGCAAGGCCTTTGTTTCATAGGTTCTGAGTTCACTTCCGGGTTGGGTAGTACGTTTTTTAAAAAATATTTTAAAATTTATTTTTAAACAGAAGTATAACTTCTCACGCGCGCACATAAGTACACACACACATTTTTTTTTTTTTTAATGACTGTTTCAATCCGAAGTGCCGCGCCACTCTCATGCTGCTAGTATGAACGATTCTTGCTCCTATTCATGGATTGAAAGCATCGCAGATTAATCCAAGTGCGAATTGAATAGATTCCAAGAAATTAGTCACCAGATAGGGCGTACACCTACCGTACCCAGATCATTCACATAAATACTTTCTAAATGCAATGCACTCGTCATATTGCCAATGTGACCAACTTATATCTTAAATTTTTTTTGAGGCTCTTTAAAATCTAGGACCATATTATAAAACTCCACTTGAGAGCGAGTTAGAGTGGTCACTACCACTTGATTGTCTGATTTGTATTTTAAAAAATCTTCTGACCAAAAAATTTACATATAATTTTAATCCATATCCATATCCATACTAATATATAAATGCGAAAGTAACTCTGTCTGTCTGTCTGTATGTATGTATGTATGTATGTTACGCTTTCACGCTTAAACTACTGAACCGATTTTGATGAAATTTGGTATGGAGATAGACTAAACTTTAGGAAAGGACATAGGCTACTTTTGGGGTTGAAACTATAAACGGCCATGCCTATAATGCGCCAAGCGAAGCGGGCGTATCCTGCTAGTATAAAATAAAAACAGAAATTTTACAAGTGCGAATGGCCCCTCCGCTAATTTATAGTTGGAGTGACAAATCACACTTAAGTGGAGTTTTATAATATGGCCCCTAATATTGATCATTTGAGACGAGGGTTTTACCCTCCATTCCCTGGAAACTTGGAAACCAGCTACCCACAATGACCTCACCCAGCCTGGGTTGAACCGGAAAAAAAGACTGCATCACGAGGGCGCATACTCACGTCGCGTCGGCACTCACATGGTACTACCTCGCTAAACGTTGCTTAACTTCAGTGATCTAACGGGAACTGGTGTATTCAACGTGTCATAGACGCTGACTAAATCTTACATTGAAATATAATAAAGTTAAGGTGTTACAAAAAAAAATCACCTCTCTGATAATACTATTTTTTTTTTTTTTTTTTTTTTTTTTTTTTTTTTNTTTTTTTTTTGACAATTAAGGCGCTTTAACTTCGAGGTCGTTCGCGCCGAATCCCTGGTTCACAGGAGTCTAAAGCAGTCTACGCGTTTAAGGTAGACCACAAGAGAGTCCAACACCAAAGGGGTCATCTAACAAGGACGGAGGGGGGAGGAGAGAGGTCATGGCACCCGAAAGAGATGGACAGTGCAGGATATGCTGGACGGACAGCATAGCCCCACATTGGCATATTTGAGGAGAGGTTTTATTAAATAGGAAACCGTGAGTAAGCCGGGTGTGGCCGATTCTCATTCGGGCGATCACAATCTCTTCAGCCCTCGATGAACGGAAGCTAGATGTCCAGGGTTCAATGTCTGATTTGATGGTCTTAAGTTTATTGACTGGAGATCTCATTATGGATGATGATTTTAATTAACGATTTAAAATCATCAGGACAACATAAATTTGAATTTAAAGGATTTGTGAGATGTTTAGCTGCTACATCAACAGCCTCGTTGCCTCTGATGCCGCAGTGGGATGGACACCAAATGAAAGAAATATGGACCCCAAGGAGGGAAAGATGTTCCCACAAGGAGTAAATCTTACTAATTATTGGGTTGGAAAAGAGTGGGTTGCGGATTGAATAATACTATAAACAAACTGGTTTGCTGCTATTAGAATTGTATTAGAAACATTGTGAAACTACATTATATGGGTAATTTATTGTGAAACACCATTCCATTGGAAATTTATTGTGAAACAACATTCTATTGGTAATTTATGTGAAACACCAATAAATTGGTAATTTACAGTTTAGCGTTTCATACTTTTAATTTGGTTCTATAATGGGGGTGAGAGAGAAATTTAACAAGTAGCAGCTAACACCTAACACCAATATTTGATAGCTCAAGTAGCAGCTAACACCCAACACCAATATATGATAGCTCAAGTAGCAGCTAACACCTAACACCAATATTTGATAGCTCAAATAGCAGCTAACACCTATCACCACTATTTGATAGCTCAAGTTAACAAGTTAACCTAACACCAATATTTGATAGCTCAAATAGCAGCTAACACCTATCACCAATATTTGATAGCTCAAGTAGCAGCTAACACCTAACACCAATATTTGATAGCTCAAGTAACAGCTAACACCCAACACCAATATTTGATAGCTCAAGTAACAGCTAACACCCAACACCAATATTTGATAGCTCAAGTAGCAGCTAACACCAATATTTGATAGCTCAAGTAGCAGCTAACACCTAACACCAATATTTGATAGCTCAAGTAGTAGCTAACACCTAACACCAATATTTGATAGCTCAAAGAACAATATTGAATTTCCCTTCAAGCAAAGTTTGTACTGTTTTCAAGGCTTTCAAATCAATATATTTCTTTCTTCTTAAATAAATATAAAAATAGAAAATGATATTCTAATAATAGAAAATCAATGTACCGGATGTCTGACATTACGGCACACGATCCAATGATATGAGCATTAGATGGACTTTACAAGCGATTGGTTCTACGCAGGGTCTAAAGTCCACGGCGGGAGGATGTGGGGGGGAGGTTGTGCCCCCCTCACATTCTCCCAGGAGTGGTTGAGTGGGGGAGGTGGTTCTCCTCTCACATTCTCCGAGGAGTGGTTGTTTGGGGTATATGGTATATAATATAGTATGATCTCGGGTTGTACGGACGGATCAGTTCTTCTTTCTGTACTGACAGGAGCATACTGCCATGTCCCGTTGTCGACAATATATTATGGAGCGCTATTAAGTACGATGTGTTTGTTTCCGTACTTTCCACTTTTTTTTTCAAAAGTAGAAAGTCATCTGCCCGAAGGAATACCCAGCAAGTTACCGGGCGGGTGATTTATGCAGTTTAAATGGTTTTAGTGGATCGTTTTGCATCCGAGACTTTTCTTTCCAATCTGGGGGGTGAATACGAACACCACAGGGCACTAGCCCAAATTCGTCCTAAGCCCGGCTAAGTGTCTTGTGTGGCTATTCGGGCTTTCCAATCTGGGGGGTGCATACGAACACCACAGGGCACTAGCCCAAATTCGTCCTAAGCCCGGCTAAGTGTCTTGTATGGCTATTCGGGCTTTCCAATCTGGGGGGTGCATACGAACACCACAGGGCTCTAGCCCATATTCCACTTAGCCCGGCTAAGTATCTTGTGTGGCTAGTCGGGTATGAGAAAAAATTCCATCTCCCTGGGAAGTAACACCCCCCCCCCCCCCNAAAACCCCCCCCCCCCCGCCGCCTCAAAAAAAGGTCTACGTCCACTCTGGAATTTTTCAAGACCAAAAGTCGCCTAATACATTTCGTTCTCCAGATAACATCCATCCCCTTGTTTGTTTAGAATTTGGAGCGGCTGATTTCAAATGATGCCTTAACTTTGGTGATCTTAGAGGAACTTATGTAAGTATTCAGCTATGGAGATTTCCTACGAGCAAAGAAGCAGAAATTGTTGCCAATGGTGGTTTATTTGTTAATAATAAGAATACTGCTTATTTATACTGCTCGAATAAGACTAACGAGTCCCTTTACCCCAGCAGTAAGCTTGTACTATTATTGTGGTCAAAATCTCAATTAATTGAGAGGATAAAATACTAGCTTGGCTGGGGTTCGAACCCGCGAACTCCTGATTACCAGGCGAGCGCTTGACCACTGGGCTACCAAGGCAGTTAATGTGAAATTTACAATTAATTTACTTAATCTTTTTACAGATAATTGAAAAAGAACATCAATAGATGAACACCCAGTAGAAAATCCTGAGAAATTTATATGAAAGATATGAACACCTTCTGATCTTGAAGCTGAAGTGAAAAAGAACATCAATAGATGAACACCCAGTAGAAAATCCTGAGAAATTTATATGAAAGATATGAACACCTTTTGATTTTGAAACTGAACTGAAAAAGAACAACAATAGATGAACATCCAGTAGAAACTCCTGAGAAATTTATATGAAAGATATGAACACCTTTTGATCTTGAAGCTGAACTGAAAAAGAACATCAATAGATGAACACCCAGTAGAAACTTCTGGGAAATTTATATGACAGATATGAACACCTTTAGATCTTGAAATTGAACTGAAAAAGTACATCAATAGATGAAAACCCAGTAGAAACTCCTGAGAAATTTATATGAAAGATATGAACACCTTTTGATCTTGAAACTGAACTGAAAAAGAACATCAATAGATGAACACCCAGTAGAGACTCCTGAGAAATTTATATGAAAGATATGAACACCTTTTGATTTTGAAAGTGAACTGAAAAAGAACATCAATAGATGAACACCCAGTAGAAACTCCTGAGAAATTTATATGAAAGGTATGAACACCTTTTGATTTTGAAACTGAACTGAAAAAGAACATCAGATGAACACCCAGTAAAAACTCCTGAGAAATTTATATGAAAGATATGAACACCTTTTGATCTTGAAACTGAACTGAAAAAGAACATCAATAGATGAACACCCAGTGGAAACTCCAGAGAAATTTATATGAAAGATATGAACACCTTTTGATCTTGAAACTGAACTGAAAAAGAACATCAATAGATGAACACTCAGTAGAAACTCCTGAGAAATTTATATGAAAGATATGAACACCTTTTGATCTTGAAACTGAAAATAGAAACTCCTGAGAAATTTATATGAAAGATATGAACACCTTTTGATCTTGAAACTGAGCTGAAAAAGAACAATAATAGAAGAACACCCAGTAGAAACTCCTGAGAAATTTATATGAAAGATATGAACACCTTTTGATCCTGAAACTGAAAATAAAAGTTGACTTTTAGGAAACATTCACTCAATGTGATCTATGGGTTGGAACAACAAAAACAAAATGATTGCTATTAATGTTATAGAAAGGAGTGGAACCAAAATGGCAAAGAGCAAAGTCTCTATAAACAAAGGAGCTGCCTGACATACTGACTGACACGCCTACACATCAAACGCCCAGTAAAAACTACTTGACAGAGCTGAGTAATCAGTTGTACGCTGGAAACAAATGTGGCTCAAAGGAACCCTCCTCATTTACATTAAAACTACTTGACGGAGCTCAGTAATCAGTTGTACGCTGGAAAGAAATGTGGCTCAAAGGAACCCTCCTCATTTACATTAAAACTACTTGACGGAGCTCAGTAATCAGTTGTACACTGTAAACAAATGTGGCTCAAAGGAACCCTCCTCATTTACATTAAAACTACTTGACGGAGCTCAGTAATCAGTTGTACACTGAAAACAAATGTGGCTCAAAGGAACCCTCCTCATTTACATTAAAACTACTTGACGGAGCTCAGTAATCAGTTGTACACTGGAAAAAAATGTGGCTCAAAGGAACCTTTATTTACATTAAAACTACTTGACGGAGCTCAGTAATCAGTTGTACACTGAAAACAAATGTGGCTCAAAGGAACCCTCCTCATTTACATTAAAACTACTTGACGGAGCTCAGTAATCTGTTGTACACTGGCAACAAATGTGGCTCAAAGGAACCCACCTCGTGTACATTAAAACTACTTGACGGAGCTCAGTAATCAGTTGCACACTGAAAACAAATGTGGCTCAAAGGAACCCTCCTCATTTACATTAAAACTACTTGACGGAGCTCAGTAATCAGTTGTAAACTGGAAACAAATGTGGCTCAAAGGAACCCTCCTCATTTACATTAAAACTACTTGACGGAGCTCAGTAATCAGTTGTACACTGGAAACAAATGAGGTTCAAAGGAACCCCAAAGCATATCAATTTAAATAGAAAAACTCATTTAAATGAAAAGTTAGGAAATGTGTTAATTATTGATAGCCTGATATTAATCTTTAGGGAAACCCATTTCCTACACTATGTAGAGAGGAAGGGGAGAGTAGAGAGGTCGAAGATTACTTGAGACTTGAGAGACCGTATCTCTCAAGTAATCTTCGACTGCAGTAGCCTTGTAGGAACTCGTCCAAAGCAATCTGGTAAGAATGTGTGAGCAGTTCAAACTTAGTTCGAGAAATAGGTTTTTAACCCCAAGCCCAAGATGTGTACGTATTCCAAACCTTAAGGGGGTGAAGCTCAATGAAATGATAGCCTGATAAAGATTGTGAAGTAACTCCAATTAAATACAACTCCCTGAAGTCTACAGAAGCGTTCTTTTGGAGCAAGTTTAAAAGCGTGGAACATTGAATACAATACAATTCCTTAATATTTTTAGGAGTATTTACATAGAGTTTGAGCAGATATAGGAAAAGGCATGCTATGGAATAGCAATACATATATTAACATACATAAACTACTAAAGCACAATAAATAGGAAGAGACATGCTATGGAATAGAAATGAATAATATTCATGTACATACAATAATAAAGGACAAAAATAGGAAGAGAAATGCTATGGAATAGAAATACATATATTTACGTACATACACGACTAAAGAACAATAAATAGGAATGGACATGCTATGGAATAGAAATGCATATATTCACGTACATTCACGACTAAAGGACAATAAATGGGAAGTGAAATGTTATGGAATAGAAATGCATACATACACGAACATTCACGACTAAAGGCCAATAAATGGGAAGTGAAATGCTATGGAATAGAAATATATATATACACGTACATACACGACTAAAGCACAATACATAGGAAGTGACATGCTATGGAATAGAAATGCATATATTCACGTACATACACGACTAAAGGACAACACATAGGAAATGACATGCTATGGAATAGAAATGCATATATACACGTACATACACGACTAAAGGACAATAAATAGGAAGAGACATGCTATGGAATAGAAATGTATAATATTCATGTACATACAATAATAAAGGACAAAAATAGGAAGAGAAATGCTATGGAATAGAAATGCATATATACTCGTACATACACGACTAAAGGACAATAAATAGGAAGCGACATGCTATGGAATAGAAATGCATATATACTCGTACATACACGACTAAAGGACAATAAATAGGAAGCGACATGCTATGGAATAGAAATGCAATATATACACGTACATTCACGACTAAAGGACAATACATAGGAAGTGACATGCTATGGAATAAAAATGCATATATACACGTACATTCACGACTAAAGGACAATAAATAGGAATGGACATGCTATGGAATAGAAATGCATATATTCACGTATATACACGACTAAAGTAAAACCTTTGAACTGAAATAAATATGAAATAAATTGCCGTTATGAAGCTAAAGGAAGAATATAGCATCAAGTTTAATAATGTGTGAGGCGATAAATATGAAATAACGAATATTAATAAAAACAACAACACATTAAGAAAATATATACCTAGAAGATATAATAATAAAATGGTCACTCATACATCACACACTATGAGTACTATATGACCTTTTACAAAGAATTAAATTAAAATAAGGCGTGATGGGAGGAAGATGCTGTAAAAAAATTAGAATTCTCTCATCCTGATGGTGAAAATATAGCATGCAAATCTAATAAAGATGAAGTCATAATGATACGCTGGCACGAACAAATGATAAATTTTAGAAAGAACACGAACCTCCTATACATCTTCTTCTTGATGAGAAGAATGAACATGTCAAAAATAATAACTATATGGTATGTAAGGACATTGTCAGGATGTTGGACACATTGTAAAGAGGACATAATATGGACGAAACAGATTTTACAATGATAACTGAGGAAAATAATAGACTTGGAAAGAAGACAAAATGCTAAAATAGATGAAGAAAATGTTTAGTATGTGAGGAATTTATTGGATATTGAACATATTGATATATGGACGAAACATGGCTCATAATCTAGCTTGCACACATCTTTAACCTTAGTTAAGCAGGCATTCAATCTACTTTCCAAGTAAAAAATGCCCAGTTGAGGAATCCAGTTGACGAATATACGAAATACAAACAGAGCGGAAATAAAAACGACCCAATCCTAGAGATTGTTGGTCTCTCCAATTGACAAAAATTATAAATATTTAGAGGAGAACTTTTTACAACGCAACGTTGGACAACACAGCGTTTAGGATGCTGTTATTATAGCAGCAGTGTTCCTCTCAATGCGAACCAGTCTTCCAAATTCCAGATTCTTGTTTAGGAAAATGGTGGAAATAGGTTGATATGCTGTGATGGTATGCGTTTCAGGTCGTCCCGTTGCGTGGAACTGGAAAAATACAACGGTGGATCAATGACAAAATTTATGATGGTATTGTTTAATCTCTGATAGAGAGAAATATATATTACTAGCAGGATCCGTCCGCTTCACTGGGCGCTTTAGAGGCATAACCGTTTCCGTGTTATATATCTTTCTCTCTCGCTCCAATGTATATCTTATGGGGCTTGTTTACTTTTCGCGATTTCTACTCCTTAAAATTAAAATTTTGCAAAATCCTTAGTGTACACTTACATGGTGCAAAGAAGGTCCCTGCCAAATTTCAAGTCTGTAGCATTAATAGTTTCTGTAGCATTAATAGTTCAGTCACTCAGGATATTGCCTTTTATATATAAATATTACTTTTGTTGTTCTTTAATATATTTTTGATTTTCGACATTGCGTTGTTTCAACTTGGTGTTTAGGACGCTCAGCCAACGCCAATCGTACCTTGAATACACTCGTTCCTGTAAGATCACTAAAGAAGCAACGGCAAACGAAGTTTTATTTGTTGGGTGACTTTGAGTCTTTGTCATGGCTATTCCCAACCCAACCCAGGCAGTGTTAGGGTACCTGGATTGTAAGTAAAAGACCCGTGTCAAAGGGTCGTAGATGTTAAAGAGACGTTAAGCCAAAATCTAGATGATCCCAGAACACGATAGAACTAATATAATTGACCTATCGAGATAAACATATGAACATCTCACGAGAATAATCAGCCATTCTTATCTATCTATGAATATCATAAACATTATCAAACTCTTTCATTGAATTGACAGTAATTGTTAGAAATCAGCCATAAGAAGATAATTACCAAGACATCATTACTGATTGAGTAAAAAGATAAAAAAAACACTTTGCAGATTATGAACTAGCAACTACTGAAGAAGCTACGCTGGGTACCTATCATCATAAAATCCGAGTCAAGATACTCATCGAGAAGAAGAACGTTTCAAACGATCCAATTATTAAATCATACCACGGACAGAGACTTTGCAGATTATGAACTAGGATCTACTGAAGAAGCTAAATCTGTTCCGAGTCAAGATACTCATCGAGAAGAAGAACGTTCCAAACGATCCAATTATTAAATCATATCACGGACAGAGACTTTGCAGATTATGAACTAGGATCTACTGAAGAAGCTAAATCTGTTCCGAGTCAAGATACTCATCGAGAAGAAGAACGTTTCAAACGATCCAATTATTATATGATACCACGAACAGAGACTTTGCAGATTATGAACTAGCATCTACTGAAGAAGCTAAATCTGTTCCGAGTCAAGATACTCATCGAGAAGAAGAACGTTTCAAACGATCCAATTATTATATGATACCACGAACAGAGACTTTGCAGATTATGAACTAGCATCTACTGAAGAAGCTAAATCTGTTCCGAGTCAAGATACTCATCGAGAAGAAGAACGTTTCAAACGATCCAATTATTATATGATACCACGAACAGAGACTTTGCAGATTATGAACTAGCATCTACTGAAGAAGCTAAATCTGTTCCGAGTCAAGATACTCATCGAGAAGAAGAACGTTTCAAACGATCCAATTATTATATGATACCACGAACAGAGACTTTGCAGATTATGAACTAGCATCTACTGAAGAAGCTAAATCTGTTCCGAGTCAAGATACTCATCGAGAAGAAGAACGTTTCAAACGATCCAATTATTATATGATACCACGAACAGAGACTTTGCAGATTATGAACTAGCATCTACTGAAGAAGCTAAATCTGTTCCGAGTCAAGATACTCATCGAGAAGAAGAACGTTTCAAACGATCCAATTATTATATGATACCACGAACAGAGACTTTGCAGATTATGAACTAGCATCTACTGAAGAAGCTAAATCTGTTCCGAGTCAAGATACTCATCGAGAAGAAGAACGTTTCAAACGATCCAATTATTATATGATACCACGAACAGAGACTTTGCAGATTATGAACTAGCATCTACTGAAGAAGCTAAATCTGTTCCGAGTCAAGATACTCATCGAGAAGAAGAACGTTTCAAACGATCCAATTATTATATGATACCACGAACAGAGACTTTGCAGATTATGAACTAGCATCTACTGAAGAAGCTAAATCTGTTCCGAGTCAAGATACTCATCGAGAAGAAGAACGTTTCAAACGATCCAATTATTATATGATACCACGGACAGAGACTTTGCAGATTATGAACTAGCATCTACTGAAGAAGCTACGCTAGGTACCTAAGCATCATAAAATCTGTTCCGAGTCAAGATACTCATCGAGAAGAAGAACGTTTCAAACGATCCAATTATTATATGATACCACGGACAGAGACTTTGCAGATTATGAACTAACATCTACTGAAGAAGCTACGCTAGGTACCTATCATCATAAAATCTGTTCCGAGTCAAGATACTCATCGAGAAGAAGAACGTTTCATACGATCCAATTATTATATGATACCACGGACAGAGAATTTGCAGATTATGAACTAGCATCTACTGAAGAAGCTACGCTAGGTACCTATCATCATAAAATCTGTTCCGAGTCAAGATACTCATCGAGAAGAAGAACGTTTCAAACGATCCAATTATTAAATCATACCACGGTACCAGACAGATACTATTAATTTTTTTTGGAGCAAGTTACAAACTTAAAATGTGGTTTAATATAATTTAAAAAGGCTTTTTAAACGTTTTAGGGGTGGGAGATTAATTAATTCACTTTGATTTTAATTTGTTTTGAAAAAAAAAACCTTTTTCTTCTGTATTTATTGAACTATTTGAATATATTGAACTGAAGCAGACATAGTTGTACCAACATGAAAAAAATCCAGTGCAAGTTTGTTTATTTTATCGATATAAGCGTTAAGATGAACGACACCAACCCCTTAAGAGAGGTTAGGAAACGTTTTGATCGGCCATGCCTCAATTAAACTTGTTCTTCTCATAAAGTCGCTAAAAACTCTTGCACCATTTGGAAAAAAACTAAAATAAATTAAATCGTAGTGATTTTTTTTTCATGTTACCTAACCTGTTAAATACACAAAAACAAAAAAAAATTCTCTGCATATATTAAAAAATTCTGAATAAACATTTGATTTCTCCAAAGTTTCGTCGATTTTCAAGCAATAAAATTGTGAATTAAACATTTAAAAGCGAGTTTTCTCGTATTTTCCACCATTTAATCGTGAAAATTAACCTTCTACTTTCAATAAATCCATATTTTAAGTTAGGTTAGTTGCTCACAAAAAAATTAATAGTATCTGTCTAGTCCCGATGCCACGAACAGAGTCTTTGCAGATTATGAACTAGTAACTGCTGAAGAAGCTACGCTAGGTACCTATCATCATATCTGTTCGAGTCAAGATACTCATCGAGAAGAAGAACGTTTCAAACGCTCCAATTATTATATGATACCACGAACAGAGACTCTCGAGCATTTCTCCTTGTGTCCAGGCTTCATCAATTAACATTGAAAATTACATGTCAATAAACGTCAGCGAACTTGTAGAAATAAATTCATTCATAAATATAATAGTTAATACTCAACCTAACTGTCATGGCTGTAACATCTGTATAGTACAAGATGCAATGAAAGATCATATCCTGCAATCTCTGGATACTGGGATCGATGTCGTCATCTCCTAAATCCCCACATTTGATCTCTGGATACTGGGTTCGATGTCGTCATCTCCTAAATCCCCCCATTTGATCTCTGGATACTGGGTTCGATGTCGTCATCTCCTAAATCCCCCATTTGATCTCTCGATACTGGGTCCGATGTCGTCATCTCCTAAATCCCCTCATTTTATCTCTGGATACTGGGTTCGATGTCGTCATCTCCTAAATCCCCTCATTTGATCTCTGGATACTGGGTTCGATGTCGTCATCTCCTAAATCCCCCCATTTGATCTCTGGATACTGGGTTCGATGTCGTCATCTCCTAAATCCCCCATTTGATCTCTCGATACTGGGTCCGATGTCGTCATCTCCTAAATCCTCTCATTTTATCTCTGGATACTGGGTCAGATGTCGCCATCTCCTAAATCCCTTTACTTGATCTCTGGATACTGGGTTCGATGTCGTCATCTCCTAAATCCCCCCATTTGACCTCTGGATACTGGGATCGATGTCGTCATCTCCTAAATCCCCTCATTTGCTTATGTGATTTTTCGACCAAAATTCTAAGATGGATTAAAAACATTGAAAAGGATGTACAAGAAATGGGAATCGATCCCGAAGGATGGAAGGAGGTGGCACAAAACAAGGAGATGTATGGAGACAAGCTATTGGGCAGAGATATGGTTGGCTAGGCCCTGGTCACGGCTAAGTAAGATTTCCCAATATCCATTGCTCGTTGTTGTTGATGTTGTCGCTGCAAACTACCAACAATGTCAGTTCATTTGACAATGTCGTAACAGACGAAAGATGAGTCAAGATATTCCTGTACAGAATTCCCATCTGCACTGTACACAGCTTTGTACGATTATACAATTTATCATCCATCCTTTCACAGATGCACATAACTGCATAGCATACATCTTGAGTCAAGATATTCCTGTACAGACTTCCCATCAGCACTGTACACAGCTTTATACGATTATACAATTTATCATCCATCCTTTCACAGATGCACATAACTGCATAGCATACATCTATCATGTTGTACCATAGGTCAGTTAAGTAGTTGAACACACATTACTGAGATGCATTTGAAGTATTTATTAAAAGAAATGTAATCGGAATGCATATAAGAAGACACTGATGAGATAATTGAAATTTGAAACACAATAATTAATGAACGATACGTAGAATGAATTAAGTCAAACTCAGCTATAGATAGGGCAGCCATCAGATGTACGGGTTCCCGCGGACTAATTAACTTATCACATATGTTTGCATAGATGCAAGGAAAAACAAATACACCATGTCCTTATGGGAGTGTGCCGAAGACTAATTAACTTATCCAATGTATGCAAGGAAAAATAAATACACCATGTCCTTATGGGAGTGTGCCGCAGACTAATTAACTTATCACATATGTTTGCATAGATGCAAGGAAAAACAAATACACCATGTTCTTATGAGAGTGTGCCGCAGACTAATTAACTTATCACATATGTTTGCATATTTGCAAGGAAAAATAAATAAACATGTTCTTATGGGAGTGTACCGCAGACTATGATTTATTTATCCTCAGACTCGGGCCGTGCAGATGTCACTCTCAAGTAATTTCTCACAATCTCAAGTATGATTTATTTATCCTCAGACTGGGGCCGTGCAGATGTCACTCTCAAGTAATTTCTCACAATCTCAAGTATGATTTATTTATCCTCAGACTCGGGCCGTGCAGATGTCACTCTCAAGTAATTTCTCACAATCTCAAGTATGATTTATTTATCCTCATAGAAAGTTAGTAGGTCATAAAGGTATTCCTTATCATATACTGCTTCATACCTTACAGGGCAGGGTTTTAAGGATGCAAGCCCCCGCCCCACACCCCACCCCGATTTTTTTTAATAGGTTTGATTTTTCCTTTCATGTCTATATGGTAAAACGTCCATTACATGACCCCCCCCCGCAAGGTTTGATTTTTCCTATAATCACCCCCTATATGGCANCCCCCCCCAACTGAAATAATATCCTCCATACGTGCCTGCTCAGGCTAATAGTTAGACACAGCCTGCCAATTCTATATCAACACGCAAAAGCCGCTTTAAATTTGCTTCAAAATGCATCCAATATTAGATTGATACTTATCAAGAGGTATCAATAATTAATATTAACTTGATAGATCGCAAAAATTCAAATAAAATAAATAACATTTCTGAACTTTTAATTGTTATGGGCCGTCAGATCAATGAAGTTAAGCAACGTCGATCGTGGTCAGTACTTGGATGGGCGACCGGTTGGGAACACCACGAATCGTTGGCTCTTTTTTCCGGCCTAACCCTGGCTGCGTGAGGTCAATGTGGGTAGTTGGTTTGCAAGTTTCCAGCGAATGAAGTGTAAAACCCCCGTCTTGAATGACCAATAAATTGTTTGTTAAAGAGACGTTAAGCCAAATTAAAAAAAAAAAAAAAATGTAATGGGTTTGTATTTACATTGATATAACTTCGGATTTAAAAAATCTTTTTAAGGTTCCTTGGAGCCGCATTCTTCTGAGAGCGCACTTCTGGGCGCTTTCATTTCAAGTTCTGCCGTTATCCGCCGCTGCGAACCACTGCCAACAGCTACAACAGTATTCATAACGGTGCCCGGACTAGAACACGTCACTAATTGACGGATAAACCCTTCCTCATAAGGCGGTTTACAAAATGAAAGGAAATCGCACCTCGATTGACAGTAGGTAGGTGGGTTGGTTGGGAATCTACCCACGTACAAAAATAAATTTAATCTGCTATTGCCTCCGGAACTGTGGAAGTTATTTGCAAAAGTTCTTGATTATATACAGGATGGATTGGAAGACTTTAAAATAGGAGTTTTGAAGTCCAATAGCATCGTTTGAATCTCCATTCATTTTGTTCAGTCGCTTGTAGTCGCTTCCATAGGACTACCGTCCTAATGTTCCAACAGCATCGTTTGAATCCCAATTCATTTTGTTCAGTCGCTCGTAGTCGCATCCATAGGACACCTAATGTTCTAACAGCCTCGTTTGAACCTACATTCATTTTGTTCAGTCGCTCGTAGTCGCTTTCATAGAACTACCGTCCTAATGTTCCAATAGCATCGTTTGAATCTCAATTCATTTTGTTCAGTCGCTCGTAGTCGCTTCCATAGGACTACCGTCCTAATATTCCAACAGCATAGTTTGAATCCCAATTCATTTTGTTCAGTCGCTCGTAGTCGCTTCCATAGGATTACCGTCCTAATGTTCCAACAGCATAGTTTGAACCTACATTCATTTTGTTCAGTCACCCGTAGTAGCGTGGGCTTGTAATCGCTGCCATAGGACTACCGTCCCAATGTTTCAACAGCTCCGATTGACGGTACGCAATGAGTTGTCACACCCTGTATGGCAATGATCGACACGGTTCTTGTCCGAGATAATAAATATCAATCATAATAACATAGACATCGCATGTCACACCCTATATGGCAATGATCGACACGGTTCTTGTCCGAGATAATAAATATCAATCATAATAACATAGACATCGCATGTCACACCCTGTATGGCAATGATCGACACGGTTCTTGTCCGAGATAATAAATATCAATCATAATAACATAGACATCGCATTTAGAAGTTCAAGACCAATCCACAAGATATGAAAAATGTCTTCCAGTGGTCGAGCTAGTCATAATATCTTCTGGTGGTCAATTTGTGATGGTCACTGTTCGGTGACGATACTGGTGAGACTCCACTGTCCAATAACTATTTTATAACGCACACAAATAGTACCATATACAGACCTAACCCAGGGGCGGATCTGTGGGGAGGGGCGACCAATCCATAAGATATGAAAAATGTCTTCCAGTGGTCGTGCGAGTCTTAATAGCTTCTGGTGGTCAATTTGTAATGGCCACTTTTCGGTGACGATAATGGTGAGACTCCACTGTCCAATAACTATTTTATAACGCACACAAATAGTACCATATACAGACCTAACCCAGGGGCGGATCTAGGGAGGTTCAATCCACAAGATATGAAAAATGTCTTCCAGTGGTCGAGCTAGTCATAATATCTTCTGGTGGTCAATTTGTGATGGTCACTGTTCGGTGACGATAATGGTGAGACTCCAATGTCCAACAACTATTTCATAACGCACACAAATAGTACCATATACAGACGTAACCCAGGGGCGGATCCAGGGGGGGCAATCCACAAGACATGAAAAATGTCTTCCAGTGGTCGTGCTACTCATAATATCTTCTGGTGGTCAATTTGTGATGGTCACTGTTCGGTGACGATAATGGTGGGACTCCAATGTCAAACAACTATTTTATAACACACACAAATAATACCATATACAGACCTAACCCAGGGGCGGATCCAGGAGGGGCGATCACCCCCCCCCCCCCCNAGGAGGGGCGATCACCCCCCCCCGAGACCAGATTTTTGTATGTATATTGTCTACTCAGACGTATTTGTATACAGGGTGTCCCAAAAGTTCGAGACCACCTGAATATCTCTTGAACGGCTTTATGTGGAGTTTTAAAATTTTGCATGGTATTATATCCCAAATTAAACTTTCTGAGGGTATGACCAATTTCTCAGGGACGGGTCCCATGTGACACCCAGGGAGTCCAAATTTTGTTTTTTAAATACAAACTCCCATCTTGTGATACATTTTCAGAAAGACAATAGAATTAGAAGTACTTTGAAAAAAAATTTACACGTCTAGCGTGTTTGGTTTCAAAATGGCGGCCATTTGAAATTTCCAAGATATGACTTCCAAGAGTGTCTACAACTAGGCGAATTATTTGCAATAGAGTATTTAATGATTGCATAGGACACACCAAAGCCGAGGAACCTGTTTTTTTTTAGGCATAATTCGCTTAGTTTTAGACACTTCGCTTACTTTTATAGAAATAATTCGCCTAGTTTTAGACATTCTTGGAAGTCATGTCTTGGGAATTTCAAATGGCCGCCATTTTGAAACCAAACACGCCAGGCGTGTGAATTTTTTTGCAAAGTACTTCCAATTTTATTGTCTTTCTGAAAATGTATCACAAGATGTGGGGTTCGTATTTAAAAATAAAAAAATGGACCCCTGGGGACCACATTGGACCCGCCCCTGAAAAATTAGTCACAGCATTAGGTGTTTTAATTTGGGATATAATACCATGCAAAATTAAAGCACATAAAGCTGTTCAAAAGATATTCAGGTGGTCTCGGACTTTTGGGCATTATTTTTATTTCACATATAAATATCGTCTACACCACATAAAAATTATTAGCTGAATCGTGGCCGACCGTAATCGCCCCCACCCCTTACCGATCGCTCTGTATCCGCCCCTGACCTAACCCTACGCATGAGTATAGTATTGCTGTAACCTCGAATATAAATTTCACACTTTCTTCCGTGTGGGTACCTTCAGATAGATTCATGTTTTGTCTAACGTCTCATTTGATATCCTTATATCTATATGCGGGTCATTTTAATTCCCTCACTTTCTACCTTAATCTTTTATCTGATGGTACCAATTATTATCTTTCATGCGGATATTTGACGGAGCCAAGGTCTTTATCCAGCGTCACTGACACGTTGAATACACCACTTCCCGTAAGATCAATAAAGATAAACAATTTTCAGCGAGGTTTTTCTTGGTCGTTGACCATGTATGTTTCTGCCCATGTCTGGCTAAGCTCGGAACAGCCTATAGGTTAGTTAAGGTCATGAGGGTAGATTGTTTATAAGTTGTCTAGCGATTGGCATGCGCGGATATAGGGGAGGGCACGGGGGGCACGTGCCCCCCAGTTTTTTTAAGCAGGCGGTATTTTTCAAATTTCATTATACATAATCACGTAAAATTTTTAAAAAAATCAAATGACTGGTGATTCGCTGTGTCTTTTATCATATTGAGAGGAGGGGGGGGGGAACGGGCCCCAAAAAAATTCCCAATCTTGAGAATAAATAGAAATACGTAAATAAAAAATCGTCAAAAATTCTATCATCCGTTATGGCACATTTTGTCGTCATCACGCTTATAAAATCGCTTATCACCCTTATGAAAGGTATTTGTGGTAAGCTCCACAACTTTTAACAAATTAGGTATCGTACCTCGGTAAACATTACATTAAAAAGTACTGCCAAGAACTCGAACCCCTGGTCTCTAGGTTACGAATTCCTACCTCTTCAAATTTTCTAATAGGTATATTGTGCCCCACCAGAACAAGAGGGCTATATCCGCTCATGGCAATTGGAGTTTAAAATCCGCGATTACATTAAAAAAAAAAAAAAAAAAAAAAAAACATCTCGAATGACCTAAGATGTTAAAGAAGCGATAGGCAAATCTTCCCTATTAAAAATTTGGTACACATAAGTATCACTATTTCGGGGCAACACTGACTGCAAGAAATGGGATTTTTCCACAATTCTGACTTCTTTCTGGGCTTCAAAATGAATACATATCAATGTTATTGGTCGCGGCCGCTATGGCCTTATTGTGCAGATGGCCTTTTTCTTGTTTAATTATACGATGTATAACAGAAATTAAAGAAATTTTTCATTAAAAAATCTGAAAAAATTTTTTAGAAAAATATTGAGTGACTAAACGCAAATAGAGTGCCTTTCCTAGCCAGCGTCTATGTCACGTTGAATACACCAGTTCCCGTTAGATCACTGAAGTTAAGCAATGTCCAACGAGGTTGTACCATGTGGGTGTTCACGTGGGTTCGCGGCCTCGTGATGCTGGCTATTTTTCCGGCCCAACTCAGGCTGGGTGAGGTCAATGTGGGTAGCTGGTTTGCAAGTTTCCAGCGAATGGAGGGCAAAATCCCCGTCTTGAATGACCAATAGATGTTAACCCAAATTAAAAAAAAAAAAAAAAAAATCAAATGAGTTTGTATTTAAATGAATCTGGTAATTTAAATGGATAAAAAAAAGAGTGCCATTCCATTTTCTGGAATAGTTTGAGCTAATGTCAATGATTTGACATAACTATTGTGATTCTTATTTAGGAAGAGAAAACAATTTATAGTTTCAAACTAGACTAGGCATGAAAGGCCTGGAAGACCAAACGGTTCCAAATCTGTGAACACAATTATTAATGTTCATTCCAATTTACATCGAAATCGAACAACCCATTCGAAAGAAAAAGAAAGTGCAAAATCGATAAATGTTGAAATATAGAGCCCACGACATAAGGTCAACTAATATAAAAAAAAAGACCGAGAATTAGAGTAAAATGACAATTTATTTTGTACCAAAAATGTACCTTTCAGAAGTCTGCCATCAGGTGTATTTTTAAATCACCGTTGACATATTAACTAACCAAAAATTGACCGAGAATTAGAGTAAAATAACAATTTATTTTGTATCAAATATGTACCTTTCAGAAGTCTGCTATCAGGTGAATTTTTAAATCACCGTTGACATATTAACTAACCAAAAATTGACCGAGAATTAGAGTAAAATGACCATTTATTTTGTACTAAAAATGTACCTTTCAGAAGTCTGCCATCAGGTGTATTTTTAAATCACCGTTGACATATTAACTAAGCAAAAATTGACCGAGAATTAGAGTAAAATGACAATTTATTTTGTACCAAAAATGTACCTTTCAGAAGTCTGCCATCAGGTGTATTTTTATATCACCCTTGACATATTAACTAACCAAAAATTGACCGAGAATTAGAGTAAAATGACAATTTATTGTGTACCAAAAATGTACCTTTCAGAAGTCTGCCATCAGGTGTATTTT
>CM022882.1:19814249-19827424 GCA_012654025.1 Pachypsylla venusta
TTACTTTGTGTTGCTAAATTTAATAACCTCCAGTCAGCCCCCCCCCGAAAAAAAATCCTGTGTACGCCCCTGATATGGCAAAAGTTTGATTAGACCTCCCTCTATCATACAAAGTGTGGTGTGGAGAATATATCTCGAGGAAAAAAAACATTCTCCTTATTGAATCGCTTGATCAAAAGTATGTTTTTATCAAATGCCCGAAACTGTGACCATCAGGTCAGTTTTCCTCGAACTTCTCAATATTTTGCTACGCCTAACGGTATTTCAGAGTTCTGGACATACTGCATTCATCTTTTCATGTCCAAACTTTGGTGCTTACTGCATTATTATAGGATTTTCCCAATCTCTATCATTATCCAATTAATTTTAACTTTTTAAATTTACCTACGAGGCACCGGGTCGCTATGTTCATTTATTTCCTTAGTTACTCATTGTCCTCATGAGGCTGAGTGGGCCCCGGAACATCCAAACTACAGTGACAAATTGTTTCCCCTGTCAGGACTTGAACCCTTCCGAGTGCAAAAATAGAGCAGTGACCACTGTGTCATTGGGAGCTGGCTTTTCATTCTGATTAAAAATGGGACCAATTAGGGAGTCTCTGCAGCCTATTCGATGGATATTTTGAGCAAGAAAAGTATGTCCTATCAGAAGTCTCAGGCTCAAAAGTAAATTTTATCAATTTTGTTTTCTGTGATGGTTTCAGCAAAGTTTCACAATAGCGACATTTCGATCAGTATGATCCATGACCATAACAAAACCCACGTCACCGAATCACAAAGTTCTTGTTTTACGACTCCAAAATTGACGACAGCATCTTACGACTATGCAAAAGCTGTTGATGACATTGATTTATTAGTTGCCAAAAAATCAGATTCCTTTTTAGATGGATGCAATATTTTCCTTTGGGGATTTAATTCTGCTCAAGAAGAAAAATTGAGGAAACTAATCAAATTGGGAAGTGGTGTACGATTTACGGAAATGGATGAAAGTGTCAGCCATATCATTATGGGTGAGCATAATAATTTTGTTAAACGTTTTCTTTCAAATAATTTGTATAATTATTAATAGTTAAAATACTTATACAAAGGCATTTTTGCTAAGCCTATTTAAAATTAGACTTCTAAAAAGAATAAAATATTTTAAATAATAAAAAAATATTAATAGGGTATTTTTTTTTTTTTTACTTTGTTAATTGAGATTTCTAAACCCCCGGAGAAAACTCTTTCCAAATAATCCAACAAGAAGACTGCTGAAACCTTCTAGGCAGTTGAGCTGTAGCTAGAGAACCAAGCTTAACCTTAATACACTAAAATCTTATGAGGCTGAGCTATAAAAAATTTAAACGTTAGAAGGTGGTGATTTATTAAATGAAATTTTTGTTCCTGAAATGTGCAAGTAGATGTCTATAACTAAGCCTGCAGTCTGTGCCAGTCCGTCATTAATCATTATGTTACCGGGCTCTGTCTATTGAACAGTTAAGTTGAACCATAAAAAATGTAATGGTGATTGTACAGAATCCTAGTCTGACTAGCAATTGAACTAGCAAAAAGAAGAAGAATTATTGTAATGTTTCCTCAAAAATGAAATATTTTATTTACAACAATAAAGTATCTAAACTGTAGCCACCGAGGGGAGCAAGCCAGCTTCATTAGGTGACAATACTTACCGTGTAAATACAGAAGGACTGGTGTTAGGAAGGACATCCAGCCGTTAAAAAAACTGTTTCAAACTAATAAGGAGAGATCATCAGCAAAAAGCGAGTTTGTAGGCAGTTTCTATAGATACTGTGAGAAGCAAGCTAGGGGCCCGTTCCAGGAAAGAGTGATAGCTAAAGAGAGTAGGACAAAAGGTTTTGGCATGGTAGAAAAAAGAAAGTAGCGCCGACCCCAAATAGAATTGGGAAAGGGTGAAGTTAAAGAAGAAGAAGTATTTTATCTAAACTAATCCTTTACTACAGGCATCGGGTTTGATTTTGAAATGAAATAGTTTCCTAAACATGATTACGCTTTTCAATTTCAGGCGCTCGTGTAACGGACTTCCATAAAATGTACTCGTCTCTTTCTTCGAAGCCCCACATAGTAACCGTGGAATGGCTCAAACAGAGCATATTACTAAAATCTCCTGCCCCAGAAAACCTTTATCATTGTTTTACTACTAAAGTACCTTCCACTGTTTCTAAAGCCCCTGAATGCCCATCACCTTTAAGTAGAAAAGGTTTGCAAATGCTAATTTCTCCAGCTAAACCAAAATCTACTCCGAAAGTTGTCGGAAAAGATAGTCCTGCCGCACGAAAATTACTCCAGGGATATTTAGATTCTCAAAATGAGTATGAAAGTTCGTCTTCGCAACAACCTGAAGAACGAACTTCCAGACGAAAAATTGACACTGTCAAAGAATTTAAGGTTCCTGAACAGCCTCTGTCAGTGGCAACACAGGATATGCCTATTGGCCAATCCAATAACACAGAGAGCTCAACGTTAAATTCAGACATTTTCATCGGATTGACATTTATTGTTCTTGGGTTCGAGGAAGAAGGAACTGCGGAAATCATTGAAAACATCAAAGAAGCAAAGGGAAAAGTCGTGACAAACGGTAAAACTTTCAGGGGTATACCGGATTATATCATTGTTCCTTTCAGTGGCATGACCACACAGATTGTGCCAACAGAAGATGTGGTCACGGATATTTGGCTCATGGAGTGCAAACAACATTGTCAGTTGATAGAAGTTCAGTACTATCACAGGCCGATCCAGGTGCTCAACAAGGCTACGCCACTGACGGGCTGTGTCATAACTATCAGTAACTATGTTGGTTTTGAAAGGGATTTTTTAGGGAAATTGAGTCAGTTACTAGGGGCAGGTTATCAAGAGGAGTTTATGAAACGTGATAATCCTAAAAACAATAAAAAGGCTTCGACACATCTCGTATGTCCAACTTGTGTTGGGTCCAAATATAATGCAGCGATTAAGTGGAATTTCCCTTCTGTAACAAAAAAATGGTTACTAGAATGTGCTAAATCTGGTACCAGACTTTTAGAGGACACATTTCTAACAGGGTCAGATGATATGAACCACAACCAATCGTTCTTTCAAAACGGAATGCCAGCTGAAAAGAATGATACGCTTGTAACCAGACATTCTCAAAAAACCAATGGCGAATCACGTGGCGAGCCGAATAACAGAGAGAACGCGATAGAAACCAAAGAAAATGTTTTGAGCAAAGACAATACTCTCCAGGATAGCAGTAGAGAAAAAAATAATTCCCAATCCTCTCAGCAGTCATCTCAATTTTCTCAACGCACTGGTGGCCATGCAAGAAAAAGAAAGCTGTCTGTACTGAATAACGTGGAGTCCGCGGAAGATTTGAATGATAGCCCCACAAAACGAGCTGCAAACGAATCCAGGTCATTTTCGCAAACATCAAAATTAGCCTCAAAAGAAGAAAGGAAACGGTGGGAGAAAATCATGGACTCTTTCATAGACGATGACAAGATATTGCCACCACCAAGAAGGAAAAAAGTCAATTCACAATTGGAAAGTTCTTTCGAAAGCAATGGATCTGGCCCAAACCAAAGCCAGAGCAAAGGTGAAACTCAGCCTTCAGAACTTGCAAAAACAATAGACGAATTGAACCAACAACTCAGTCGGGCCAAGACTCGAAATAGTGATGAAACAAGTCCACCAAAAAGAAATTCTGTTCATCAAAGAAAATATGTTACTGCCGGAAAGGAAGAGTCACAGCCCAATGTTGGTTGGGAAGACTATGTTGAAACGTTAGAAAAAAATGCAAAAGACAGCGGCAATGATTCCAATTCAGAAAAGTGTTTTGTGTTATCCAACGTGGTAAGTTGTATAAATTTCTAGAAATATAAATAAATGGTACGGAAAACCGTACTAGACTTTCTCTTCCTTAATAATTCCATCAGAGTACTACCGAATGTAGATGTTGCTCTTCTAAAGTTTTAAGTCTTTTAATGATATTTTTGTTATATTTCTATTTTCTGTTGACCATTATTTTAAAAAGATTTTGCAGCCTTCGGCTGCGGACTTTGCTCCTTAGTGATAGTATTAATTTAAAAAGATTTTGCAGCCTTCGGCTGCGAACTCTGCTCTTTAGTGATAGTATTATTTTAAAATGATTTTGCAGCCTTCGGCTTTTGCAGCTTCACACTGACAGGGTACTGTTCGCAGGACCTGACTGCTGTGAGAATAATGTGCCGGGAAAATAGTGCTCAGAAGGCAGCAATACTTGCCTCGGTCTATTTTCCGTGGGACTCTCCTAGTCTACCACCCTCTTCGGAGTGTATAAACCTAGTAGTTTTTGCGAGGCTCTCAAAAATGCCGCTTCTGCTCGGTGTCGACTCAAACGCGCATCATGAGAGCTGGGGATCTACTGGAACCAATCCAAGAGGTGAGTGTCTTCTAAATTATTTAATTTCGGAAGAATTATTCGTGTTAAATTAGGGAGCCGAGCCTACCTTTTTAACCAGGAACAGAAGAGAGGTTCTAGACATAACTATAGCCTCCTTCTCGTTTAGCTCNCCGAATTCCCAAACCTAAATATTATCATAAAGTGATTATTTGTTTTTACTTTCTACGAACCAAATATACTATATAATGCACTGATAGTAAAATACTTACCAACAGACAGACAAACAAATACGACATTCATGTAACTACCTATATGTGCACGTAATGTGTATGGAACGTAGAGATAAATAAACGTAAAATGCGTTAGCGTTATTCAGAGTGATAAAGAGTTAGAAAGTTAGAAGTGTCCAGCTCGGCTTAAAAGCAGGCCATAGAGTTGAAATTCTCAGATAAACTCCCTAAAAAAAACTTTTCAAAAGAGACATTCAGTAAGTTTTGCCTTCAGCATTTAGGCTGAGTAGACGAAAATATAAAATTGACCACTGACATGGAAATCAAATTATTGATCCCAGATGTCCAAAATGCAAAAAGAGATTTCAAAATTAAAATTCATACTTTTCTTAATCTAACTCTGATGGAAAAAAAATAAACATCAGGATACTTCTCAATTGTCTGCAAACTGTGAGTGCCAGCAAAGATTTCTGAAGGCAATACGAACAATGCAAAGAAACGCTTCACAATGATGAAGTACTTAATGATACTTCCCAGTGGTCTGCTAGTTCGAAAGCAATACTATAATTCTGAATGCAGCATTTGTCAAGATAATTCAAACATGTTCGGTATTGCAAAGGAACTACAAGGAAACCTTTGCAGATTCACATTGATGAAGTCCTGAATGATGGGGATACTTTCCAGTACCGCAAGTTCGAAAGCTATACCAAAATCCTGAACGCAGCATATATTTCTCAAGACAATGCAAACATGTTCGGGACTGCAGAGGAACGCTTCACAATGATGAAGCGCTTAATGATACTTCCCACTGGTTCGCTAGGTCGAAAGCAATACTATAATTCTGAATGCAGCATTTGTCAAGATAATTCAAACATTTTCGGTACTGCAAAGGAACTACAAAGAAACCTTTGCAGATTCACATTGATAAAGCCCAGAATGATGGGGATACTTTCCAGTCGTCTGCAAGGTCGAAAGCAATACTATAATTCTGAACGCAGCATATATTTCTTAAGACAATGCGAACATGTTCGGCACTGCAGAGGAACTACAAAAGAACCTTGACAGATTCACAATGATGATGCCCTCCATTCAAAATATTATAATTAGATAACAAATTTCATGCTGCAATGAACAAAACTGCAATAATTCGAACTTATTGTAATGCACTTGCTGATGGAGTTGCATTCATCCTTGCACTTCCTATTGAAGAAGGAGCGGTGTAGATTAATTAGTAATCTGATAATCTCATTAACATAACAGTACAAACAAGATTCATTGCCGGACATTACAAAAGTATTAACATCATGCCGAGGAATAAATTAACTGTTATTCTTTGTAGCATTGCAACTTTATCTAATTTAATAAAAATAAGGTGTGATGATTGTGTGGCGTTGGGCATCAGATGATAGGAGGCCAGCGATCTGATTCACATTGTATAAGATGACGAAACCAGATAAAGTGTGAAGTAAAAGAAAAGTGTCATGAGTATACAATCAGGCTCCGTTAAAATGATGGAACACCGCCTCCACTTTTGAACTTAGGCACTCTACATGTATAGATGATACCTACTTAAGTATAGGTTATACAACATGTAGAGTGCTATGAAAAATATTCAACAACTCTCAGACTCTCACCAAGCTTACATTTGCTGGTGTTCCTAATGTTGAGGCTCTTCTACAGATGTCTTAGGAATTGCTATGACACAAGTAAAATATCTGATTGCATGATCCTCAGGAACGTTTACAACACGCGGCCATCTGTGTGGAGATGGTGATCGCAGGACTACTTTTGCTCGTGCTGTATCCAAACAATTTGTCTAAAACAAGGCAGTTCGGTTTTCATTTCATAGGACACTTTGTAACTTCAGCTACAAAGTGTCGGAAACTATTCATCTCAGTTTTTAAACAGTCTTCTTACTCTTCCAAATTGCTGGTTTAGGACCAATGAAAGTTTTTTTCTGATCTAATCTTCGCCATCTGCTCAGCAATCTCAGCTTGTTGTCTGCCTTGGTTTAACTATATATACTCCAAGCTGTTAATAACCCATTTATTTCAACTTCCCGTTGTTTTCGCGATCCCAAACTAGAAGTTCTTTTGTTCTTATAATTTTTCTGAATTTACCCAAATGTTTCCATCCGGGGATTCTATAACTATTTTGATATGACCATTTTGTTTTCCAATCTAAATGACTTTAATTTTTCCAATATTCGCCCTCATCCTATCCTCTATTAACTGTTTCCGTCTCTTTTCTGCAAACTTTACACTTTTGTTATTATCTTATCATTCTTTAGAATCATCTTCAAGAACCTTCTTCGTCTTCATTTGATGAAATTTATACAGCGTGTCCATGCGCATGTCCGAACTAACAGTATAAGCAAATAAAATAAACTTTAATTAACTCTTCCAGATGCCCACCCAACTGCACTGAACTTATCTGAATCATAATTTCAAACTAGACAGGGTGTGACAAAACAAGAATTTCACAAAGTCTGATTGCATAAACCTTAGGGACGTTAACACGCAGATTGTTGTTACAGGGAACGTGTCTATTGCCTAAGAAGCTTTTACAGCTTAGGAAAAGTGCATAAACCTTAGGGACGTTAACACGCGGATTGTTGTTACAGGGAACGTGTCTATTGCCTAAGAAGCTATTACAGCTTAGGAAAAGTGCATAAACCTTAGGGACGTTAACACGCAGATTGTTGTTACAGGGAACGCATCTGTTACGGTAAAAGAAGATAATTGGTAATTGTATACAATTACCGGTAAATGTGGGAAATTATTCTCAAGAATGGTGCGAGGCATGGATGATCAAAACGTTTCCTAAACTCTGCATATATTGATAAAATAATAAATAAATAAAAAAAAAAATCTCGGCATATTTAAAAAAATTCCGATTAAACATTTGAGAATAATTTCCTACATTTACCGGTAATTGTATACAATTACCAATTATCTACTTTTACCGTAGCATATCAAAGAAGCTATTACAGCTTAGGAAAAGTGATGCATAAACCTTAGGGATTGTTGTTACAGGGAACATATCTTATGCCTAAGAAGCTATTACAGCTTAGGAAAAGTTCCTCTGTATAAAAAAAAAGTACGCCCTGCCCTTTCTGCGCCACTTTACACTAGAGATTACCCACTGAACATATATTATATTTAGTGGGGAAAAAGAAGAAGATCCTTGAAACCTATCAAATCAGTATATGGCAAACTGTAGGGAGCGGTAACCTGATGGGCCGCAAAGAAATTTCAGGAGGGTAGAGACAATGTTTCAGACGTGGAAAAATAGAACAAACAAAAAACGGATGTGTGGGGAAATAGGGAAATCTTCTAAAAAGCTAAAAAAATGAGTAGAGCGCCTGAAACCGTATTTTGAGCACTCACTATTTAAGAAGATGGTATTATTAAAAAAAACATCTTGATCTTTGTGGAACAACGATATAGTAATCCAAAGGGGTACGGCCGCCAAAAAAAAAAAAAAAAAAAAAAAAAAAAAAAAAAAAAAAAAAAAAAAAANAAAAAAAAAAAAAAAAAAAAAAAAAAAAAAAAAAAAAAAAAAAAAAAAAAAAATCCGGTTACCTCTTATCAAAATAATCCTACCATTTATTCAAACCTGATTTTAAAATAGTTCATTTTCAGAGAAGTAACACCATCCTGTACGCACTATTCCTCGACTGAGAATGAATTTATATCTTATCTTGATAATAATTAAATAAATAAAGTCTTCATCCATCACATCACGTAGAATAAAATAGAAAAGAATTTTAACGAATGAAAACCATAGGCCAAAACGATGATAAATTTAATATGTACAATATTAGTCCAAGAGCTTTGGAAACAGTCAAACGAATGAAAACCATAGGCCAAACCGATGATAAATTTAATATATACAATATTAGTCCAAGAGCTTTGAAAACAAACAGACAAGCGGGTAAAAACCATAGGCCAAAACGATGATTAATTTAATATGTACAATATTAGTCCAAGAGCTTTGGAAACAGTCAAACGAATGAAAACCATAGGCCAAATCGATGATAAATTTAATAAGTACAATATTAGTCCAAGAGCTTTGGAAACAAACAGACAAGCGGGTAAAAACCATAGGCCAAAACGATGATTAATTTAATAAGTACAATATTACTGCAAGAGCTTTGGAAACAAACAGACAAGTGAGTGAAAAACCATAGGCCAAAACGATGATAAATTTAATATATACAATATTAGTCCAAGAGCTTTGGAAACAAACAGACAAGCGAGTAAAAACCATAGGCCAAAACGATGATTGATTCAATATGTACAG
The DNA here is from genome assembly GCA_012654025.1 of Pachypsylla venusta. NCBI lineage: Eukaryota > Metazoa > Arthropoda > Insecta > Hemiptera > Aphalaridae > Pachypsylla > Pachypsylla venusta. The sequence continues at coordinate 19,823,156 of CM022882.1, forward strand.
GGAAAAAAAAAAAAANAAAAAAAAAAAAAAAAAAAAAAAAAAAAAAAAAAAAAAAAAAAAAAAGGTGACAGAAACACACAAACACAAAGGAAGAAAAATACAATAATAAATCAGACACTAACAGACCAACGATAAAAAATCTGGTGTGAATATCACACGACTTTCGTTATCTATAAAAAAAGAAGAAAATATTTTAATGGGCTGAAATTTTCGATGTCAAGTTTTAAATGTCAAAACACGTTTTGAAGTCCCCAGAGCGGAAATATAGCACTTTCCATTCTGGTTTTAGACGGAACCGACAATAAGCAGCCTTCAACCGCTAATTAGCGGCCAGCAATATATTACACTTCAACCTAAGTTGTATTTTTCAATTTCTTGTATGAAATTGATATGAATAGGCACCAAGTTTAAAGTTCTATCTATTACCGTTCTCAATTTAAGCAGGATATGCTAAAACCGCTAAAAAGCGACATAAAACCGCCAACAGTATTTTCGATTTCCACCAAAAGCTCATTTTGACGTTCATGGCATAAAACTGACATACATAGCAAATTTTTCTATATAGCACTTGCCGTTCTTGAGATATCTTGTTCACAGACAGACTAACAGACACGGACCAATGGCTGAAATTCGAGATTTGGGCTCCGGGGACCACAAAACGTGTTTTGGCATTGAAAACTCGACATCAAAAATTTCAGCCCAGTACTCCTTTTTATAGGATAAGGAAAGTAAAAATGCAATAATAGTACAAAGGCTCAAGACGCAAAAGGAGTTTAGAACGTTTCGATGGAAATACTTATTTCTGTCGGGTTCAAAAAAAGAGTTAGATATTAACACAAGTAAAACACAAAAGTTCGAATAATTGGCCTAATTTTGATGAAATTGAGTACTTTTATACTTTGGAGATTGAAAGAAAAAGTTTTTTTTTTTTGTTTTGTAAGGAAAAAAACAAGAACTCGAAAAAAAACAACAACAAGAAACAAGAACTCGTTCGATCTGATTCAAAAATGGATTTAATTGAAAGTGATGGTTACAGAATAATAAAATTATCAAAATCTCGATCACAAATGGAATTGGAAAACAAAAAAATGGGAGTACATGGACGACGCACCGGGATGGCTGCATAACAGTGCATGTGTCTTTTTTCTTTGTTTTGTAAGGAAAAAAAAAACAAGAATTCGAAAAAAAAACAATAAACAAGAACTCGTTCGATCTGATTTAAAAATGGATTTAATTTATTGAAAGTGATGGTTACAGAATAAGAAAATTACCAAAATCACAATCAGAAATGGAATTGAAAAATAAAATAAGGCAGGACATAGACGACGCGCCGGGATGGCTGCATGTGTCCCTTTTCTCTGTTTTGTTTTGAAAGGCATGCAAATTGTTTGCGTTAAAATAAAAAAAAAATATACTTTGGAGAGCCATTTTAGTGCACTTGTGAACCTTTTCGTACAGGTTAAACTTATAATAACTCCTCAAACTGATAACTACACATTTGAATGTCACTAGCTCTCAGTCTACACACAAAAGAGAATTATTTCATTACCACATCATCGGGTTATTGCTCGCACCTAACGTTACTGTAAAATATATTTGGTTGTTTGGATATTTCTTTCAACGGAACGGACGCAGACGGGTCGATGTCTAACGGGTTTCTCTTCTAGAGGAAGATGGATGACGGACAAAGATTCTAAAGTTGGTTTGACTGTTGCATAATTAGTCATACAAACTTGGACGTGCGGATGTAATTTATTTAAAGTGATATGATTCATTCGACAGGAACATGGCGAATTTTATATTTGCTTGTAGTAGTCTCGCTCTTTTCAGTCTTTTAGTAGGTATAGAGTTAATATACAAAAGGCAATGAGGCTAAGATGTAAGGTTTTCAAACCTGAAGGTGCTCTCGGACAGCCGCTTACTTACATATCTCATAACTACAATCCAAATACAATCCAATTTTAAAACACAATAATTTAAAAACTTTAAAAGACCGAAGAACGGTGGCGTCGGTAATATTTTTGTTTAAAATTCTTAATAACTTCATTAGTTGCCCAGATATTTTAAGCCAAATCAATTTTCGTATCAATCCTAAAAAAAGCAAGAAATAAAAACTTATTTGTTCCCAAAAAATATTCCACCAATACAGGACTCCATTCTCCTCTAGTCCGCATGGAGAACATAGGTAACTGGATCACCTGCAACACCGATCTTGATCTGTTCTGTCGTGCCGTCGAATATTTTAGGGCCCAGCTACATTCGTTGGAAACCTTAAATTAGTTTTTTTCCTTTCCTATGAGTGGCAAATCATTATTTGCAATATTTTTGTATATTAGATATTAAGTAGTCTTAATGTTATTATTATTACAATTATATTATAAGCTAGGGCAAAATATTGTAAAATGGGTAGATCCCGTAAATTCAAATAATAAATAAATAAATAAACATATCACACATCTCTATATGTAAAAGGCAATGTCATGAGTGACTGATCAACGTACAGCCAAAACTATTAATGCTACAGACTTGAAATTGAGCAGGGACCTTCGTTGCACCATGTAAGTGTGCACTAAGAACGGATTTTGCAAAATTTTAATTTTAAGGGGTAGAAAATAATCTCCATAAGAAATACATTGGAGCGAGAGAGATAGCATGATACATCATTTAAAATATGCGCGGGCGAAGCAGCGATCGGGGGATGCTAGTTTTATTTACAAGCAGGAGAACATAAATACAATTAATGTTCTTATGGCAGTCCGCAGATCGAGCAATTAGGATACTCCCATTAGAACCATTGTATTTGTTTTTTCCTTCCTTATAAAAAATGTATAATATATGCTATAAGATAGTTAGGCTGTCTGAGAACACCCTCAGGGTGCTCCCAGACAGTCGCATACTTACTTATGTTACGACATACCACACATCTTTGCATATATTTGAGGAAAAACAAATACACATGTTTCTATAGGAGTCCGCATATAGCTGGATCTGCGAACTCCCATAAGAACATGTGCATTTGTTTTTCCTTGTATTTATGAAAAGATGTGTTTTATGCCATAAGATAAGTGAATATGCGGCTGTCTGAGGGCACCCTTAGGGGTTAATGCTCTATGAAATTTAAAAGATATAGAGTTGAAAGTTGGACTTGCTGATGTTTTGAATGGTGCAGAAGGATTTTGTGAATCAGTTATTTGGAAAAAGTCAGTAACCAAAGAGAGTGTTGAAGAGTATGAGTTCTATAATTTCTGGAGTTCAGATTTCACATTTGCGAAAACCCCTGGCGGCTCTTCTTTTTCAGCAGTAACGAAGCTCCAGATTTGGAGAAGTAGAAAGATACTCGTCACAACAGCCCATAAAAAATAGCAAATTAAGAATAGTTTCCGTGAATTAAAAAGAAGTATAGAATGTTAGAAAAACACTTACTGGTGCATTTGAGTTCTTTTGTAAGCTCATCGGAGCCTAAATAACAGTCTTGATGTCCGTCGCAGAGTCGAGATAATTCGTAAAGTTGCAGAACGTCCGTGGATTGGTTGACTTGACATCCAAAATAGCCATCTTCTAAATTTAGAAAAAATATTTCACGTCGTATTCCAAATCCTACGCCTCCTCCTCCTCCTTGAGCACTTATCTGGAAACAGAAGAAGGGAACAAACTCATTATAGAGAATGGTGTTGACAATAGATCTCCCAATAAAATGGCCACCATGACACCCAGGGTGGCCAAATAGGTCCTAATCAGCAAGTTCTAAGGGTATTCAGAGTCCTAACTGTAGGGATCCCCGCAATGTAAACACTGCAGGGGCATGTGTCCCTAAAGCTGATTTTGTTATGCAGAGACGATTGTTTGAAAGGCCTGTGAACTCAAAAAGGCAGACAATAGCTCGTCAGCTCGTTCAGCATTATATTTATTTTTAAAAAATCTTTTCACCGCCAATTTTTAAAATTTGCAAGTAAAAAAGAATTGTCAAGGTCGAATTATTCCCTACAGCAAGCTCGAGACCACCCTACAGGGAATCAAGTTTATCCTGTAGTGTTCACTGTAGGGAACGAAAAACGTCGCTGCATACAAGCCTAAGAACATGATCAATATAAAAATACTAAGTTTCATCAAAATTGGACAGGAGGTTCGAGAGTTACCGTAAAAGCCCATTTACACTGCCTGAACACACACGAGCATCGAGCATTCTTGATCGTTGCTCGCCAGTTTTCGACGAGCACGAACACAAACGAGCATTCTGTTCACACTGCTCGAGCATTTCTGACGATCAGT